>JARWKJ010000010.1:41328814-41376314 GCA_029959095.1 Rhinichthys osculus | reverse complement strand
ATGTTCATTTTTAATGTTATCGCAATCGGCCTTATAAGAAAATTTGCCAGATATATTAAAGTCCCCGTGAACCGAAAGTTGCAAACGACTTTTCTCCAGTGTTGTGACGTATTTCCGAGAGAAACGGAATACTAAATGAGGCAAAATGGTGGGCGTGGCTTTTTCCCCAACTAGCACCTGATTGGATCTAGTAAAGTAGGTGTTTTCATTCAGCCTGTCTACTGTCAGTTGGAGGGGCGTGGTTACGGATGTTAAGCAGACGCCCAAACCGTGAAACCTACGTCATCAGGCAAGGTCCTCCAACGCAGAGGGGAGGGGAAATTTCAGATTTTGATTAAAGATCATGAAGCCAAAAAAATGTTTGTGTGGATTGACTTGTTCACCACAAAACGATCAATTTAGGCAAACACAGTAAGTATGGCCAATTTTGAATTCATGGGGACTTTAAAGCTGATAAATAATGGATTATTTCCTTCAGCTGAGACACTTTAGTTTCACCATGATAGTTTTGAATTGCTTGAAATATGATGGAAATACGGTTAAGTGCAAATCTGTCATATCGGCTATAAAATTATAATGAGAATAAACATTATAAATGTGTGCTTTGGACATGGATTTTAATGGTGAGACTTTTGTTTTTGTTATCAGGCTCTCAAAAAGTTATATACAGTATATAACCAATATATCGGTTATCAGCTTTCAAATATAAATAATTATCGGTATTGGCCAAAATGTTCATATCATTGCATCTCTAACAAGAATCATACAAAAAATCTCAGTGAATCATCAGTTGTGTTTTATAGCAGAAGAACCATTGAACATGTTTACACACACACACACACACTCTCTCTCTCTCTCTCTCTCTCTCTCTCTCTCTCTCTCTCTCTCTTCTTTAGCTGGCTTTAAGTGGGTTTAATATCCGAGATCTTTTAATCAATGAAAATGAGAAGACATCCGAGGAGAAAAGCTCAGAAATATTCATTTGTTTCAAAGCATCAGCAATCTTCTGTTCTGCTGTCATTCGATAATGAGGACCGGTTTATTAAATTAAGATGAATTCATAGTAAATGTTTCACTGTGGGTTTATGTAAGTAAAGACATGAATAAGCAGTCTGGGGCCTTGCACAGGGTTAGTGGTGAGAAAAAACAAAAGCTCAATGGGAAAACCTGTCAAATTGTCACGAGACACAACAGAAGTCATTCTCAGAAAAGCAGCTGTTTAAAGGAAAACAATCATACTAGAGCAAAAATCCTTCTCCAAAATCAAAATAATAACAAAACTATATGATTCAAATGCTACTCAAGTATACCACTGTAAAAAATGATTGTGATTTTAACGGTAAAAAACGTTAATTGGTTAACAAAGTTACCGTACTATATACAGTAAATAACTATGATCTAACGGTACATAGAATAATGAAATACGGTTTAATACTGTAAATTTAAGATACGTTTGTAAAACCTAAAATGTTGCTACCGTATTTTTTACGGTAAATTTCTCGCAACTAGCTTCCGTTTTTTCACCGTTAATTTAACAGATTTTTTTTTACAGTGCAAGACAAACCCTTACACTGTATGAGACTCATGATGAATGTATTCTGGCCAGCAGAAGCTGTGATCAAAAGCTCTGTAACTCGACTCGAGTGTGTGTTGTCTCTTATCTGAGCTGATGGAATTAGATGTGATTGTATAGAGTCTCAAAGGAAGCCATCAGTGACTGAGGTTTAAATGTCTCAGGCAACATAACAGTGATTCAGCAGGAACTGTGTGTGTGTGTGTGTGTGTGTGTGGACGTGGCAAACTTTTTTATAAGGTCTTTTATAAGGTATAAGGACGATTACATGGTTAAACAAGTGCCTTGGACTCTTTAACAAGCTCAACTCCAGCCATAATGCAAAGACCGTAAACATTAAAGTGTCCGAGGTCAGAGCCAAAATAGTCCATTCAAATTCCAGAGAGACAAGAGGCCGAATGTAATCTGAAACCAAAGAACGCAACGACCCTCAAACCAGGAGGCTTCACATCGCAGTGTTTCCATACATGACTTCACGGTGCATAAGAGAAACATGCAAAGTATTTAACAGGTGAAATCACAAGAGACAGGTGAGATGAGCATCACTGCTGTAAAAACTGATGGACACTGAAATAGCAAAGATTAAATACCACATATAAATTATGTTTTGCACAAATAAATTAAAATGACCTTTTACTGTTTTGATAAAAATAAGAAAATATAGACAAAGCTGAAACGTAAACAATAAGAATTGGCATTAAAATTCTCAAAACAATTTTAGGAAACAATCATTCTTGTCAAGTAGTGTCTTATTTTAACTTGGTAACGTCTGCCATTGTCTGTCCCCTGGATTTTGTCGATTTTACAGTTAAAGGTCCAGTATGACTGGTTAGTCGAGTGGGAATGTTTTCTTTGCTTTGAATATGAGAGGTTTCTGGTTGCAGTCAAGCCTATTATAAGCCTAATCATTTTAATAAACCAAAATTGTAGCACTATGTCAGTGGATGTATATCTAGTATTTGCATTTTGTTTTGTGAACAGACAGAACGGATATTAATAACGCCTTATAGGCCTATATTGTTGCATGAGTCTGAATGCTGTGTGAGAAAACATGCTGCTATTGCTGTCTGCAATGACCAAAGGGGAATCCAGCAACACTTGTGCGAAGGGGAACTTTAATAAATTCTATATTACCAATGCGTTGCGGCTTAAACAGTCTCGACCAGTCGAACCATGAACGCCGTGCTAAGTGAGATGAACTGTCACTTGGAATCTCATATGAAAGTATGAGACCCCTTCTTCCCTTGTAGTTAGTCAGCCATATATTTTACAGTAATAAACAGATATAATATAATAAATGTAATTAGATTTCACAAACGTAATTCCGATCGACCAGCTCACTTAGCACGGCGTTCGTGGTTCGACTGGTCGAGACTGTTTTCCAAAGATGGCTCCTACCTGTATACGCGATGTGCATTGTCTTTATAAAGCATCTTCTTATTAAACTGTCTGTACACTTACACAGTTCTCAATGCTTCGGTTTGCATGTAAGGACCCTCATTATGCTAGCGTGTTAGTGTGGGGCTATTTTGAGCCTTGTTAGTGGTATTAACTAGCGATTTCTTTTGACTTATTCGGTGCCCTACAGGGCCGTAGCTAGAGGATTCGGGGCCCCCTGAAAAAATATTGATGTGGGCCCCCACCACCCTCCACCAATATTATATACTGTACAATAGATGAACATGGAGGCCCACATAACAGAAGATGGTGATGCTGTTGTAAAACCTTTATTTTAAAAGTTAAATGTTTATATAAAAATTACAACTAATAAAAACTAACAAAAAAGCAAGAAATTGTTAAATAATAATAAAACCAATTTAAAAAAATTAATAATTTTTTTCCCCATCAGTCTGTTATAATTCATAAATCAAAAAGTAAACATTTAAAAAATTGACAAGAATGCAGTCTAATTAAAAAAATAAAAGCATCCATTGTCTTATTTTTTAATAAAGATAATATGGAACTGGTAATATTATTAAATAAAGCGAATACATTTATTCATCCAAGTGCAGTGTGTTGTATTCATGTTTTAAATATCATCAGCCGGCAGGTCAGATGCATAATGCACTGCGTCGTGACTCGTGTAATTTTTTTTTAAACTCTAGTTACAATACTGTAAAAAGACCGGAATTTAGACTACGTAATCATTCGGTCGATTGCGGCGCGCACCGATAATAAAAAATGACTGTACACGGCAGACTGTAGACGGAAGTTTTCTAATTCCCAGCGAAATAACAATATATAACCGGTCTTTAAGAACGTCTTGATCGACTGGGATACAACCACTCTCCTTGCCTCCCTCTCCGTCTTTTCCTGGCATTTCTGGTTCCCTGATTTGTTTTCTTTTCCCCGACATTTTTCAGTCAGTTAGTCTCCTGCTCTTCCAACAAGTTCATCGTTAACTTCAGGCTGCAGCTTCAACTCTGATTGGTTCTGTTCACGAGCTGGGGCGGGACTTACAATTTTATTGGGTCCATCTGATGTTTGTCACTGACTCTGACTGAATAATTAATACATACTTTAGGTCGGACTAAACCATTTTTATGGAGGTAAGAGAAGCAGATATTTGGAAAAATATTTACCCAAATTGCACGTTTTTGTGGTTTTCATTTAAATCTCAAGCATACAACTAATATAAATATTAGAATTATTCATACTACAGGGGCCTAAATAGTATAACTGCTGGATTTTGTGGGGCCCCCTGGGCAGCGGGGGCCCCTATAATTGTCACCACCTTTCACCCCACTAGCGACGGCCCTGGCTATATACTAGCGTTATAAGCTAAACAGTTTTTAGAGATAAAACTCTTTACATTCGATTATCATGAAAACAAATCCCAGAGAACGGTCGACTCGGTATCAATGTGTTATTAGACCATAGGTTAATTAATTTTGCGCCGGAGTTATAATAATAATAATAATAAACTTTATTTTATATAGTGCCTTTTAAAAGTAGCATCTCAAAGCACTTTACATAAAAATAATGAAATTAGTTGTCATTGAAGAGCCTTTTTCAGGGTATACAACATCTTGCTTCTTCAAAGCAGCTTTACAGTGATAATAGGAAATTAATGGGACAGAGATTGTTTTGGCTGTTCAGCAGCTCTAGAAGAAAGTCATTGTCCAGTTTAAGTAATTTTTTGATTGATTAATCTCCATTGTAAAAAATCATTAGTTATAAATCATTAGTTTACAACAGAAAACAGAACAATTTTAATGCGTTCTGGACGTTAAATTACACGACAACAGTGTTTTAGTGGATATAGGAAATAGGTTTCAAAGTGTAAGTTTTTGAAAACAAGTTTTGAAAACAATAACATTATCATCTCTGTGTAAACTTCAAAAACTTGAATCTGTGAAAACGGTGACTGCATGCACGTGTGAATTATGTGTTTAGTGTCATGCACGATTGAAAGCGTATGAGCATCGGTCTGTCTTTACAAAGTGATATTGCCAAATTCCTTGTCTGGCCTGCATAACAGAGCGTTTTTAGTCGTTTCCGCCAATTCATGTGATAAAGTTTGTATCTGTACAGAGGGAAAGGGAAGAGGATAGTCTAGTAGAAACGGTCTCTGCTGACACTTCAGGGCTGCGTTGTGGTCGTGTCTAGGCACATCCAGCCCGGATCCGGCAGACTACGGTAAACCTCAGGATAAACAGAGAGACTTATATTAGTGTAGATGCCATTCTTCTTTTGACGTAACGAGTACATCGGGTGTTATGGGGAGTGTTCCCAGATCCGGCCGACAAGCTCCACTCAACACGTCACACAACGTTCATAGCGTGCATTGTGTCTGTTGTATATCCTAAAGAAGACTCTTAACCCGAAACGCGTTGGCAATTTATAGAATTTATTAAAAAGTTCCCCCTTTCCACAAGTGTTGCTGGATTCCACTTTGGTACTTTTTAAATTGTGCTTTATAAGTCGCTCCAGATCTAACCTTACCTGTCTGCAATAACCACTCACTGTAACACACTAGAAGAACTGAAGATCTTCTGTATGAGATTCATCCCTGCCCTGGGCTTTTTCATAGAGATCGTCCATGGTAAATAAAGTCCTGTGTCTCTGGATGTCCACATGACACCTGTGCAGAAAACAGAGTTGTTAATCTCCTTATGGCTGAAGTCTTTAAGTAGTGGAATGTGGTCGGTGGCTGTACTAACATGGTCTGGTGTGTGTGTGTGTGTGTGTTTTAATAGCTGGTCTAATCTCATCCCAGCAGGGTTGTCAATCCTTGCCATGTGGCTTCGCCTCTAACAGGATTCAGAAGAACAGAGACTGATCACTTTATCGAGTGATGACCAGTCAGTAAGTGCATGTGCTGAGGTACATTATATTACATTTACATTTATTCATTTTGCAGACGCACTTACAAATGAGAACAATAGAAGCAGTGAAACTAACAGTAGGACAACAATATACAAGTGCTATGACCCCTCTCGGTTTCATCTAACGCAATCCATGAATTTTTTTTTTTTATATAGAATAGAAAAGAAAGTGTTAGTGTTACTGGATCAAATGCTGCCGAAAAAGATGCATAAAGATTACAAAATAAAAGAACCTGTTGGTGTGCTGTCATTTATCAAGTGACCTGATTAAATGAACTCATGCGGTATATGAATGTTGTTTTATTAGGTGATTATGAGCAGCACTGGCTGAGAACCAGATGCTGGCCAGATATGACCTATATACTAAGACATGTCATTAAAGTGATTTCCTTTTTTTCTGGCCGATATGAACACAGAGGCTTTGATGTGGTTTGGCGAGGGTTTAAAAAAAAAGACATGAAAGGATAAAAGACTGCGAGGAAGACATAAATCATATGAAAGGTGATATCGATCAAGATCTGGCTTTGTTGAGGCTTTTTGTAGCATTTGTATGATGCTGTATTTGTTTTGCATGAACTATTTGTATTGACAAATGCTTATAATTGCATGTGTTACAGTGTTTGTGAGTCTGTGGAGTGAAGAGATGTCACCACCAGCGGATCAATCGACTCTGTGGCCTGAGAGAGCTTTTGTTCTCTATTTAAGTAATCACATGCTCTCACAAACACACACTTAACTCATAACATTAATGTTATATATGTTAATGCTTTCAGCATAAGCAAGTTTACAATGGTTTTATGCCACTGATAATACAGAAGCATCAATATGATTGCTGTCCTGTAAAGTGAAACAAAAACTTCTGAGGTTCTAACGGTTTCCAATAATTTTGTTTTGCTGTATTGTGCTTTTGCATTGTTTATATTATCCATTGTTTATAAAAAATATTATTGAATTTTCTGTATTGCATATTTTAATGCACTATACTGTGTTGTGTTTAATGTTGGGATTAAACTGATTTGACCACTAAACTTCAACTTTACAAGAAAGTTGTGTGAAAAGGCATGATTGTTTTTAAAATATTATTGCATTTTCTGTATTGTCAAGTCAATACAATAGAAAATCAATAAAAATAAAATAAAGAGAAAAGGAGTAGAGAAAAACAACAACAACAACAACAACAACAACAACAACAACAACAACAACAACAAAAAAACAGAAATGGAGATAAAAATTAACTTTCAAAATCATTCAATGTATCCTATACATACAAACATAACGTTTACATCACTCAGACGCAAGAGAGTAAAAATAGGTTTTTAAACTGGATTTAAAAGCATCCAGTGATGGAAAGGCCCTGGTGTTTAAAGGTAAACTTAAAGGTATTCTATTTTATAATGCACTACACTGTTGTGTTTAATTATTATTATTATTTATTTAATGACCACACAGCCAGGCTGGTGGAATTTGTTTTCAGTATAGCTCTTTGGTACAGGTTCCAGCATTACATTAAACAGTAAACATATAAAGTAACATACATATACATACAGACAAACACATTAATACATAATACATAAGGGGTCATGCTTAATCCACAGTCCTCAGCGTTCAGAGTTCAAAAGGTGTATTGCTTTTGGAATGAAACTATTTTTGAAGCGAGTTGTTCTAATGCTGGGATCAAACTGATTTGACTACTAAACTTCAACTTCACAAGAAAGTGTAGAGTGTCGTGTCTTTGCACGCCGCGCGGTGGCGCTATAGAGCGCTGTAACCGGGCGCGCACTCCGCGCGTGATTGATCGTTTCCAGTGCAGTCCGTGCTCGCGCTGCTCAGATCGAAGCTGCTCGCGTTGTGAACGCATTCCTGTCGCGCCACGGAACGGGATATTTCAGCGAGTTTGGGAATTTAACTATGACTAGGACATGCCATCCAAGGATCACTCGAACGTGTAAGTACCACAAAAGGATTATCAAAACTGTCAACGTTAAAATGGTCAGGAATGCGAGTAGTTTTGGAAAAGCTGTGTTGAGACTAGACTCGTGTAGTGTGTAATTTAAGCATTGCTGTGGTGTTTAAGTGTGGAAACCAGCATTTGGCTTTTACACTATCCAAAGACCGCGAATAAAACTTTAAGAACCAAGCGTTCGACTTGTTCTCACACACTCGATTTTGAGTATTGATCACATTTAGAGGCTTTGTAAGCATTTGGATGTCGTTTGCTGGCTGTTTGAAGTGCATTTTTACAAGCGCGTATCCAGGAATGTAAGGCTTGGGAATGTATTACCGATTACATTTCCTCGAACTGAATGGAAGTGTTACAGTATCAAATGTATCGGTTTTGTTTCGGCCACTTGATCCGGTTTGCATACTTTCCAAACACGTTGTGGAGTTGAACAAACTCGGGTCGCGGTGGTTAACTGCTTTGTGTCAAAGCATTTAGATCCCAAAGAACAACAGCAAGCGGCATGGTGACGGGTTGTGCTGATAGGGTTAGGTCAAAGTTACTGAGACCGATAAGAAACTGACATTACAAAAGGCGTTTTTGAGAAATTCGCACACAATTAAAAACGGTCTCGGAACCCTATGTTGTGAAAGGGGCTATTTTTAAACTACCCCTCCTGTTTCTCCATCCAGCTCTAAGAGGCATCCTCATCTCACAGGACCACATGTTGCTTTTGGTAAAAATCGATAGGCTAATTGATTTATAAATGATTAGTCTCGGTGTGTTGTGTTAAAAGGGCGTTAACAGCAGAACTGGTTATGGAAGCTGTTGCTGCGGTGCATCTGAAGGTTTCTGCTGTCCGTGGGTGTGTGCGTCTGCACATAGGCTACTGTCCATTTTCTTGGTCTTCAGTCATTCAGTAGCCTATATGCATGTATGTATGTGATCAAGTGCAGCATGAAAACCATGTATAAACCATTCTAAGAAGTTGACAGACGTCATCTGCCCCTACATGACCATTGAGCTCGCGCAGGCTCTTTAATGATCGTGGACTGGTGGGATTTGGGTTACTGATGGTTCTTTTGGGGTTTAAGAAATAGACCTTAGAAAAACGATTGGTCTCGACATATCTGACGACTATTCATGGTCCTTGTCTTTCCCATTGTTATCACGACGTGACGGTTAGGAGCGTGACGGACATTCAGATGGAAATTGGGAATGTTTCATCAGGCGTGAGGGAATCGTTTGTTTAGAAAGAGGACTCTTAACACAACCCTAACGGGAATAATCTCACGGTTTGCCTATAAAAAACGACTTGGGTCCCCGTGGGTCAGCGAGTTAAAGCCATCTTCCTCCTTTAGGATGTGTATTATGAATAAAATTCACATTGAATGCTATTGTAGTCATGTACGATTGTAGTCCCAGATCCTGTGTAAAATTATTTCAAACCGTCAAAGGACTTTTTTTTAAACGTGTTATCAAGCAATTCCCATACAATTAGCTAGAGTTTGAGCTTTCTTAGACCACACACAGTCTAGAATATTTACCTGATGTAGTGTCGAGCCAACATTACCAGAAAAGACCTGTAACACTGTCTAACACATCTGTTTTTACCGTGAAAATCCGTTACACGGATTCGCGCCTTTCACAGACTGTGATGACGCGTTTTAACGGTCATCAGCATCGTAATCCGGCAATTTCTTCATATATATATTTTAAGTGTATGTATATTTATAATACTTTTGTATTATATTACACTTGCTTCAAATTACAAATATATATATATATATATATATATATATATATATATATATATATATATATATATGGTAATGCTACGGTGAAGGTGTAACATAGGCCTACAGTTAACATCTTTCTCTCATCTGACTGCCGTTATCAATCTCTATTTTGTCCTCTTTTTTACCATTATTGTGGAGTTTTTCTTTTGCTATTTGAGCAAATTGGAACACGAAAAATATATTTAATGTAGTCTCTCATTTACCCGTGTAGAAGTTTACCCAACTATGAATGAAGACTTCCGCTTCTGTCAATCCCCGAAATGTGAGAGAGTGTGGAGTTTAGAATGCTAACTGCCCCGCCAGCTGCTGTTGAACGGTAGATGTGCGCATGCGCACAGGCTTCCCCTCCCCACTAGCATGACTGGTTTTGCTCAGACCCACAGCAAAAATAATGACCAAGATTAGCTCCTTTACCAAAATAATTTATCTCAGCAAGACAAAAATGATTGGAAATAAATCGCATGAGCGGGGACATAATTATGGAGCCAAAGATACATGCACTGCAGTAAATTGGGCACAAAGGGAGAGAGTTTGTTATAGAATATTGTGAGTGGAAATGTGAAATAAATTTGGCCACATGGAAGATTAATAAATGTGTGGGTGAGAGAGAGAAAATCTTGGCAAGATTGCTGCTTTACAATTTACACCACCATAGCACTGTGATTGTATCAAATGGTAATGGATTTAATATGGTACTGGACAATTATCCATGGTGTTTACATGGATAATGCACCCAGATGCCTCAAAACCAATGGCAGTACCATGCTTTATTTGCTGGGATTCAACTACAAGAAACCCCCTTTTGTATATTTTGTGCTTCTCTTGCGTTGTCAACATCCCAGGCTCCAGCATGAGAGCTCATAATTGTGGCATTCTGTGGCCCATAGCTCACCCTCTGTTTGACTTCTATTTATAATCTCTCTCTCTCTCTCTCTCTCTCTCTCTCTGCTAGTCTCTCATGGTGCTGCAAACGTTTGTGTGCCGCCTTGCCAGTCTATCACGCAATGGTTTCAAGTCCCAAAATTTGACTGAAAGACGTCTCTATGGCCGCATTTACACTGCAGGTCTTGATGCCAAATTCCAATTTGTTGACTTTATACACATTTTTTAATGACCAACTTACATCTTTTAAAAGTAACCTATATTTGATATCTGCATTTACACTGTGCAATTGGCAAAACAACCCAATGTAGACATACTGACGAAACCCTTACGGAAATTAACAATGGATTTACTACTAATAAAACCAAAAAAACATGGTTATTATAAATGACAACCCACAAATTAACCATGGTTTTGATACACTAACCATAGTTTAAACTGTGGTTGTGGTAATCAGTCCACCAACAAACCATGGCTAATTTTCATAGGGGCAAAAGGCCAAAAAGGAAGTAAGTAAATATGGTGAGATTTGAAATGGACACAGATGAAATGATAATACAAGCCTTTGCTTTCTGCACCATCTTCAAAGGTCAGGAAAACATTGGCCTCTTTAGGTGGAGAAAAAAAGAGGAGAGCCCTTGCTGTCGTGTGATCGCGTTTGGTGTCCACCGGAGTCGACGTCAATCGCCACGTCGCTTTTTCAATGATGTGTGATTCGCATTGACCGGAGAATATCCCATATGTCCGCTTACATGGCAGACACAAATGGGCGTATATCCGATTCATATCAGAATGTAAATATGAATAAGGCCTGACACTGATCTGAGAATATCTGGATCCATGTGCTTTTTTCCTGCTTATATATTCATCATGGGTCATTTCCAATCTATGCCACGTCGTGGGAGGAAATCTGAATTGGGTCACTTGAACCATGTAATGTAAATGCGGTCTATGTCTCCTTAAGATCTATTGGACTCTTATGCTCTATAATAGGGAAGGTATATGTTGTGTTAGTGTGATGTAAAGTATGATCTCTGATCAGAGAATGTGACTCCAGAGACGTATAAAGGCTCTCAAGCAAATCAAAGTAAACTTTAGCTGTTAAGCTTGTTGTTAGATAGTTTTTAGCTGCATTTCTTTAACTAGCATGTTCTGATTGAGCTGTTTACATGGTAAAATCCACTGGAAAAAAGGGAAATACAGGGCTTCCTTAAGTTAAAATGTAAAAAATAAAATTGAAAAACTACATGCATACATGTTTTCCTTTTCCTTCCTCCCTCTCTCTCTCTCTCTCTCTCTCTCTCTCTCGTAGTTCCTCTCTCTCTCTCTCTCTCTCTCTCTCTCTCTCTCTCTCTCTCTCTCTCTCTCTCTCTCTCTCTCTCTCTCTCTCCTTCTTGTCCTCAGGCCAGTGGTGATATTAAAAAGCATTTAAGAGGTCTAGCTGTTACTGTGTTTGTTAAAGAGCAAACAGTGAGAGGTCTTCCTCACACACAGACACTGCTAACTCTGTCCAACCTTCAGGCAGTCGTCGCACAGTTTGACCTCCTGTGAAATTACACGTTCACTTGTGTCCTTACTAGTGATAGACTGATACATCGGATGATATTTGCCCATTTTGAGATCATAGACATTGGCTGAAAGCTTTACCCATTAGACTTGTTGATGGATAATGGCCAATTTCTGTTTTCAAATATTAGTGAATTTCTGCATGCATGTTTACATAATAATTGTTGACATTGGCTGCCTCGTTGAGACTCTCAGGACACTGATATCACAATGCTTTACAATGCAGACAAATGTTCCACAAACTCCAGGCAAGACTCACGTAGACACAACTAACATTTATTGTGACCTTTGCAGTCGAGCATTCGGTCTTTGTAAATTACTCCTACCATTTGAGTTCTGTTGATATGTGGCGTTGCTTTGAAATGCATAATGTTACTTTTTAAAGTGCTTTGAATCAAGAGTGGCATGAGAAAATCTGATTCAGAACAAGAAAAACAAGCATTTCCAAGGTTTCATTTGTTTGAAAATGAACTCAGCAACGGAAACTAGCTTTCAGCAGGTTGCGGTTTCTCTTTGGATGGCATTGAACACTTTGAGTTGACAGTTATAAATAATTAATATCCATCTTTTTCCAGTTTTATTTTCATCCGCAACACTTTTAACTGTTTTACAAAGGGCCTCCGTTCTCTCTCTCTCTCTCTCTCTCTCTCTCTCTCTCTCTCTCTCTCTCTCTCTCTCTCTCTCTCTCTCTCTCTCTCTCTCTCTCTCTCTCTCTCTCTCTCTCTCTCTCTCTCTCTGTCTCTCTCTCTCCTGTGTGACATCTGTTATTTAGGATGAGTTGTTTTTCAGGAATGGCCGACAACTGCTGCAGTCACACCCTGGAAGCAAACCGCTCTCCTGATTATACTTGAATGCATATAAATGTGAACAGGTCCATCTCTTCTCTTCAGACAGGAGCTTGTTCTCATGTGCACATTTACAGACTCACAGTTTCATATTTCTAATGCCGTTGACTTCTTGCACAAGTTTACACCGCTAAACGCAGAGTAGGTGCGTCCGTGACGAGATTATCCTCCTGTAATTCCAATCTTAAGCTATTCGAGAGTTGAATCATAACTGCATGTCAACAAACTACTCAGAGGAAGGACGTACTGTCGGTTCTGCAGCACAGAATGAAAAACGAGCCAACAAATTTCCAGATGAGACAGTGGTTGAAAAGACGTGGGAAGCAGAGCACTGCCACTTTGGCTTGTTAATTTGTTTGTTTGTATTCTGGCTCCAGCTTCACCCTCCTCGCACTCTTTCATTGGCAGTCGCTCATTTCTGCTTGCTTTCTTGTTGTTGATAGTGTGCGTTTGTTTTTCAGCATCTGTGATCTCTACACATGGGGTGAGTCGGCTGCTATTTGGGTTTAGATTAGTTGCAAACTTAAAGCTGAAGTGTGTGACTTAATCTCAAAATAACGAGTGTTTTGAAAGGGATCCTCACGCCATTGGTCGAGTCGGTCTGGCGGCGTCAGACTGGATGGGCGGCTCAAACACACAACGCGCCGTGTTTACACGTCTCAGGGAAAACAAATCAAATGGTTTACTTTAAGTCTATGTATATTAAGGTGGAATTGAGTAAAAAATGTTACAAACTTCAGCTTTAAAACACAAAACAACTTTTGGCGAATGGAGTTGAGACTTAAACTAATAGTCCTTTATGCATTCAAGTGTGTTTGAACAGCGCACAGAAAATCTGGAGTACTGAATGAATCTTCCGGCTTTGTAGCGTGGGATTGTGTTCGTGTGTTTTGCAGCATGTGACGTGGCGATACTTTTTGTGTTGTTTGGACAGAAATCAAATGATTGCACTGGAGTTTACAGCTGTGTGAGTCATTTTTGGGTCACACAAATAATGGAAATTGTCACCCATACATTCATACGGCTGATGTCTCTCTCTCTCTCTCTCTCTCTCTCTCTCTCTCTCTCTCTCTCTCTCTCTCTCTCTCTCTCGGTCAACTTGACTTCTCTCATCCCTCCCACTCGCTCTGCTTTTTCTCCCCCTTGTTTTCTTCTTCACTCCTCAGATTGCTTATCTCTTGTGTGTGTGTGTGTGTGTGTTTCTGGTAGATATTTCTCCTTTAAATGCAGTCGGCTGCTAAAACCGCAATCAGCAGGACTGACCTCTCCAAGATGTTTTTCTTTTCTACTCTATTTTCTGCTTGTTTTTGCTTCTAAGATTGTTGACTGAATTGAGAGGCGAATTTCAATCTGCGACTGATCACAACATCAGTGGTTCTCATCTCAACTAGTGTGTTGTTGTGACCCATACACTCCTATAAATAAAGCTTCCAACAGTGTATTTTTCACAGCGTTGCCGAAAACCCTTCCTTTAAAGAACCATTTTTTTGTCTCGTCTACTCTAAATAAACGTTTTTCCTCTTTAAAGAACCTTTTGTGCAATTGAAAAGTTCCACTGATGTTAAAGTCCCCCTGTAGTCAATAATTGTATCCCTTAAAACTCATATTTGATCACCAAAATGACTTATTTAAACGTTTTTTCCTTAAAGGGGGGGTGAAACACTCAGTTTCACTCAATCTCATGTTAATCTTGAGTACCTATAGAGTAGTATTGCATCCTTCATATCTCCAAAAAGTCTTTAGTTTTATTATATTTATAAAAGAAAGATAGGCTGTACCGAGTCTTTCCGGAAAAACCCGAGCGGGTGGAGGCGTGCCGTGTGGGCGGAGCTAAATAATCACGACACGAGCGCGCGAAGCTTTTGCGTTGAGAGCGTCTGGAAGCTGTGAGTGACATTCGAAAATAAACCATGGCTAACAATCAGATAGTAATCCCATGCAGAACAAGGATCTAAACAATACTAAGGGCTCGTTCATACAGAACGCGTTTTTGCTCACAAAAACGTGAGATGGGCAGTGAAATGCATGGGTGAAAACCATAAGGTCTCGAGCGTTTTTTTAAAAAATAGAAATGATTTGAACTTGAGCGCAGTGTTTTTAGAACATGTCATGCGCGAGTTTTATAACATTTGTGTGTTGTAAACAGACTCGTGGTTTATGAGGACATGATTTATTTTTACAATAAACAAACTGACACCTACAGTGGCCAGCTAAACAAATGTATTTAAACACACACACACACACACACACACACACACACACACACACACACACACACACACACACCATACATCGCATGCTCCATAGATATACATTAACTGTATGTGATCATGTTGTTTACTTGCTGTGCTTACACGCCGATAGTTAACAACTCACAGACATTTGAAGCAGTTTTACTCACCGCCTGCGGTTCCAACGCACGACCGTGAACCTTTATCGTTGGGACTGCTCCATCTTTAAGTATTAGGCGATCTGCAAATCCGGCGTTGAACTGGGCCTTGTTTATAAAACTATTACCGTCGAAATAAAGGGAACAAACAAAAACACTTGCACAACTCCGTTGCTGCTCTGGAAAAACAAAATCCATCCACAGGTCCCTTAACGCTGGGTTCTTTGGAAATTTGTGCAGTGTTGTCTTGCCCTGGCAACCAAAAACACACTTTTTTGGTGCCATTTTTTTAATTGCAGCGCAGCCGACCGAGCCCAGTGCTCTGATGGGCATAGGCGTACTCTCGCACGCACTAGGCTACAGATGCGCGCACGCCCTTCCGGGAGAAGTGCCCTTAAGACCCGTATAAGGAAATTCCGGCCACTCTGAAGTCACACACGCCCGTATTCGAAAAAAACTTTCCGAAACTTGTGACAACCCGGAAGGAGTATTTTTGGAACAGAATTACTCCATCAAACTTACAACTTCATTTTTGAAACTTTGTCCATGTTTAGCATGGGAATCCAACTCTTTAACAGTGTAAAAAACTCACTATGCATGAAACAGCATTTCACCCCCCCTTTAAAAAAAATCTTTTTGCCTTAAAATAGCTTGAATGTAACTCGACACCCTTGCCTCATTTAGTATACGCGGTTCTATGAATATGCAAATGAGCCCCGCCTCCACTCACTCACTCAGCTCAGAGATCCACTGGTTGACGATCACACGTTGATCTGATTGGTTACAAGGTCGTTTGTGACGTCAGAAACACCAGCGATTTCAACCCGTGTTTTTGAGACTGTCTTTGTTTCACTGCAGTTTTAAGGAGAAAATACTCAGCAATGCTGTCGACTTATAAACGTACACATGGTTTGTCATAAAGCATATTAAAAACACCACATAGACATATAAACAACACTAAACATTATTCACCACAGGGGTTCTCCATGGACGGTTCCTAAAGGCCTAAAGAACTGAGTGTATGGGTTGTGCACAGCATGAAACCATTGAGCCTCTCTCATGTTTAGAAGTTGTGTGTTGTCAGACCTCTGCAGTTCATGGTAAAATGGTTGCATTTCATGTTTATCATTTGATGTTTAATGCAAAATCAGGGTCCAGAAGCAGAACCGGTTGAGAATCCCAATCGCAGCACTGTTCTCCCCTGCGATTTCACACAGCGCTGCGGCATTGCTTTCTCTGCATGTTGCACACACACACACACACACACACACACACATGCATTCACTCAAACACACATTTCTCTTTCCTCAGTATTGTGGCTGTGCTTCTGCAGTTTTAACTGCACAGACGTTTAAATAATTCAGTATCTTAAGCTCAGCTTGTAAATAATGCGAGCACACGTATTGCACTGCAGCAAACTCAGTTTAATTTAATACAACTAGTGCATTTATAATTGCTAAAAAGCATAAAACAAACCTCTAATGCGAATGTTTCAATTATAAATGACATATGTACACACACTGCAACACGTAGTTTTAATTATAACGTGCTCCAGTGAGAACTAATGAGATTTATTTCCTTTGCTGAGTTATGGCATTGCTCAAACAGTTTTCTTCCCATGAGCCAATGCGTTTGTGCTCTCCATACTGTGTTTGTCTTGTTTGATTGCACTAAGTGGTTGTATATCTAGTGGTGCTTTATTACAGGGCTTGCAAGGCAGCACTGTATACAAATGCCTTTTCTGTTTTCTGAAAGTCATTCAGCCCCAAATATAAAAATATTATTTTTATTATAACATATTATTTTTTTCACCAATAGGAGATTTTATAATGTACAAACTTCTGTTTTCCATACAAGGTTACAATGAGAGAATGTTAATGCCAAGCTCCAAAAATTACAAATACACCATCGTCTATAATATACTGTACAATATTCCAAGTCTATTTGTGGCTAAAATCTAAACGCATCTAAAACTTTAACACATTTCTTTTGCTGCGTTGTGAGCAAGTTGCACGTGTTCTGCTGCTTGAAAGTAGATCTGAGGATTATATATGCATGCAAATGTGTGCATTAAAGCTGTTTGCATGTTGGCTGTGTGTTTGAGCGGCTTTCTCTTCATTTATTCATTTGGTTAGCTCTAGTGAGCCGTCTACAGCCTACAATGGCGGCAGTTTCTGTGAAGGATGTGATGATGACGATAAGAAGAACGGATGCTTAAACATTCTTCATTGGCATATGACACACCTGTAAAGATTCAAATAGAGTGTTTGTGTGTGTGTGTGTGTGTGATGGCCACAACTAGATTAGTTCATGCTTTCTTTAATCCTTCAATGAGTGCATCAGATATCAGAGAGCCTGTTGTGTGCGTAGATAGTGTCATTTCTGTACTGTGTTAAATTAATGTTGTCATTTCACACTTCATTGCACCTTTTAAGGAGCTTGATTTCACATTCCTTACATTCCAGTAGCATGTGATGTGTTTGACCAAAGTCTTATATCATGTCTTTAAATATACACCGTGAGAGCATGAAGAATCATTTTCACACATGAATTGATGCACGTCTGAATCCAGAGCTTGAACTCAGTGAAAGTCTTGTGGATGTGCTGGAGGAGACTTTACAGAGTGCTGGACTCTTGTATTTTTAATAACATGGTTACGGAATATGTAATAATATAGATATTTTTCCGGAAATTCAACTACAAAATGTTTTTTTTTTTTTGTATGTCACAAGACAGAAGCTAGATATGAAAGATTGATAATAAAGATAATTATAATAAAGATGATAAAACATTTTAAAAGATAATTGCGAGTTGCGACTTTTTATCTCACATCAAGTCAGAATTGTGAGATGTCAACTTGGAAAAAGCGTATTTTTAGTGACTTTATAACACAATTGTGACTTTATATCTCGCAATTCTGGCTTTATATCTCGCAATTCTGAGAAATAAAGTGTATTTTTAGTGACTTTATAACACAATTGTGACTTTATATCTCGCAATTCTGAGAAATAAAGTGTATTTTTTTTAGTGACTTTATAACACAATTGTGACTTTATATCTTGCAATTCTGACTTTATATCTCGCAATTCTGATAAATAAAGTGTATAAATAAAAAATTTTTCCTTAGAATTGGACTTTATAACGCAATTGCGAGAAAGTCAAAATTGTCAAAGAAAGTCAAAATTAACACACAATTGTGACTTTATATCTTTCAATTCTGACGTTATATTTTGCAATTCTGAGAAATAAAGTTCACAATTCTGACTTTATAACTCTCAATTGCGACTTTATATCACGCAATTGTGAGATAAACAGTCACTCACAATTGCCTTTTTTATTTTTTATTCTGCGGCGGAAACAAGCTTCCATAGCTAGAAGCTTTTCTTAAGAGTGGTTGTTTTTGCTATAGGCCTATTGGATTTTTAAGTTGTATTGCCAAATTTATATGGTGGTCTAAACCTTATTGCAGATTGTCTTCATACTTCCCAGCTCTGGTGTGTTTCCATGGTGCTGGTCAGTGATGCGTGAAACGGTCCAGTGTCCATCAGGAACGCGGCGTCACACACACACACACACACACACACGCCACCCCTCCGTCCCCCCGACCCCTTCAAAAGCCCCGCATTCATCCATCTATCTGCCTCTCATTCTCTCACTCTTTGTCTGCTCTGCTTTTGTGTTTGCCAGAGAGTCAGCAGCGCATTGTTCGCTGCGAGTGAAATGTAGTGGCGTTGTGCTCTTGGGGTCGGATCATGACATACGCTGAGGGGAAAATATTTATCCCACGTGAGCAACTCATGCAAATGAACGCAGGGGTCGAACTGCAACAGCGGTGTTAATTTGGGCTTCACCCGTTTAGCTGAATGAGAGGCTGTTCATCTTGTCAAAGAGGTTCATGGAAATTTGTTCGTTATTGTGTTTTTTTGTGGGAAATGGGATGTTGGTGGACAGTTGCTCATCATCAGGTGCAAATCCTTTCATAGATGCACAGTTTTGAGCAAAACAAATGGGAAAAGTTATTTTTAAAATGTTTTAATCAGGATGACTGATATATAGACATGGAGGTTATGTGTGTTGATTAGGATGTGTATGTCAGTCAGATTTTACATCACACTTATATTCTGATTTGATTGAATCACGAAAAGGCTGAGGTTATTATTGGTTGATATATTTTCTGTATATATTGGATATATTGGTTACGTCTGCGGGAAAGGATTTTCTCCTTCCTGATAAAATAAGATAAATATAAAATAAAGGTATAAAATAAAGATATAATAAAAAAAAAAAAAAAAAAAAAAAATATATATATATATATATATATATATATATATATATAGCCTAGCCTTTATATATATATATATATATATATATATATATATATATTTATTTATTATATCTATAACGTTATATATATATATATATATATATATATAGACATATATGTATACATATATATATATATATATATATGTGTGTATGTGTGTATATATATATATATATATATATATATATATATGTATTTGTGTGTAAATACAAAAATAAAATATATAAAATAATAAAATATATAAAATAATATAACAAAATAATAAAATAAAATATAGAAGTGAAAAATATAATATAAAGTCAAGAATAATATAAATTAAAATATACACTAAAATGTAAATAATTAAAAAACTAAAATGTAATTTAATCTTATTTATTTATTTTGATAGTAATTTTATTTAATATTTAATCTGATTTAATTTTGTATTTAAATTACTTTTGTATCATTTAATTGTCGTAATATGTTTGTAGAATTATTAAATATTGTAAATTGTTTTCAGTTTAATTATTGCATTTAATTTTAAGTTTTGTTACACTTAGCTAAATGTGAAAACTTTTTAAAAACTTTTTCTGCTTTAGAAAGTTGGTGTCATGGAAATAATGATGATAATAGAATTTGATTGGTCAGGGTTGTGTTCTGTTCTCTCCAGTTCTTTTATTCCAGATCATTGATGAGTAATCAAATGCCATTCTGCTTATTACACATGAAGAATGTTAACCGGAAGATCTTCCGCCCTGTTGTCTTCTCTCGCTCTGTTTCTCACGGCTGGGGAATGTCATACATCTGGTCGGATGATGTGATGTGGGATTGTCCCGGTTTACAGCGGTCCATGTTTTTCTCGCCGTGACCCGGTCGCACCCTCAGCTCTCGTCATCTGACGCTCTCAGGCGTTTGGATAAACGGGCCGAGCCAGACGGAAACAAAGAACCAGGCCAAATCTGTCAGTCTTTGTCGGCTGCTCTGCAAACACACAAACACACACACACACACCCGCAGAAACACGGGCCATGAGGAGAGAAACTAGTCCAGCTGCCGACTCGACTCACTCCTGTGGGTGTTTGCATACAGTGAGATCAACTTATTATTGATTCTGAATAAACCGACTTTGACTGCTTTTTTGTTCTGTCCAGACAGAATAATGTTTAGCTGGAACATGCAAATCAAGTCGCCATGAAATCTAAATGGAGAATTATTGTTGGTTTTAATGGATATTGGAGTGAAATATTTATTGGTGTACATCATTATTGTTTTAATAATCTTGAATCAGAATAACTTCCTCTCACAGCATCTCTTCTCTGATGACGAGGGCGGGGCTATAACCTGTCACTCACATGAGATCAGCCAATAGCAAACCACAACCATCCAATCAATTCCTCACAGACACAATTAAGCCCCACCCACATTTGTTCTTGTTCCAGAAGCGTTTCACTCGGATCTGCGTGTCTGCGTGCGTGTCTGCGTGCGTGTCTGCGTGCGTGTCTGCTTGTGTCTGTGTGTGTCTACGTGTATGTCTGTGTGTGAGTCTCTGTGTGAGTGTGAGTCTGTGTGAGTCTGTGTGAGTCTGTGTGAGTCTGTGTGTGAGTCTGTGTGTGAGTCTGTGTGTGAGTCTGTGTGAGTGTGAGTCTGTGTGAGTGTGAGTCTGTGTGAGTGTGAGTCTGTGTGTGAGTGTGAGTCTGTGTGTGTGTGTGAGTCTGTGTGTGAGTCTGTGTGTGAGTGTGAGTCTGTGTGTGAGTCTGTGTGTGAGTCTGTGTGTGAGTCTGTGTGTGAGTCTGTGTGTGAGTCTGTGTGTGAGTCTGTGACTGTCTGTGTGTGAGTCTGTGACTGTCTGTGTGTGAGTCTGTGACTGTCTGTGTGTGAGTCTGTGACTGTCTGTGTGTGAGTCTGTGACTGAGTCTGTGTGAGTGTAAGTCTGTGTGTGAGTCTGTGTGAGTGTGAGTCTGTGTGTGAGTCTGTGTGTGAGTCTGTGACTGTGTGTCTGTGTGAGTCTGTGTGAGTGTGAGTCTGTGTGTGAGTCTGTGTGTGAGTCTGTGACTGTCTGTGTGTGAGTGTGAGTCTGTGTGTGAGTCTGTGTGTGAGTCTGTGACTGTCTGTGTGTGAGTCTGTGACTGTCTGTGTGTGAGTCTGTGACTGTCTGTGTGTGAGTCTGTGACTGAGTCTGTGTGAGTGTAAGTCTGTGTGTGAGTCTGTGTGTGAGTCTGTGTGTGAGTCTGTGTGAGTGTGAGTCTGTGTGTGAGTCTGTGTGAGTGTGAGTCTGTGTGTGAGTCTGAGTGTGAGTCTGAGTGTGAGTCTGAGTGTGAGTCTGAGTGTGAGTCTGTGTGAGTCTGTGTGAGTGTGAGTCTGTGTGAGTGTGAGTCTGTGTGAGTGTGAGTCTGTGTGTGAGTCTGTGACTGTGTGAGTCTGTGACTGTGTGTCTGTGTGAGTCTGTGTGTGAGTCTGTGTGAGTGTGAGTCTGTGTGTGAGTCTGTGTGAGTGTGAGTCTGTGACTGTGTGTGTGTGTGTGTGTGTGTGTGTGTGTGTGTGTGTGTGTGTGTGCTCGCACCTGCCGCCAGCTCTCAGGCGTGTGGACTGCCGTTGGCAGGATCTGCAGGTTCTTCAGCTCGTGATGTGAGAGTTTGGCTCTGCTCGTGTCAGAGCTACAGCGATCGGCTCGAAGGAAAGAATGCAGGGAATGTAACTGGACAAAACCCTGTGATGAGGGAGTGTGAGATGGAGAATGTGCTGAGCTAGTTTTGTTAGTTCTAGTTGGTCATATCATATTTGATACATCAGGCTTTTATGGCTCGTATGATCATGTGAGAATATTGAGGGAAAAAACGGCAACATTTTATTCAAAAGCTCAAAATGCGCAAAAATATGGAATTTGGTCCAGATACTAATATTTATATGACCAGAAAGAAAGATAAATTCTGATGCTTGTAATGTAAATCTTTATAACAGACTGCTTACAATAAATGGATAAAACTTTCTGTCATCGCTCTATATCTGCCAATTATAGTAAGATTATTTTTAAATGCTTAGTTTTATGATCAAAGCTCTGTAGTTTTAAAACATATAATCCAATACAATGCAATGATGATTGAAAGATGAACAAATAGACCTTCCTCAAAAGCCTGATGATCATATTTGATACCTGTGATTTTTCTAATAAATGATGTCTTTATCAAGTAAACCTCAGCTGCTTCATTCCAGTTGAAATATTAACAATATTAAAGTTACTCTTACGTCATTTACTTGATAAAAATCAGTAAAGTTTTCTCAGCAGAAAGAGACGTTTGTACGATTAAAAAAGCCTTTTACTTGATCAAAAGTTTAAACGTTTAAAAAAAAGAGAGAGATTAATAAGTTATGACAATGTTTTTACATTGCTTTAACTCGTCAAAATAAGTTAAGCAATTTTGAACTTTTTTTTATAAGTTATGCAAGATTCAACTAAATTTAAGCCAATTTAATGTAATTTAAGTTCAAATGACTTGTTGATTGTACTTATAATGTAAGGACTGAGATTGTGTGAGAGGTTTTTCAGCAAATTTTTGGCCTATCAATTATCAATGATAAAGTGAGCGGTTTATGCAGTGCTGGTTCGGCTGGATCTCTCCATCTCCAGATTGTGTGTGTGCGTTTTTTCTTTGTATTAGTTGCATGAGGTTTTCTGTTCGCGAGGTGTCAGCCAATCGCATCGCAGCCGGCTTGATTTCGCCGCTGGAGGTTCGGATGAGAATCAGTGTGTTGATTGAGCTGGGATCAGAGAACTGATTGCTGGAGACGCGAGCCGAGAGCGGCGTGAAGAACGAGACGCTGCAAACTCTGATCATAAACGCGTCTGACTGAATGATATCAGCAGAGATGAAGAGTTATCGAAGAACACAAGCGGCGAACCAACAATGCATTCTGATGGATAAAATCAATGGCGTTTTGTGTTGCGTTTGTGTGTTATCAGATTTTTTTTTTTTTTTTAAGATCTTGAATGTTTGTTTGATAGTCCGTTCATTAAGATCAGGTTTGACGTGTCTGATGGACACAGTGTTTTATGGAGACTATTTAAGACCTTTATTGAATTAAAGTGTGGCGACCAGTTTTTTGTCTTGGAAGTTAAATGTTGTTTAGTAGTTTTAATGTAATCCTGTGTATCTTAACTCTTGGCTGTCTGATCCGATCTTGGTTAAATAAATATATGGCTTTTTTATCACAAAGTTTGTGGTCTGTAAGATTTTTAATGTTTTGAAAGCTCACCAAAAGCTGCATTTATTTGATCAAAAATACAGTAATATTGTGAAATATTATGGCAATTTAAAACGGTTGTTTTCTATGTGAATATATAGTAAAATGTAATTTATTTCTGTGATCAAAGCTGAATTTTCAGCATTATTACTCCAGTCTTCAGTGTCACATGATCCGTCAGATGTATTTAGTATAAATGTTTCTGTTCAAGTTTAATAATGACAGACTAATTTGAGATATTCATTGTCTTGTGCCAAAGAATACATATTTGAAAATATATTGTTGCCTGAGTTGCTTTGGGTACTTTGTAGCATAGATAATATATTTTTTTAAGAGTAGCTTGACTTGTTTAAATTGAGTGGCTTGTAGTTTGACAAAACACAGTTTTAAAGTAGCAAACAAACATGATTATAATATCCAGTCCTGTATGTTTACACATGCTACCTTTATCTCATGTAAATGTTGAGGTTTGAGAGGAGAAAACCACACACTGATGTCATTGATGTAAATTAAAAAAACGCTCAAACTGTGTGTGTGTGTGTGTGTGTGTGTGTTAGCGGTAAAGAAGTCGAGCTGGTCTGTCTGGTTTAGTCACTGTTTGGAGGTTTATGAAACCGGTTGGTGGTTTTGTCTCTTGCTGAGCTGCAGATTGAAGTTTGATGACACACACACACACACACACACACACACACACACACACACACACACACACACAGAGATCTGCAGAATACACACACTCTTTCTCATGGTCCGCTCTTGTAAACTGTACTGTTAGCAACTTAGCAAGTCAGTTGTCTCTAGTACTAGTGCTCTCAATGTGATTAAAGTATTAAAGGTCCGTATGTGTGTGTCGTCTTGCTAACATGAGTAACAAAATGCATATTACCATGGTACTTTTCTAGAAATATAGTACTTTGTGCCATGTGTAATGCAGTAGTGTGCTTTATGGACATTGATGGTTCCATGAAGAACCTTTTTATTGCACAAAAGGTTCTTTACAGTGAAAAAAGGTTTGTTATATGTATTTTAAATGTTCTTCACACTAAGAAACGTTCTTTTAAAGAACTGAAAGGATGGTTCTACTATGGCGTCATCATTGCAAAAACCTACTTTTCGTTTTTTTTTTTTTGTTCTATAAGACAACTGCATTCGAGTGAGTTCAGGTGTGTTCATAATAACACCAATTTAATGTCTTTTAGACATTATCTTAATCATAATTTTCCACTTTTAAAGTTTGTAAGCATCTAATTGTGTGACATCACCTTTTCCTGATGTCGCAATCAGTATATACTTATATACAAGACTCTCTCTCTTTCTCGCTTGCTCTCTCTCTCTCTCTCTCTCTCGCTCTCTCGCTCGCTCTCTTTCTCTCTCGCTCACTCTCTCTCTCTCTGTTTCTCTGTCTCTCTGTCTCTCTCTGTTTCTCTGTCTCTCGCTCTCTCGCTCTCTCTCTGTGCAGTGGCACAAATCTGCAATTCAATTTGCAACAGTTTAATTTGTGTTTAAGATGCAAATGTAGCCTTTCTGATAATGAGAATGCTAAACAGAGAGGAGGGAGTCCAGAGCGCTCACACACTCATTCATTAGCTCACAGTAATCGTGTCAACACACACACACACACACACACACTCGCGTAAGAATCCACAGCAAATGAGACGCAAGACAGAATAGAATTATCTGTCTGTAAAGGTCACAAAATGAGAGTTGAGACAGCAAGAAAACAAATCGAATGGAAAATGTCATTGTTCTAAAACTGTTCTCTAGAGCCGAGAGACCGGCAGCTTACACCGCAACCATTCGCTTTCTCGTTTAAATCGAAAAACATAAGATAAAATATAGTCTGACTAGTATGACTACCACTGTACCACACAATGATTTGTAAGCTAATATTTCACACAGTAAAGTGAAAGTACAGCACTGTGTTGTTGTTTGTCTATAGTTATCGTATAGCCAGTTAGAGCTTGTTTGATAGTTGTTCTCTTCTTCTTCATGCATCCGAGTTCATTTGAAGCACTCACAGTAATGCACTGCTGCACTGAAAACAATTCATGTGTTTCTGAATTCACTTAATTTACTAATTTGCATATCAGCATGTGACTGGAATTTAAAGTGCACAATAATCAGTCACTGCCAAAAAGCGCAATGTATATGTGATGTAATAATCGCGGCAGAGACGGATGAGTCAAGGCAACATTTCTCCTGTTTTACTAGTTTATCATTCATTCTCTGAGTGTCAGTGTCATGCATATGCATGTAATATGCAAATATGCACATCATCATGTGATTCAGCATTTGACTGCTCAGATGTGCTTTCGTTCTCTCAGATCGCATGCCTCTCTGCCGAACCTGTTAGATTTAAAGCAGTTTTTCTGCAAGCTATCTTGTGTTTTATCTCTCACACACACGCAGCTGTACGAGCCGTACCGTATCTCATGCTTCACTGACCATGTGAAGAGCAGAACGCGGGAAAGACTTCAGGAAAGAGGAGGACAGACAGGGTTCACGTGCTTCAGCTTCACTCGTGTTCCTCTCTTTTCCTCTGGAGTGGTAATAGACTGAACCCTCACGAGTCTTCAGAGCAGGGGATTCTGGGTAACGGGCTCGTAAACCCGGTGGCTAGGTGATGGAATGGATGTTTTTTTTGCAGTAATTTGAGACACCTGGTTTCCCCAAATGCTTTTGCTTCACTGAACCATTCTCCTGTGAAGGACTTGCATGAAGTCCAATATTAAATAAAGGCTGAGGGATGTTCAACAAACACTCACACTTTCATGTTTTTACCAAAACAGTCAAAGTTTGAAGGTCACACCCTTATTCAGTTGCACCGGCTTTCATTTATTTGTGATTTATTTGTGAACAGGAACGGGCACAATATCTCCATTTAAGGCTTTAAGTCCAAAAGCTTGCACATTTTGAAAAATATTGATAAAATATCACGTGTGTGTCACTTCTCTTTAGAATTCTCAAATGAGCCCCGCCTCCACTCACTCACTCAGCTCAGAGATCCACTGGTTGACGATCACACTTTGACCTGATTGGTTACAAGGTCGTTTGTGACGTCAGAAACACCAGCGATTTCAAACCGTGTTTTTGAGACTGTCTTTGGTTCACTGCAGTTTTAAAGAGAAAATACTCAGCAATGCTGTCGACTTATGAACGTACACATGGTTTATCATAAAGCATATTAAAAACACCACATAGACACATAAACAACAACATTAAACGCTGGATTTTCACCTCAGTTTACAGTCTTCTATCTTTGTCTTTTTTTTCTGATTTTTTTAAATACAAAGTTTGTAATGTTGTGAATGTGATCCTCCTCGTAGCTGATTTGTTTGGTTCATGGCTTATAACTTTAACAGAACCAAAACCCACTGAGATAAAAAATAATATAAAAATATATTTTATCATGAATAACATCAGTGATAAAATCAGTGAGATGATCTGATAAAATGAGACTTCAGAATATATTCTCTGCCAAACTCAACTTTTATTTAAATTTTAATACAGAATGTTGCTTTTTTGTTGCGGCTGTGTTTTGTTTGGTTGCTGGGTGGTTTCTTTCTTATTCAAAGATGTTTAGATCAGATAATGCGATCATATAGTAATGGTTTTATAGGTCTAGATGTGTGGTAGATGTCTGTTTGCTTTCCTCATGAGTGCAGATATCTTGACATGCGAGCGGGTCAAAAACCTGTTTCTGAAAGCTTAAATCTGGAGATGTGGGTGTGTGTGAGGGGGTTTTCTCCTCTATGGGGGGTCGAGGGCGGACGGGTCAGGCATTAAAGGGACGAGTGTAAACAACATCTGTTTAATCCCCTGCCTTATTTCAGGTATTACTACTGTAAATGCTCGCATAGTTTTACATTATAAATCTACTTATGATGTTTGAAGATGATCATTTTAATTTTTTATGATTTTACTCTGGTATTTTGGGGTAAATGTTATGCATACAGTTCATAATTGTTGGATTATGCATTGATATATTCTCGGAAGTAAAATAATGGCAACTGTTTTTGAAACTAAAAACCTTCTTGAATTGCACTACATGAAAAAATATGCATTGCATTAACCATGCTTGCATTTTAATGCGTTGTATTTTTAGAGCTTGCATGAAATTCAACATGGTTGTATATTTAAGCTGTGAATAACTCAACTCCAAACATTTCACACACTTTTACATTATTAAAAAGTTAATAATCCATATTCACCTTTCAGATTTCACTTCCAAAATATACATTCGGTTTAAAAATATATAATATAGCCTAATATTCGACAGGCAATTTTCGGTCCATTTATATTTTCGCTTTACAAATTCACTTCAGTGGTTCAAATTCGATTCATGCAATGCATATTTTTTTCAGTTAATGCAAATTTAACAAGTGTTTTGGTTTCAAAAACATTTGGCATTATGCACAGGTCAACGCTGTATCATCTGTGTGCTGCTGGATAAACACACATGTAGAGTTTTGCATGCAGTTCGTTTCTCTGAGGCTTATTTAGCATGTTTAATTAATGGGATAATGAGGTGTGAAATGACCGTGTCATTGCTGACTGGCCACTTCCTGTGAACTCGTGTTCGCCTTCCCATCCTCCATCGCTCCGAGTTTAAATCATCTCAAATGTCATTATTCAAGCAGCTGAAAGTGAAGAATCACCCAAATATTATACACTAAAAACATTTTTTAACTGTGGTTTTTAAACTTTAAGCTTGTTTAAAGCCGCACGTGCTGTCCGGTTAGTTTGTCACACTGCAAATGGAAAGTCATGTTAAGCACATTGCATTGTGGGATTCAGGATCCACGGTTTGCTCTGTTCTGGCAAACAAAGAACATAATTCAGAAATGCACATTGTGCACAAAATGCTTATTGTATAGTACTTTCTTCTTCTTTTCTATAAGTTTATTATAGTTTGTCTGCTTTTTCCCCACCTGAGACTACTTGTTTATGTGAGTATATTGCTTCTGTGTGTGTTTTAAACACGTGAGCCGCATCTCGTCTTTTCCGGAGTGTATTCTGTGTGTATTCTGTGTGTATTCTCGCTCCAGATCTGAGAGGCAAGTTCTGTAATTGACATGCCACAAGTAATAAATCAGCCGTCCGCCTGCAACCGCTCGCCATTATCTGAGGAGACGGGTTTAGAGGTCTGTCCGCAGTGTGTGTACGTGAATTTATGCTCTGTTTTCTAAAGCAGAAGGGTTGCGAGACGACTCGCTGAGTAACGTGTCCTCGGGCAGCTGTGGGAAAAATGGAGAATGAATTGACTTCCATATTAACTCTGTCTCATGTTCCTTATGGTGAAATGTGCTCCAGTGTTTGTGTGTGGCCGGTGGATCTCACCAGGAACGTCTTTTTGCCCAAAGCAAAAAAACTAAAAAAGACATTTTATATGTTGCTTACAGTACCTTTTTTTTTTTTTGCATTGCACTGCAAAGACATTTGTGCATTGCATTGGATTTCCATGGTGGTGTTGTTAATTTTATTTTTGTTATGTTAATTAAATAAAACATTTAAAAAGTTTCTGCATATGTACATAAATAAATCTTGTGGTAGATGTGCTAGTACATACAGGTTCTAGGATTGTAATGTTTGCTCAATAGTCTGCGGTTTTCAGGGAGGATGTGTGCGAACGGCTCATTTGACTGACACTGACAGTGATGCCACTGATAATATTGAGCTAGGCTGAGATCTGTGATACAAACAAGGACATCTATGATAACAGCTCTATGCACAGACAGATAAATATTCAGCGGCTGATTCAGGCACTTGCAGATTCATTGATTGGCGTCATTTAAGCGCTCACTGATCGTCTGAAGTGCAGGTACTCATGGGAAATTGGCGAATCTAAAAGTGGAAGATGAGAACACAAGATGAAAGAAAGCATTCAGGGATGTTAGGCAAGAATTTCTTTTATCTCTTGATGAGATTGATAATTCTCTTAAGATGTCGGTGCTTTCTGAGTCATTCTGGCTTATATTTTGTATCATTTAGCCTATAGTTTCATGTTCATTCCCTTTCATTCTTAGACTTTATCTCTAAAATCACTGCAAATACTTCTGTGTAGACGGTTTTAACCATTCCATTGCCTTGCCAGATAGCAATATGAGGGGATACAGATGCAATTTGGTTTGATATTTACTGTTGACTCTGTCACGACCGATGCGCTCAAATGAAGAGAAATGAGGTTTGGGAATCTAGTACAGGTTTCTGCCTCTTTCTATTTTTCTTTTGCTCTGGTTTGCACGCAAGTGCACACACTGTAACTCAGAGACATCTTATGACTTTCCTTACAGTACAGCGGTGGTACCATAGTAAAGTTATGGAAATTGCATAGTACTGAATGGTTACCATATTGTGGTACTTCAAATAATACACAATGCTACTATGGCACATGTCCAAAAACATGGTAGTAGGATACATTTTTGTTAGGGTTAAAGAGCCAACTGGCTCTGTGTTTTATGGCTTCCTATAAAATATATGAATAGAGTTATAAAATAACCACTAGCTATTAGCCACTACTATCATAAAAATAGAAACTAACAGATTCTGAAAGCTTCTTTATGCTGTTTGAAGGAGAGCTATATTGATTTACTATTGGTTTACAGTATTAACAATGGTTGTAGGAACCATTTTCGGTTACACTGGTTAATGCTATGGTTACTAATTATATGGAAAAATAACAAAGTAATTTAAATTTCCTGTAATAAATATGATAGTAGCTCATCTCTGAAATTCAGTTTGAGTTCGAGTTTTGGTTGGTTGGTCCCCTGCTGATAGACAGAGGAATAATTTCCTTTCTCTGGTCCATTTTTGCGCATGTTTCTGGAGATCTGTGGAATGACGCCACTTCCCATCATCTCGTCCTTGGGGAATGATGGACAGATAAGAAGAGCCTCAGTTCACCGCAAAAAGGAAAAAGGCAATGGAGATAAGACATGGGCAAAGAAAAGGATAGAGAAAGGAAACCATTCCTCCTATTTTCCCTCTGCACTATCTCCTTTTTTATTTCATTATCATTCACAGTTTTCGCTTGCCTCTGGCTTTCTCCTGTTGCTGAGATTTTCCTGTTTTTGTAGTTCTGTCATCTCATTTTTTTCCAGTGGAAATGGTGGTGAACTCAGATTTGTTTGTTTGGTTTTATTTTCTGTCACCAGCACAATTGAAATTGGTTTTCCTAACAATTAATTGGGTAGTAATTTTTTATCTAATGCTTTTATCCGTAACAACTACAGGTGTAGTTTCTCTGGAGTAACCCGTGGTTTCATGGTTGGCCAGTGGCCACCCTTTTGAGTTGCCAGTGCAAATCTTTATTCACTGTGATATCAGTCCTGGGTTTGTTGATCTGTTGAGTCGACTTAAATGGCAACATCTAAACCAGGGCTGGATTTGAAGGCACTGCCCTGCAGAGTTTAGCTCAAACCCTGATCAAACACACTTTCCTGTAATTTTCTAGTGACTCTGAAGGCCTTAATTAGCTTGTTCAGGTGTCTTCGTTCTATCTAAACACTGGGCAGTGACTCTCCAGAGCTGGATTTGAGGAGCTCTGATCTAAACGTAGGGCCTAGTTACAACAAATAATTGCTGTATATCATATTTGAGTGCAGTTTACCACATTTTACTCAATGGTCGGTCACCATTCTGAAAGAATTTTGGATCATATAATCATGGTTGACAGATATAATCGTTATTATGCATATATGAATCATCATAACGGATTGTGGAACTCTAATTGTTTTTATACTGAAATGTGTGTTCTCAGGGGCCAGGGCTGTGAATTAGAATAGAAAAACCTGTTCATGTTGACTTGAAACAGGACAAAGTAGTTTTCTTGCCCTTGTAAAGCTCAGAACAACTTCAAGCATCTCAGACCTCAAAGACTTACTTTAGACTTGTTTGTTGTTCGGGGCCCCTTTAAATGTGTTATATGCTTGCATACTTGATCTACACAAAGCTGCTGTCAGACACTTTGTGATGATGGATGTCTTGTGCCAGTACTGAAGCAGGTCCAACTCTGCAGCTGTGGTGTTAAGTTTGTTTACAGTACATCTCTAATCCATCTTCACCCTCAGAGCTATCAGTCTTAGTAATTAAAAGTTGACACGGTTCGCCTCATTCGACCACATAGTTCTAAATGATTGGTTGCAAACTGAAAGATATTGTATTGACTCTTTCCTCACTGTTTGACTTTGAGAAATGATGCATAATGAATCAGATGTGTTACATTTGCACTCATAATGTTTTTTGTTTTTTTTTTGCCCTGCAGGAGCCCAGGACGAGGAATTGAGGTTGATGTTGGAGTGGATGACTGTTGTGTGAGAAGGCAAGGAAGCATTGAATCGATAAGGCTTGTCCTGCCTTCCTTTCTTATTTGTTGAGTTCGTTTAAAAGTCCCAAATTGAAGACTAATAGCGTGGACCACCACATCTTTCACTTGTGAGGACCAGCGCAAATATGTGGCCTCAGCAGGGGCCGCAATGCATTATTAGCCCAAGGACTGTAATGCTCCTTGGGCTGCTGACAATCTGCATTTCCCCCCACCTTTCTGGAGGAGCACCGGAGCCATTTAAGTCCTTCTTGCCCCCTGACTGGGGTCTGACGCATTTAGCCATCCATAACAAGACAGGAGATGTTTATGTTGGCGCGGTAAACTGGATCTACAAGCTCTCTAGCAACTTGACCAAGTTGAGGAGTCATGAGACGGGTCCGGTAGTGGACAACGAGAAATGCTATCCACCTCCGAGTGTACAGTTATGCCCCCATGACCTTTCCCCAAATAGTAATGTGAACAAACTGCTGCTAATAGACTATCCCCAAAACAGACTCATTGCTTGTGGAAGCACCTCGCAAGGCATCTGTCAGTTTCTGCGCCTGGATAACCTTTTCAAGCTTGGCGAGCCACAACACCGTAAGGAACACTACCTCTCCAGCGTCGTTGAGTCGGGAACCATGTCCGGCGTCATCATCTCTGAGGGTCATGTCAGCAAGCTTTTCATTGGGACGCCCATCGATGGGAAATCGGAGTACTTCCCAACACTTTCCAGCCGTAAGTTGATGGCCAATGAAGAGGATGCTGACATGTTCAGCTTTGTCCACCAGGACGAGTTTGTCTCGTCGCAGCTGAAGATCCCCTCGGATACACTGTCCAAATTCCCGGCGTTTGACATCTACTACATATACAGCTTTAGCAGTGAGCAGTTTGTCTACTACTTGACCTTGCAGCTGGATACCCAACTAACTTCTCCTGATGCCAGCGGGGAACAGTTCTTCACTTCTAAGATCGTCCGACTCTGTATCGATGATCCCAGGTTCTATTCCTACGTGGAGTTCCCAATTGGATGCACCAAAGATGGCGTAGAGTATCGACTGATTCAGGACGCCTACTTGAGCAAACCCGGAAGGCAACTTGCCAACTCTTTGGGAGTGTCTGAGCAAGAGGACATATTGTTTACAGTCTTCTCCCAAGGCCAGAAGAACCGAGCCAAACCCCCAAAAGAGTCAGTACTCTGCCTGTTCACGCTAACCAAAATAAAGGAGAAGATCAAGGAAAGGATTCAATCGTGCTATAGAGGAGAGGGCAGGCTGTCTTTGCCCTGGCTTCTCAACAAGGAGCTACCATGCATCAACTCGGTAAGCTTCTGATGGCAGGCCATTAAGACACACTGCATGGCTATGACGATTGATTTGTTGGGTTGGATGAATGAGTGTGCTTCAGTAATGTCCTCTGCTAGAGTTCAGCCTCGATTATCTTGGTGCAAAGGGTGATTGTGATTAGATATGAGGGGAGAAATTGTAGATCAGACTAGGGTTGTCTGGGTAGGACAACTGGGAACTTTGAGGAGTGGCCTAGTAAAGTCCTCTGTAGCAGTGTTTCTCAACTCCAGTCTTAGAGACCCACCTACTAGAATGTTTTAGATGTCTTACTACCTGATTTAACTCATCATATTCAGATTCAGATTTACTAAACAGGGCAAATTAGCGTGAGCGCAATTCCAAAACAGCGCCGATGGGTTCTGCATGTGATCTACTGACAACGTGCAAATTAAAGAACACAGACGCAGTCCGATCATTTCTAAAATAACCAACGCAATACCAGGTAGCGTCTGGTTTAAGACATGCTTTTTTGGGGTGGGTTAAAATGGCATTAACACCAGTACATTGATGAGCGCAAACCTTAGTAAATCACCTTACGTGATTCATTTAAATACTCTCCTCCCATAAATGTTGTGCCTGAAAGGGAAACTCCTACAAATACATATGCAATAAGGTAAGCCGCAAAAATAACTGTCTCCATGCCTTTTCAACGTTAATTTTTCATAGTGTGTCTTTAGTAAATCCTGACAGTACTTTTTTAACGTTAAAAGAGGGTTTGCGCTGGCACAAGCTCTTAGTAAATCTGGCCCCTAGTGTGTTGAATATGGAGGCATCTAAAACATTCTGTGAGGTTAGTGGGACTGGAGTTGAGAAACACTGCTGTTTAGTAGAGGCTATTTATTGGGCTGGGGGATGCCAAATTTAAGGACGACACTGGATAAGACTACAGTGCAACTATTGTCAAGTACCTCGACTACACTATTAGCTTGTGTCTAACTTCATTAAAACGTTGTAGAATATAAATATCGCAAGCTCTCTTCCTGTCACCCACCTCCTGTTTCCTTTTGCGTCCGTTTGCTCTTGCTGTCTTTCTCCCAAGTGCTTCCATTATTCAGTCAGACAGGAACATCATTAGTGGAGTTGAGTAAATTTCATGAGTTGCTCTCTCGCTCATGCTTTCTAATTCATTTAGCGAGGCTTGATCCCATCTTCTCTGCCATCACAGTCCTCTGGGACCAGGGCTTGCTTTTCGTCCTCTCGTTCGCTCGCTCTTAATCTCTCTCTCCTCATTCGTCTCTGTTCGTCTCACTCGCTCTGTCTTTCTTGGGGCTTTCAATGGCAAAGAATGGCTTTCATTTAACCAAGCACTCAGAGATAAAGATCCCCATTTTTATTTTTCTGACTCGTTCCAAATCGGTTTGATCTTTTTCCCTTTCTTTATATTTAAAGTCTATCTGCTGAGCTCTAAGCGGGTGGATTAATAGAGAATGAAAGAAGTTTTTGGGAAGCAAAACTGATACAGAGTGGCTGTACGTTTGACGTCTAAATACTTCAACACTAGAAACCGTTTAAGGCTCTTGAAACTCTCTCAAAACTCAAGTTATTTTTAATTTTTTTTTACACTTTCAAGATTTATAGAGTCAAAATAAATTCTAATAGGGTCTTCACACTGTGCTTACCACTGACTTAATGTATTTTTAGCCTATCTTATTTTTATTCATGGCCTTTACACAACTGACCCCAAATTTCAGTGTGAAACAAGTAGGGAACATCCAATATGGTTGACTAGTCATCCAACAACTAACTAGGCAATTAGTGATGTTGATCAGGGAGTTAAACAATTTTTTTAAATGGAGGCTCATATGACAAATAATTATTGCCGAGTGAGTCCAAAAGTTTAATTTGAAGCACTTAAACCTGCATCCAAAATGTGTATAGGGTGTTTTTTGGAGCATTTCTTATAACTCTAACAATTTAAATTTAAACTCAGGGGTTATGCTACTTTATAATAACTAATAAAAAAATAATAAAAAAAATTGCCATCTAAATGGAAATCAAAGTTTCTGCTTATCTTTGGTGCAGTCCATGGTATTTTTTTTTAAAAATGTTTAAAAATATTGTTTCTCCAAATAAATGTTTTTATTTTATTTTATATAATCTATTAGATAAAAAATGTATTGCAGTTTTTGAAACCACAACGCACAACAATTCGACGACGTAACATTAATTCTTTATTGTTGTTGTTGGCATCCTACTTGACGTCAGAGATTAAGTACACTGCTTATTAACCTATTTACTGCCGTACGTCTGACAGAAACACCTGTGCATTCTTACTCACAGAAACACAGAAATCAGCTGTTTAAATCTCATTAGAACAGAATGTTGAAAATCTGGTGCTGCTTGAATGATTCACACTGATCAGATCAGGGGAGTGTGTTTAATAACTCGTTTAACGCATGAAATTGTTAGAACGTAGTTTACATAGTCACATGTCTCTCTCTCTCTCTCTCTCTCTCTCTCTCTCTCTCTCTCTCTCTCTCTCTGGAATGTGGTGTGTTGTGTTTGGTTTCGCCTCTGCCCTGGGCAGACACATAATCAGCAGTCTGAAAAACACACTCACACACACACACACACACACACACCTATTGTCGTGGCGTTATGTTTGTGTGTGTGTTTTTTTGGTTTGTCTTTCTGCAACCTGTTTAGTCCTGCATTAGTTTTCACCTCAATAGTAAAGTGTGAATGTGTGTTTGTGTGTGAGAGAGAATGTAATTACTTCAGCACACACACTTCTGAGTGAATGTAATGCTCATCTTCTCTGCGTGACCCATGAGGATTGATAGAGAACTGCATCAGCATCAATCGAGTGTGAAATAGCAGTGGGACTCGAGCTCTGTTTCAGGCTTTGTGTCATGAACACCTGAGATGCATCACATACATTACCATTCAGAAGTTTAGAGTCAGTAAGATGTGTTGTTGTTGTTGAAGAAGAAATAATTCAGCAAGAACACATTAAATGAATGACAGTAAAGGCATTTATAATGCTATAAAATATTGCTATTTAAAAAAATACATTTAAAAAAGGATTCTTTGATAAATAGAATCACGGTTTCCACTGAAATATGAAGCAGCGCAACCGTTTTCAACATTGATAATAATCATAAATGATTCTTCAGCATCAAATCATCATGTTAGAGTGATTTCTGAAGGATCATGTGACACTGAAGACTGGAGTAATGATGCTGAAAATTCAGCTTTGATCACATGGTAGATCACAGTTTATCATATATTCACATAGAAAACAGCTGATTTTAAATTGTAATAGTTCATACTATTACAGCCTTTACTGTATTTTTGATCAAATAAATAAACCGAGCAGAAGACACTTCTTTCAAAAACATAAAACAAATCCTACAAACTGCAAACATTTGGTATGGTAGAGCATCTCTTTAGAGAAGACAGTCCCATAATGCATTGCATCAAACTTGGTAAAAATCTATCCAATACCAATTTCCATAATTTTTTGTGTTCTGGGGTTTTCACAGGGATTTGCCTTTATGCTAATAGATAAAAGTCTGACAACACAAGACTGATATTTAAATATGCTCAGCTCATGATGGAATAAATATGGTGAATTAAATTACTTTTGATGTTTCCAAACGCTATAAATCCTCCAGCCAGGCTTTGTGTGCGTGCGTGCGTGTGTGTGTGTGTGTGTGTGTGTGTGTGTGCGCGTGCGTGCGTGCGTGTGTGTGTGTGTCTGAAGTGTCTGACTGCTTGACATCAGGTTTTTAGCTCAGAGGAGAAAGAGTGAGTTTGCTAAGTGAATTGATGCCCATCTTCCTCTTCTTTTCTTCTGTTTCCTTTCTTCCTGCTGTGAGGTAGAGACTCTTCTGGATGTATAAAGACAGAAAGAAAAACAAAGAGAAAAGGGGAGGTGAAGAGAGAAAAGACAGAGAGAAAGAAAGAAAGGTTATTGATGTGTGCCTGGGCAGCTTTAGAGGACACACACACACACACACTTAGCTTTCTGAATGAGCTCATACCAAAGACTATTGTTTATTTATAAAGCAAAGTCTAACCTAAACTCTTAACCCTAAAAGAACATTTCATTTGAATAATTGTTAAAGTCTACAGCTGTGAAGTATGGCAAGTTAGCCACATATATTTAACCTTTTATTCAAACTTTTTTTTAAATATGGGTTGGAAAATGTGTGGAATTTTGTGAATGGATGAAATTCACATTCGGTGGAATTATCAGTGCTTTCATTGGAGTTCTGTGGACGCAGAGACATAATGTTCAGACAGCATCTCTCTCTCTCTCTCTCTCTCTCTCTCTCTCTCTCTCTCTCTCTCTCTCTCTCTCTCTCTCTCTCTCTCTCTCTCTCTCTCTCTCTCTCTCTCTCTCTCTCTCTCTCTATCAATTCAATTCAAAATTGCTTTATTGGCATGACTGTACACAATACAATATTGCCAAAGCTTGGAATACATAAAGACATCAAAATAATAAAATATTATAATATGACTTAAATCTAAATGTACAAATTAAATTAATTGTACAAATTAACAGTGTACCAAATAAAAATAAATACATTAATAATAATTAGAACAGTTTATGAACATTTCAAAAATTCTCTGAACAATTTAGAATTCAGTGTGTGTGTGTGTGTGTGTGTGTGTGTGGGCGCATCACTGATTAGTCGTCGACTCTCTCTTTTTGTGACAAGCATCAATGTATCTTGCTGCTAATATGATACAATCTGTTTTTTCACCTAATAGGTGTTGAAATTGTGTTTTGTTGTCTAATTGTAGGAAGTTAGGGCAAAGTATTTCAAATTTTGTATAAAAAGTCCCTCTAATGTCCTTATAGTTGGGGCAGCGGGTGAGGAAGTGTTGCTCGGTCTCCACTTCTCCCTGGTCACAGTACGGGCAGACGCGTCTCTCTCTGGGCCGCCAGTTCTGTCGGTGTCGGCCCGTCTCTACAGTCAGAGTGTGATTGCTCAGTCTGTACCTCGTCATCCTTCTTCTTAGTGTACAGTCTTTCACTGTACTCAGGTATTCTGCCGTGGTGTAGTCTCTATTTAGGGACTCTATTTCTGTTGATTGAGTCCAATAGGTCAGGTAATTCTCTGACCTATTCTCCTCTATCACTCTCTCTCACTCTCTATCACTCTCTCTCTCTATCACTCTCACTCTCTCTCTCTATCACTCTCTCTCTCGCTCTCTCTATCACTCTCTCTCTCGCTCTCTCTATCACTCTCTCTCTCTCTCGCTCTGTCTCACTCTCGCTCTCTCTCACTCTCTCTCTCTCTCGCTCTCTCTATCTCTCTCTCGCTCTGTCTCACTCTCGCTCTCTCTCACTCTCTCTCTCTCTCGCTCTCTCTATCTCTCTCTCGCTCTGTCTCACTCTCGCTCTCTCTCACTCTCGCTCTCTCTCTCTATCACTCTCTCTCTCTCTCGCTCTCTCTCACTCTCTCTCTCACTCTCTCTCACTCTCTCTCTCTCTCTCTCTCTCTCTCTCTCTCTCGCTCTCTCTCACTCTCTCTCTCTCTCTCTCTCTCTCACTCACTCACACGCACACACACATCTCTCTCTCTCTCTCTCTCTCTCTCTCTCTCTCTCTCTCTCTCGCTCTCTCGCTCTCTCTCACTCTCTCACTCTCTCTGGCTCTCTCTCTCTCTCTCTCTCTCTCTGTTGGAAAATAACAGGAGCAGTGCATTGGTTTTATAAGTATTGTATATATGTATTGGCCTTTTCTCACTCACTAACTTTCGTGTCCTTACGTCACCTTTCCAGGTTTTCCTGCAATACAGTGACCTTGCTTTCCCGTTTTGGCATCCATGTAATGAATGACCTTACTGCTGTGAGAGTGAGAGTGTGCGCAAGTGTGAGACTGTGCGCGAGAGTGAGTGTGTGTGTGTGTGTGTGTGAGAGAGAGAGTGAGTGTTTGTGTGTGTGAGAGTGAGTGTCTGTGTGTGTGTGTAACTTCCGCTGAAACTGTTTTTAGGAAACCCACCCTCACCCAGTCATTGACCTTTTGCCGGAGTCTCTCTCTCTAACTCTCTCTCTATTCCTCTGTTCCAGCCTCTCCAGATCGATGATAACTTCTGCGGGCAGGATTTTAACCAGCCTCTAGGGGGCACCAGCACCATCGAGGGCATTCCCCTCTTCATCGACAAAGATGACGGAATGACTTCAGTCGCTGCGTACGATTACCGCGGGAACACGGTGGTCTTCGCAGGAACGCGCAACGGACGGATGAAGAAGGTACGAGGCGAGGCGTGCAGCTCTATTTGATTGTTTATTGATCTCTTTGTTCACTTAACACAGTGTGGAACGCAAGAAGGGAGTTTGAAGTCGTTTATGATGCAACTCTTGGTGTTTTGAAAAGTTTTTGGGTTAAAAGAAATGGAAACCATTAACCGAATCAAAACTGGCCCGGTTTCGTTTCTCAATGCATGTTCCAGGTCATATTGTGAATGATTTATTGGTGCAAATTATTCCAAAGTAAAAGAAAATTGCTTAATTTTCATGTTATTTTTCAGTGTATTCAGTGGGACTGTTTGTAACTGTTCGTTAACTACAAATAGCCGAGTGTTTGAAACAGTCTAGATGTGTTCAGGATTTGGAGAGGATTGTTGCGCTGTGGTTTTCATGCATTGTTTATAGTTGATAGTTTCTGTTGTTCTGATTCAGGCATTGATGCGCTGTGGAAAGTGGTTTCAGACCTAAGACATCAACCACTGATGTTGACGTATAATTTGCATGTTTTCACGATATATCGGCCGATATTTGAATTCTCGGCACCGGCCAATGGAGGACTATTTCAATAGAGCACTATCTGTATTGCGTTCTCCACTAGATGAATCACTTATGCTTGTGTTATTCTCTTTTTTTTTGTGGTCTTTTGTTGGTGTTTTTAGATGCTTGAGGAGCTGTGCGAATTAGCTGAAGTCTTCAAAAGTAAATGGTAGTTTGGCAAAATGACCTATTTTGCTGTTTTGTGGTGTGAGTGTGTAGTATGCATCAGGTGTGTGTATGATGAGCTCAGAAGTCATCGTGTTGTGTGTGTGTGTGTGTGTGTTAGAGGCTTGCAGGAGTGTAAGGACTCACTGAAGCATCACATGATGGATTCGCTGAGATGTGAAATGGAGGACAGGCTCTGTCCATCCCTGAGAGACGGACTGAAGATGTGAATGAAATATCCAGCAGCTTTATGTGATGTGTGTGACAGTCAGGCACTGAAGTGCTCTTATCACACAACGTCTTTCACTTTTGTTACTTTCAGGTTCTTCTGTTTGTAGCGTTTAGACACATTTAAATGGAATGGAAAATAAAAAGAGCAGAAACTAAAGCTGATGCTCTCCGTGCATTTTTCCATCATGAGCTTATTTTGAGCATTATATCTAAAGATCTGAAAAAACACAAACATTTACCCGCCCACAGACCCTCCCCTCGAAGATATCAGGACAGAAGTGGTTACAAGTGAAAGTTATAAAGACAGATTTTTGCTTAAGTAAAAAATACAGAAGTAACTTGAGTATCAAAAGTAAATTTACTTTTTTTTTTTTTACTTTTTTTTTTTTTTTTTTATTGTTGTATGAATGTACGCTGTCATCATGCACCATTCACCAGACATTAAAAGAAAATATGCTTTTAGGCAAACAAAGCAAACATTTAAAATGAAACATTTTTTTTAGGGGGGGGACGGAAACATACTTTCACAGTTACGAGGAAACGTCGTCTTCCATTTTGCCATCAACTGATCAGTGTTGAAAACGCTGGGAAATCAGTGAACTTCATGTGACCCTACCAGAGTGATTACTGAGAGGCTGTCTGAACTCAAATCACGTTTTAGAGAAGAAACAAAATCACTGACAGAAACAACCGCTGACTTTCAAAGCTGTTGCATAGAAACGACTTTCAAAGTCCTTGATAGAAATGTAAAAGAGCGGAAAGTGCGAAATTTGTCATTGAAATGCAGTGAAGTTAAAGTCATACGTTCCCAGAAACATACTCAAAGTGTACTTAAATACAGTACTGTAAAAGTAAATGCAAAAAGTTGTAAAAAAAAACGTAAATGTACTTCACTACTCGGCTGTTTTGTCTGGATCATTAAAATATGAGTTTAGTTAGTCAGTCGTAACTTCAGGCACAATGTCATCAAGCAATGTTTTGTTTGCGACTGTTTTCTTTAGCTAAACATAAGTGTGTATTAAACATCAATGCGATGTTGCTTTTCCACCTGGTTAGTGCTATTTTAGATGTGTGTGTGTGTGTGTGTGTGTGGAGGTGGTAAACCTGGATTAATCCTGATCTAAAGCGTCTGGGCACCAGTAACCCGTCTTGAGCTCTTCCCGTCTGGGTTTGCCACGCTAGACCATTCAGTCTGGTCAAATCAACAACAGATGGACGAGCCAACTGGGGCACACACACACACACACACACACACACACACACACACACACACGCACATGCACACTGCGGTCTGAACTCACAGTAAAGCCCTCTTTCTCTCTGAGTGATAATGTTGTTAATTATGGCTCCTCCGTTGAGCTTATTCTGGCCTTGAGTGTCAATAGCAGGTGTGTATGTGTGTGTGTGTGTGTGTGTGTGTGTGTTTGTCTTTGTTTACGACAGACCCTGAACTCAGTGTCAAATATAAAGCAAAACTATTATAAATGGTTTTGACAGAACTGATGCACATTGAGGATTAGCATCTGATGACACAGTTGATTTGAGCTGTTTTTAGAAGTTAAACTTGCCGTAAGCTCAGGATTGACCCACTGACCTGTTGACCTCTGACCTCAACAGATCACAGTTTATTAAATTACTTGATCTCTCTCTCTCTGTAATGTTCAGACAGCATCTCTCTCTCTCTCTCTCCCTCTCCCTCTCCCTCTCCCCCTCTCTCTCTCTCTCTCTCCCTCTCTCCTTCTCTCCCTCTCTCCCTCTCTCCCTCTCTCTCTCTCCTTCTCTCCCTCTCTCCCTCTCTCTCTCTCTCTCTCTCTCTCTCTCTCTCTCTCTCTCTCTCTCTCTCTCCTCTCTCCCTCCCTCTCAATTCAATTCAATTCAATTCAATTGAGCTTTATTGGCATGACTGTAAAATAGCACAATATTGCCAAAGCAGTAGTAATATATAAACATATATGTAGATACATAAAAGTGAACAATAAAAAAACAAAAACAAACAAAAAAACATTTCCATATTATGCGTAAATATATCTCAATAAATAAAATAACACAAATATATACAATAACAAAAATAAGTACAGAGAGCAGTTTAATGGAGCAGAGGGTTCAGCCCTTCTCCCTCATATGATGGCAGGAGGACACATACTGCGCTGCCAGCTGAATACACTCTTCTTTCTCTCCCAATATATAAGACAGTTTGTTTATAAGGCTCTCTTGTTGGAATTGAGGTATAATCTGTGCTATTTGTGTGAAATAAGCGTCCCTGATGTTTTTGTACTTGCTGCACTCGGTGAGGAAGTGCAGCTCGTCCTCTACGGCCCCGTCAGGGCAGTGTGAACACAGTCTGAGCTCTCTCTCTCTCCAGCTCTGCTGGTGTCGGCCTGTCTCCACACACAGACTGTGGTCGCTAATGCGATACTTAGTCAGGAGCTTTCTCTGGCCATAGTTACTGATATCAGTCAGGTATGGTGCCAATTTATAATCTGACTTTATTTTGTGGAAATATTTTAATTTATTTAGTTGCGTGACCTTTATCTGCCAATCGTGTATGTATTCTTCTTTGGTTATTTTCCCTATTTCTTTTACTTTTGAGTGTCTAAATTGAATTGATGAATTGAGTTGGTGTTTTTCCACTAAATGTATCATGGGGTCACTCTCTGTGTGTCCTGCCCTGTGTCTGAGAGCGCAGTGATGGTAGCTCTCTGTCTGTGCGTCTGATAGATGAAACCAGAACTTTACGGCTCTCTTCTGGATCTCAGATAGGAGAGGGAATCTGCCTAATTCTGCCCGGCAACCCAGACTTGGAGCGTTTCTGTGAGTTCCCAGGATGTTCTTGCAGAACTCAAGGTGGAAAATTTCAGCGGGGGTTTTGTCCCAGGATTCGTAATTTAGTTTAAATTTGGGGCCCCAGATTTCACAGCCGTAAAGAAGGATGGGTTTGATGATGCTGTCAAAGATTTTCAGCCACAGTTTGATGGGTGGGTTAAATTTGAACAAGGGTTTTCTTATACTGTAATAAGCCCTACGTGCTTTATCAGTCAGATCTTTTATTGCAGTGTCAAATTTTCCAGAAGCTGAGATTGTCAGACCCAAATAATTATAGCAGGTGACATGATTAAGAATTGTTCCCCCAAGTGTAAATGTGTATTTTTTGTCAGTAAGGCGAGGTTTTTTCTGGAAGATCATGATTTTGGACTTGTCCATGTTGATGGGTAAGGCCCAGTCGCTGCTGTACTGGTCCAGAAGCGAGAGGCTTTGGTGCAGACCCTCTTCATGAGGAGACAGCAGCAGAAGATCATCAGCGTACAGGAGGCTTTTGATTTCTCTGTCCTCGAGGGTCAGACCAGGACAAGAGGACTTCTCAAGTGCTGAAGCCAATTCATTAATATAGATGTTAAAGAGAGTCGGGCTGAGGCTGCAACCTTGACGGACTTCTTTAGTTTGACTGAAATAATCAGTACGTTTGTCATTAATCTTCACCCCGCACTTGTTCCCGTTGTAAATGTCCTTTATAATGTCATATGTCCTTCCTCCTATTCCACTTTGGATTAGTTTTAGGAAAAGTCCATTATGCCATACCGAATCAAAGGCTTTTTTAAAGTCAATGAAGCAGCCAAATATTTTGCCTTGTTTTGTTTGTTGGACGTGTTTTTGTATGAGTGTGTGGAGTGTGTAAATGTGGTTTGATGTTCTCTGTTTAGGCATAAATCCAATCTGAGAACTGTTAAGGATCTTGTGTTGTTGGAGGAACTGAACTAGCCTGTCGTTGATGATGGAGCAGAAGAGTTTGCCCAGGTTGCTGCTCACTGTGATGCCTCTGTAATTATTTGGGTCGTACTTCTCGCCCTGTTTAAAGATTGGGGTAATCAAATTTTCTTTCCATGTCTCAGGAAAGTGTCCTGCTTTTAATAAAAGATTGAATAATTTGAGAATTGCCTCTTTCAGTTTGGGGCTGCTGTGTTTCAGCATCTCATTTGATATTAAATCCATGCCACAGGATTTTTTATTTTTTAGGGATTTTATCTTGTCTGTTAGTTCAATTAGTAATATGGGCTGGTCTAACTGGTTTAGCTGGTCTTTTACGGTGCGTTCCAGGTTATGGAGTTGGGAGGTCAGGTGTTTTTGGGTGAGGGTTGGTTCGTTTTGGGAATAGAGTTTTCCAAAATGTTCGGTCCAGATGTTTGGGTCATGGATGGGAATGTGTTTTGGTTCTTTTGATTTATCTAATTTTTTCCATAATTCCCAAAAAGAATTCTGATCTACTGCCTCCTCAATCTTATTAAGCTTTGATTTCATGTGATCCGCTTTTTTCTGTATTAGTATTGACTTGTATGTTTTGAGGGTTTGCTGATATTTGTCTCGTGTTTTCACAGTTTACTTTATTTTGCTCTCCTCACTTACATAAATGAACTATAGAGTCATGCACTCACTAGTAAAAAATTATACCCGGTGTCTTTTTGGTTTGACTGTCTGTGATTGGCCACAACACTCGCTCACTCTTACAATAATGTGGTTGAATGTTTGAATAATTTAAATCACTGTTATTAGGACCAGTTATGATTTCTATTCCTCATATTGAAGTTCAGTTTGTGCTCTAAACATTAATGATCCTCATGTGTCATGTTGAGGAGAGATTATTAAGATACTGCATTAAATCCAAGGTTTTTCCTCCTTTTATCATCCCACAGTTCAGCTGTGTTCCTGTCATTTGCACCTTGAATGCAATGTAAGTCTCTTTTGATAAAAGCATCTGCCAAATCAGTCGTTTCCAAATGCATCAAAATGAAATGACTGGGTGCTAGTAAAAGTGATACTCGACTTAGTAAAACAATAAAAAATTGGCAATTATAATAATAACAGATGGATAAATGATGTGTTGTGGGAATATCTGGGAATGCGCAGGGTTGTACTCGGAGGTTTGGATCCAAGTACATACGATACACACACACACACACACACAAACACACGGTCACACACACACACTCACACATATATGCGCACACACTCACCCATATATGTGCACACACATACACACACAACATACACACACAACACACACACACAAACACACACACACACACACACTTACACATATATGTGCACACACATAAACACACACTCACACACATATATGCACACACACACTCACACCTATATGTGCACACACATAAACACACACACACACACACACTCACACGCGCGCGCACACAGAGGATTTCTGTATTATCGCTCCTATTACATGCAGTTGAAAGCTTTGGCTGTGATTTGAGCCACGGAGGTTAATTACACACACACACACACACACGTTTGCGTTTTTGCATGTGTTATGCTGAGCTCTACATGTCTGTAATTAGTGTCTCAGCATGAGATCTGGCTCAGAACACACACACACACACACTATATCATGAATGTGCCGATTCACTCTGACACGTTTCCCTTTGAATGATTATTATTGATTATCATAACTCAGACTTATGAGTTTAGATTAGTCGTTGACTGATTATTACAGATAGCACTTGTGACAATCAGCGTCTGTTCATCTGTTGTTTTGCTGTGTGTGTGTGTGTGTGTGTGTTGGCCGTTATACACTACTGTTCAAACGCTTGGAGTCAGTAAGATTATTTATTTTTAAATTAAGTTAACACTTATTAACCAAGGATGCATTAAATCGATGAAAAGCGACAGTAAAGCCATTTTTCTTTTGAACTTTCTATTTACCAAATAATCCTGACAAAAATTTGAAGCAGTGCAACTGTTTTCAACATTGATAATAATCAGAAACGTTTCTTGAGCAGCAGATCATCATATTAGCTTAGAGTGATTTCTGAAGGATCATGTGACACTGAAGACTGGAGTAATGATGCTGAAAATTCAGCTTTGATCACAGGAATAAATTACACTTTACTGTATATTCACATAGAAAATAGTTTTTTCAAATTCTAAAAATATTTTTACAATATAACCATTTTCACTTTATTTTTCAGCATTGATGAGCTTCTCTCAGAACATTAACACATTATTCTTGGCGAGCCCAAAGGAAATCCCGTTGCAAACAGACTTTTGGCACGACTGTGGTTGACATGCGTGGGAACCAGTGAATATTGACCAGCTGTCCGTCAAGAGGGTTTGATGAACCAGTTTCAGTTTTGTGTGGCATTTATGCAACATTTGCTTTCACTTATAGACATTGTAGTGAATTATTTATTTATTTTTTACACTGAAATGAATGTCAGAGTAGTTCAGATGTCAGTGAGGTGTGATTGGCACCTTTATTCTTTAAAGGGTCACTTCACCCATTTGCATTAAGGTTTGTATTGTTAGAAACCCAGTCATATATTATAATGATGGTGGAATTTTGCTTGTTTTTTTTCTGAGATGGGAGAAAAAAGGATTTAAGTGTTTTACTTCCGTCCTATCGTGACGTAAATATCGTCATTTTGCGTCACGATAGGACGGAAGATAAATTTCATTGCATATTAAGAAAACTACAGCCTTTAGCTCATTATTATTCAAGGGCGTGGGACCCACTCACCCCACCGGCCTATTACAGATCAGTGGGTGGGACTAAACCTGAAGAAACTAAACTATTAATCCGCCATCTTGCTTGGAAGACAGCAAGCTAAGCTAACAAGCGCTCAAGGAGTTAGATTTACCATAATGCCTGAATTTACGACACACGATATGGAAGACGAGGATTTTGAAAATCTTTTGCTCGAAACTGATGTTCGTGGCTATTTATACGAGCCACAATATAGCGAAGAGCAGCTGAGGCTGATGGAGGAACAAGAGGCGGCTACGTCGGGTTCGTTGTTGTGGGAAGAATGAGACGGGAATCGGCGAACATTTAAACAT
>JARWKJ010000010.1:41301314-41323814 GCA_029959095.1 Rhinichthys osculus | reverse complement strand
ATGTTGTTCAGTCTGTGTGTAAAAAGGTCGCATTAGCAATTAAAGAAAAAACACTTAAGAAAACATGATCAGGTCAAAGTGTCGGAATCATTTTTGGTCCCAATTTTTTTTATAAATGTTACTGGTAGTCACTGTATGAAGAATATTTGTGTATAATATTTCACAGTTTACTTTATTTTGCTCTCCTCACTTACATAAATGAACTATAGAGTCCTGCACTCACTAGTAAAATATCCAAAATTATATTTGATGTCTGAATAACTTTTGGTTTGATTGTAGAATTCAGCTCATCCAATCATATTTTAGCAGCAGAACTCGGAAGGGCTGAGGATGTGAAGCTCCTCTTTCAAATGTGTGTGTGTGTGTGTTCATCTGACGCTCTTTCAGATGCGTTGATGGTGTGTGTGGGTGTGTGTGTTCATCTGACGCTCCTCTTTCAGATGCGTTGATGGTGTGTGTGTGTGTGTGTTCATCTGAAGCTCCTCTTTTAGATGAAGCGCTCTCATGAAGTCCACTGGCGAGTGACTGAGTGACTCTCTCAGTTGGAGAGCGCAGTACATCACGTGAAGGACTGTAAAGCACGCTCAGCATGTTCAAACATTGTGCGACGGGCTCATTTCTCTGGCGTGATAATCGAGGGTCTGTCGGCGATGGATGTGCTTCAGTGTTCAGGAGGAGCAGCTGAACCAATGTTACGTCTGCAGACCATCGGACCCGTACATCAGGCCAAGAGGAGCATCTGACCAGCCCAGAATGAGTTCAGTGAGGGATAAAAGAGGATTTACTGTGTGTGTGTACGTACTAAACTATATTTCTGGGACAAATTTGTACCCAGAAGTGACCGAAATCTCCCTTTAGGGACGTCCTCATTTGTAAATCTGGTAGAAAAATAAAGTAATTAAAGGGCTTTTTTTAAATGTAAAAATGCAGAACGTTTTGTGTGATGGGTAGGTTTAGGGGTCGGGTTGGTGTGCGTGTGTTTGTGTGTGTGTGTGATGGGTAGGTTTAGGGGTCGGGTTGGTGTGCGTGTGTGTGTGTGTGTGATGGGTAGGTTTAGGGGTCGGATTAGTGTGTGTGTGTGATGGGTAGGTTTAGGGGTCGGGTTGGTGTGCGTGTGTGTGTGTGTGTGTGTGTGTGTGTGTGTGTGTGTGTGTGTGTGTGATGGGTAGGTTTAGGGGTCGGGTTAGTGTGTGTGTGTGTGTCTGTGTGATGGGTAGGCTTAGGGGTAAGGTGTGTGTGTCTGTGATGGGTAGGTTTAGGGGTTGGGTTAGTGTGTGTGTGTGTGATGGGTAAGTTTAGGGGTAAGGTGTGTGTGTGTGTGTGTGTTTGTGTGTGTGTGTGTGTGATGGGTAGGTTTAGGGGTAAGGTGTGTGTGTGTGTGTGATGGGTAGGTTTAGGGGTAAGGTGTGTGTGTGTGTCTGTGATGAGTAGGTTTAGGGGTCGGGTTAGTGTAAGGAGAGATATACAGTTTGTACAGTATAAAATCCATTACGTCTATTGAAAGTCCCCATTTAGATAGTTACCGGTAAGTAAACGTGTGTGTGTGTGTGTGTGTGTTTGTGCGTCTCGTTGGGAGGTGATTCTTCATCTCGCTTTGGCCATAAAGGAAAAGTTCACCCAAAAATGAAAATTCTGTCATTTGCTGCTATTCAAACGGAATAGAATATAGTCTATCTATAGTCTGTCTATCTATAGTCTGGGTGTGAGCTTTGTAGAAGGGCATGAAACCCATTGCACATGTGATAAGATGATAATGTTATACTTAGTGTCCGTTCTGCACAAATCTTTATTGATTTTATGATTTAATTCTCTTTTATGACTGGTGTATCCAGCATTACTTGAGCTGCCAGCTGCCGTTTTACCCAGAGAGTTTGCAGCTGGAGATGAAGCTGTAGTTACAGTATTTAGAGGTGTAAATGAATGCAGTGTTGAGGAGGAAAATGCAGTGCTTATGAAAACCTTTTCACAATATTCTAATTTTGAATTTGGAGTTTCATAAGCTGTAAGATTCAAAATGATCACAAATAAAGGCTTGAAATATCTCACTTTGCATGTAATGAGTCTATATAATATATTAGTTTCACCTTTTAAGTTGAATTACTGAAATAAATGAACTTTTGCACGATATTCAAATTTTTCGAGTTTCACCTGTATACCGATGATACACATGCATTGTCTTTCACTCGAGCCATATCCAACTGTGTTTACTAGCATAGTACTCGCATATTTTGACACCATTTGTGTGTGTTTGTCCGTTCAAGCACAAGGCGACGTGAAACCGAGGTCATTTCAGTATTCACTAAACTTCCAGCGTAACGATTTGAGTTTCTTTTCGTGTCTTCTTGCGCTTGAATATTTTAAGTGTCCCGAGCGTCGTTTATGTTCACAACATTGCATTGTTAGAACTCATAACAAATTTGGCGCTTGGCAAGTGTTAATTTCCGGCCTTGAACAGAACGATATCATGCGTTAGTGTGGACATTGTGGACAATTTTTTGAGTATCACCTGTACTTGCGAAGATGGAATTGCCCCACTTTCTAGAATCAGCCGTTGTGCCTCGTACTCTCGCACTCTTGCAGGTTCTGGAAACAGTCCTCCGGAAGTCGAATATTTTGGTTTGTACTGTTCTGGGAGAGTGTTGTGAATTAAGCTTAAGCACTGTTTTCTAAGTGTGTCCTCTTTTGGAAGGGCAAACAAATAGTCTAGGCAGAATTTCTGAAAATGTGGTTATTTAAAGTGCTGGAGGCATTTTGTGATTTATTTATATTGTACAACATTTCTAGGGGTATTAAGAGGTGCTGAATTCAAATCTGCTGTATATGAAGCTCAAAAATGTCCCAAAATGCCTCAAAATTGAGAAATTCATCATGCTAACTAAGTAAAAGTAGCCTGATAATAATAATAATAATAATTAATAATTAGTTAATTATAGTTCTTAGTTAAAAACAACTATTTTTGCAATATCTAAGCGGTTTCTTCACATTACTTCTCAAATCTGAATATGGCATCGAATTGCACATGTAGGAAAACTTACAAAAGCACATTTATTTCATGTTTGTACCTTGTATAGTCAAAAATATATACTGAAAAATAGATCTCAAACCTGATTTTGTGAAAATTGACCCTGTCTAAAAGTAGTTTGGCTTTCGCAACGAAAAACACAGCGTGTCCACGACATGGCGGCAACGAGAATAAAAGTTTCGCCTTCTTTTTTTGCGTATACATTTGGGCGGTATTATGAAACTCTGCGTGCACACACACACACACACACAGACGTAGATTTGTGGAGGCGTGTTTGAACGAAGCGTTTTGGTTTTTAGGAAGGCGTGGCTGAGCCTTGACTTTAATAAAGAATATCTCTTTGGGTTTCAGACTTTGAGCTTCGTAACTGCAGCAGATCTTATACATGCACGTAACAACTACACACTAAAGACAAAGAAATCGCATCATATGACCCCTTGAAATATAATTAAAATGTATTTTTCTCACTTAACGCATTATTGTATCAAATATCGTATTTAACAAGTCATCGGATTTGTCTTCAATATCGTGCAGTCCTAGTGTATAAATGTGTGTGTGAATATCTGTGGTTAAGACGGGTCTCTCAAACACACACTTGACTTCTGTCATAATTACCCTGCGTATGTGTGTGTGTCGCTCTCATGATAGCGTCTGTGTATTGTGCTGTTTAGTGAGCCAATAACTGCAGATGGAGGCTGTGTGTGTGTATGTGTGTGTGTGTCGGATGAATGGATTTTCAATTGCCCTGCTCTTAGCAGAAAAGGCTTGTAATAGTTTGTGGCCCTCCATCAGGCGAGGTCAAACCCCTCAGCGGCGGCGAGCCATGTGTGTGTGTGTGAGTGTGATTATTACAATCACTGGCGCTGCCGCCGGCATACGAGACGCGTGTTCTGACCGCCTCGGTGAAACATGAAGTACACTGGAACACAATGAATGTAATGATAATCATGTGAAATCACTCTGAATGTATAAAATCAATATGAACTCAACATTGACCCCGTTTGCTTTTTAAAACCCATTTCTGCTCGATTCATCAGTGCACATTAATACCAAAGAACAATGTGCAGAGACCTTTTCACCCTCCAATCTATTCCCGATGGGTAAGATCAAGAGATGTGGTCAATGAAGAGACGCACGACGAAGCTGAAGGACATCAGCGAGGGGTTTTAGATGCTTGACGCCACATATGACAAACACCATTGGTTCTGGTGTGTCAAGTGACCCGAGCGTGAATGGGCTGAACCACAGTGTTAAATAGTGAATCTGTTTAACCAATTTATTGAGCTTCACGATTTGGGGAAAAATACAATTGCTATATATTTATAGCAATTATAAATGTTTCAGTGTTTAACAATAATTAATCAAAAAGTGATTTTTTTTAATGCTGTGTTTGTTTGTAGGGCTGCAAAAAATTTATCGTGATTTTTATATATCAATATTAAAAATAAAATAAATAAATACCGTACAACTGTACAAAAATGAACTGTTTGTGTGTAAATGAACACAGTGTCGCGCTTCACTCTGAAACACATCCTATATATTTAGCTATAGATTTGATAATGGCACTAATATTAATATCAAATATACCTTCGTAATATTTTGGTCCGAGCCGATTTTACTTCTCCTTTACATTTTTTTTGACAAGGTGAACGTAATCTACATGTTGCGTTGCCCTTGCGGGCTATGTGGGAAAACTAGTAGATCTTTAAAAACCCACATTTCAGAACATCGTTGCACATCACAAATCAAGATTTTAAAAGTCCGGCCGCTCAGCATTTTGCTACTTTTAGACATTCTGTTTCTACCTTACAATATTTAGGGATAGAATTGGTGAAGTGTCCACGGCGTGGAGGCGACATCAATAATTTACTTCTAAAACGCGAAACCTTCTGGATTTACACATTAGGTACTATGGTACCTAGGGGATTAAATGAAGAATTTGATATTCGTCCGTTTCTTTAAGATTTGCTCTTGATTTAGTTTTTTGGTTTTTGGTCTATGCAGGTACAGTACCAATATATTATATTTATTTTGTTTAAATTTGACTTTCACATTTAGTATGTATTATTTTTCCTTTGCCTTTGATATTGGTAACATTTGTAAAAAAAAAAAATATATATATATATATATATAAATTTATTTTTTTTGCGTTTATTTTTGGGGGGTTTGCGTCACCTGTGAGTATAAAGGCGGGGGTGTGTTTAACTTTTTATTGTATGATGAAGAGCCTACGTGCTCAAAGCGTTCAATTTTGTTCACATTTTTGGAGCAAAGATGTGATGACTTTTTTTTTCCATTTTTTTTATATATAATTTTTTGTTGAGCACCCAACTTGAGCAACAGTGTTTTGCTGTGGATCTGATTTTACTAATATGGCCATATTGAAAGTTTATTTCTATGAATCATGCAGCCCTAATGCGTGTGTTTGGTTTGCTTCGGTTCACGCTGAGTTTAGAGACTTTAATTGTGTCCCAAACTTCAATAATTTGCTGCCCTGCAGAGGTTTTTCCCTTCTTTTACTCTTGTTTTTCTATCTGTCCGTCGGGAACAATGCTTTCCTGAGAGGAAGAAACATCGATCATCATAGCTGAACTACTGAGAGAAGGTTGTGTGTTGTGTTCATAAGGAAGCTGAGTTCAGAGGGCCTGTAAACAGCCTGAGGAGAGAGAGAGAGAGAGAGGAGAGAGAGAGAGAGAGAGAGAGAGAGAGAGAGAGAGAGAGAGAGAGAGAGAGCTTTGGGGAATGGCATGAGATATAGACTGATAAAACATGCTAACACACACTTCACAGCGAGTAAATGAAGATGTCTCTGTGTGTGTGTGTCTGTATTGTGTGTGTATAATGAGGTGAGACAGGTCATCTGTTCTTCAGATGGAGGAGTGGTACACATGATGCAACCATCTGCTCTTCAGCTGTAGGGGACGTGTGGGATTTCATCCCTCTTTTTTGAGGCAGGGATTCCCTTTTTTGGTCAGCTGAAGCCCTTTGAGCTGAAATATTTACTTAAATTATTGAAATATTAATATCTCAGGTGGGCTTTATCAACACATTCAGATGTTCACAGTTCTCTGGTGATGTTTAATGGTCACATGACATGCAGCTAAACTAGTAATATTCTTTTTGTTTAGTAAGTGATTAATTCTGATACTTTAAATTTTAATTCTTCATAATGAAACCCAAATTAATGGTCTGTTTTAATGGTTAAATTAAATTTTATTGATCCAAAAGAAAGTCTAATTATTTAAAATGATGAAACTTATACAATTTATTAAAAATAAAAAATGTTGGGCCTTATGAAATGCATTTTATTTTTACTCAAATTCTTTTCTTTTCTTTTTTTTTACTTTACCAAATTCTGTGTTTTTCGTTCTATTTCTTCTGGATTCCATTTAAATGGTTTTATAAATATTTTTTTGGCAAACAAAGCACTGCAGAGGTTAACTGTAAAAATGAAACCATGCAAGAAAAATTGTGATTATTCCATACAAAAATTTGTAATAATTGTATTACTGCTCCTACATTAAGACTTGCATTCTACTGTACAATAGTGATATATATTTCTGTCACAATTAGGCTTTTATTTTGACGGGTTGCCGTGATGACCTTAAAGTTTCTCTTATGATATTTTGATATTTTAATCAAATGAAAGGGTGAAATGCTCATGATGTCATCTGCGTTTCCAACACTGCAGGAATCATGAGGCCAGAAATCATTCGTTCTGGGGTCGTGTGATGCTTTATGTGAGAAACCAGACACCGTTTCATCGATGTTCACTGGCATGACTCAAGCGGAAGGCTGTTATTCTGCTGACGTTTATGTGGATCGTCTCTGAATCCTTCAGTAAATGTGAAAAGAGCATCTCGCTTTGTGTTCTGTAGAGGAAAATCAAACCGCTTTGGAAAGACATGAGGGTGAAGAAATGATGACAGGATTTAATTTTTAAATGAACTATCCTTTTAATCTTTTTTGTGTGTGTGTGTGTGTGTGCTGATGCCAAAAATAAGCATGTCCTCATTTAGGCTGTTAATTAGCTAATAGAAACTGTTGCCAGGAGACGGATGTCTTATTAGGAACGCGCTATGAACCCCCGGAGGACACAAAACAACACTATCATATTATAAACCTGCGTTTTACCAGTGCAATAATCACAAAAGCCGGTCCATGTATCGTCTGATTAGTGTGTGTGTGTGTGTGTGTGTGTGTGTGTGTGTGTGTGTGAGGTGTTTCTGTATTCATCAGTAATTGCTCTGTCACTCATCTGTGTGTTCTGCTGTGTAATGGCTGCGGATCAATCTCAGTGTGTGTTAGCTGTGATCCTCCCGCTGTACTCAAGCTAATCATTTTGATTGATCTGTTCATTGGTTGTGTTCTGCAGCGATCAGCGCTTCAGGAGGGGTTACCATAGCAACTTGTTGCATTAGACACACACACACACACACCTGTCCCCAAACACACACATTACTTGATCATGTGCAGTTAGTGGAGTGAGATATGAGAGGAACGGTATCCTAACTGAGGTAAAGCAGCATGAATGACACACACACACACGTAAAGCGAGATAATTCACTCTATTGATTTGCACTGTTGATGTCGCTATTGACACCTCTGATGCCTTAACGCATGCCTTAAGGCATAACAGCACTTTTTATTTTATTTTATAATATTTATTTTTTTTATTCTATATTTTATTTTATGTGCTATTTCTATTATTTTATTTTATATTTTTTATTACTTTATTAATTTCACATTTAATTATTTTTATTTTTTTTATGGTCATGAGTGTAAGGGATTTGCTGTATTTTTGTTATTTTTTGACGGTGGAGAGATTTGAGGAATGCTGAGAGGAAATGTGCCGACCACCTGTGGAAGTGAATGAACATCTCTGTGTGTGTGTGGCTCTCCTGGCCTCTAAAACCTTTGATCACGACTTAAAGACACCTTATGTGCCAGTGGTTTTCTCTCAGACTCCTTTTCCCATGATTCAGTTGTATTGTTTCGATCAGATCTGTTTATTCACATCGCCTCTCGAACAGAAATGTGCTGTGGTGTGTGTGTATAACATGGCAATATGATGCTTTACAATCCATAAAATCAATTATGAAAATAGTTTCAATTAATTTCATTATTATTTTGTTGCATCTGTTCTCTTATTTAATTGCGTATGAAACTTTTTAGGCACATTTCAGTTTGCAGTGTTTGAAGAAAAGCATTTCACAAGATCCATTAATCCATGAATTCTTTAATTTTACACAGTGCTGAAAGGCTCTCCATATAATACCATGGTATTACTGCATTACCATATTAATGTTAGATGTGATTTTGACATTGTAAAGATTTGAAAATGGTCAAAATGATGGTACTAACCAACTTTGTTTACTTGACTTGGGATATATTTTTATCATGTAATTATTCTGTCAATAATGTCTAACTTGATAAATGCAGCGATGAGACACTGAGACTGAACCTTTCTGCCTTCATTGAGATGTTGTTCACTTCCTGTTTGACCCTGAGAACTTCCTTCCAGACGCCCCTAGAGCGCCGTTAATCACACACACACACACACACACACACACACACACACACCGATCGATACACACTTCACTCTTAATTGTCGGTGCTGGCGTTGGCTTGCGGTTGCTCTGATGAACCTTTAAACACTCTCGCTGTGAGTTCAGTCGCTGCGCACCGGATTCTGTTTCAATACACACACACACACACACACTGCGTCCAGGGGTCGATGCCACCGGTGTTACCGTGGCAACAGGCCAGACTGCAGCTGCAGCATCTGTTTCCCACCTGGTTACCTGGAGACCACCCAGCTGTCAACACACCACCACATGCCACCGCTGAGAGAGAGTGTGTGTGTGTGTGAGAGAGAGAGAGTGTGCGCGTGTGAATGCGTCTTGTGTGTGTGTGCACGTATGCGTGCCTGCGAGTGAGTGTGTGAGAGAGATGTGTGTTTGTGTGTGTGTGAGAAAGAGAGTGTGTGTGAGTGTTTTCTGAGTGTGTAAGAGTGTGTGTATCCTGTCACTCTGCATGTTACTGAGATGGTGTGTGTTTCCTCTACAGGGTTTGACTGTGAGTCATTTGACTGTAGGCATTTAGATTTAAATACAAATATGTTTGATGTTGTACTTTGCTACACATTTTAAGTGCTTAGTAACAATGAATAAGTTTAATATTTTTAAACATACAATTACACTATTCTCTCACTCTTCCTCTAATGATTCTGTTGAACTGAAGAGGAACAGGCTGGACATTTATAACTCTCGGCAGACCGTGTGTGTGTGTGTGTGTGTGTGTGTGTGTGTGTGTGTGCCGGCGCTGCAGTAACATCGGGAGACAGGAAGTGGAATATGTCATTGTTTAATTACGTCTGGCTTCCTTAAACACTCATTTTAGGCATCAGTGCTTTAGTAATCGCCTGCTTCTCTCTGAGGAAGACCAGTCCTCTAGTGACTACAGATTAACACACACACACACACTCACTCTCACACACACCCTCTTCCTGTGTTTGTGTTATTTGTGTCTCTGGTGGGTGAGTGGTGTGTGTTTATTTACATCCCTTCCCGCAGTATATCTGCATTGTTTACACTGTGTGTGTGAGAGAGAGAGAGATCTTTTGTTTTGTGAAGTGTATTTTCCACTGGTGTGTTTATCAAGCTGCAGTCAGATAGTTTGGCTTTGTGTATTTTTGTTCCTGTTTTAGTCTGATTAATATTTCATGGAAGTTTATGTACGGTTGAGTGTGTGTGTGTGTGTGTGTTAAAAGTAGTCAGTACATGTTTAAAGTGTAACACATGATGTCTGAAACATCACACATCTTCATCAAAGTAAATCAGGGGGAGTGAGATCAGCGCCGCTGGACGGCCTTCATCACACACACACACACACACACACACACACACACACACACACACACACACACGGAGATGTTCAGCATGACTTCAAGCTGTGTTCGTTCACCGGCGCTGACTCTTAATGCGGAGAACACACTCAGACTCGTCTGAATACAGTGACAGCTTCACGTGTGTCCTGAGATTCCTTCATCTGATGGACTTTTGATGGCATCATAGATGTGTCCTTCACTGCCTTGGATATCCCACAATCCCGTGCTTCCACTCTGTGACAGTTGAGCTAGAAAAGTAAAGATGGCGTCTCATCATTTTGTGTGTAAATGTACATTTTTGATCAATGTTTTCCACTTATGATGTCATTTCTAGCGAGAAATTACTACTGTAGTCATTAAATATTAACTTAGTTTTCAGCAAAGTTCGCTCTATTTTGCTGTAGATCACTAAAGCGTCACGCGGCCTCAGAGGTCTGTCTGAGATCAGTTTCGTGAGGAACACAGTTTTCAGATGCGCTCTCAGTCTGGCGTACTTTGCAGATCATTCAGGTTTTTCAGACCCTCAGTTTGACGTTGCATGAGGTGTGTTCATCAGAAATACATGATGTCAAACGCCAAATTTCACTCACAGGGTTCAGACTGGCACAGAAGAGTCACACCAGATTATTCTCATCTTTACACTTTTGACCTAAACCCTCTCTCAAAAAAAATAAGCTGTTGAACAAACTTAATTAAATGAAGGAAAACTTTTCCACAAAATTAAATTACATTTTTCCAACAAAATCGAATTAGTTTGAAATGATTTGTTGTAATCTTGTTGTATGAACTTGAAATAGTTTAGTCAAGACTACTTAAAAAAATTGTCATTTTCTAAAGTTTTGCCATTCCTAATAGAGAACATTTTGTCATGTTAACTATGTTTAAATTTTGTCCTGCCTAGATAAAATTGTCAGCATTTCAATTTTAAAATTGTAAACATATTTATCTAACTTGACTCTACAGTTACTTCCAATGAAAGTGAAATAATTGTTCAATTACATTAGGACCACATTTTACATAGTAACAACCAATGACCTAATTGCATTAAATACACCTAAACACAGTCACCACTCTTCTGCATAATGGGAACCAAAAAAATTCAAAAACATACAGAATGTCCTATAAGTTTCTAACACAACTGAACATTAAACACTAACATTAACTAAAAACATCTTTCCATTTACTGAAAAACACATAAAATAACACTTTAATCCCTAAATTTACCCTCCTAAAGTCCCTTGCAAAGCATGCTGGGAACTACACAACCCAGTTAGTTGTCAACAAAAAATGATTCATGTAGTTTTCACACAAATGAATTAAGTTTTATATATATTAGGTTGATTGAACACAATTAAATTAAGTTGTAACGAAATGTTAAAAAATTTGTTACTTTAGCTTATTTTAATTAATTAAATTGAACGAGGCAAACATTTATGTTTTGAGTGCTGAACTACCTGTGCTAGACTGACCGGATACCTGTGTGCCGGTCAGTCTAAACACACAACACCAGCTGAGATTTCCCACTTCCCACTCCTGAAGTCGTAATTACTAGCTCGCCGCGTTCATGGTTCCGGTTTCACAAAGACAGACTTTGACTACGGCTTAGATATAGTAGATAGTCAGACTTCATAGACATCTAAATCAGACCGTTGCACAAAGCACTTAAGACTCTGACTATCTTAAGTAGGACTACACTGCAATGCATTCTGGGTAAAATAAGACACTTTTCAAAACAACAAACATGGCGGATCGAGTAAGCGCATTCAACCGCTCAGTGCAGTTTACCCCAGCGGAAGATATGTTTTTGTTGGAGGAGTATAACAGATATTTTACTTGGGAAATTTAGCGGAGAATGTAGTAACAAGAAATGTTTAATTTGGAAAACGATTGCTACGACTGTTAGCGTTAATCCGACCGTTGAGCGGAGCATTAAAGACGTACAGAAAAGATGCAAAAACTTGGTACTAGTAGGTTACTGCGGTCCCTAAAAACCCTTTCCCTTCTCATAGCTCTCTCCATAATGCCGTCACCAAACCACAAATTATGAGCCATTTTCCCTTTTCTTTCGGCTGTTTGTAATGTAACTGATTGTTACTGCTGGTTGCCAAGGTAACATAGAGACCTAAGTTAGCCTGGGGGAAAGGTGTCTAATTTTTTTGGTCTAAATTAAGTCAGTCTTTATTTTTGTGAAACAGTCTAACTTGCATAAGACTAGTCTATGAGCAAATTTTAGACTTGTCTAAAGGCTCGTACACAACGGGACGAATATCGGCGCACGTTATTCGCCAGCGTTTTTCAACGCGTTTTTTGTGTTCACACCCAAGTGATTTTCGCTGACGATGAGCCGAGTGGACGTGCAAATTCATTCCCTGACATTAGATGGCGCCCATTTGCTCTGCAATACCACTCGATAACATTCTCTTTTATTAAGATTTAGATGTAGTTGCTGTCGCGTTTGTCATATAGTTCTTTATGTTCCGACACCAACGAGACCAGCAGCTCTACATTCATCTTGCCTTGCATCTTCCTCGTCTTATTTCTTCCCGGCAGTGTAGACGCTACTTGGCGTATATCTTCTTCGCCGTTACGTATGTGTGCTCGGTAAGACCGTTTTGTGTTTGAGCGCCCCCAAGTTGTGTTTTACTGTAACTTCAGAAGCTCCAGACACGTGAGCAAAAGTACCAATTTCATTGGTCGGATAGTTTTTGATGCAGCGCGTCAAACTAAAAAAAAAACGAACCCGAGGCGTTTTTTTAAAAAAATGCCGCTTTTACGCGTGGCGTTTTTCGCCTCGGTGTGCACACTCACATTGGTGCCCTTTGTTTAGTCACGAGGCGTTAAACGTCGGCGAATTTCGTCCCGGTGTGAACAGGCCTTAACAATATAGACCGGTCTAAAATAGCTCTGTGAAACCGGCCCCTGGTGCTTCGTTCTCGGGAAGAATGGGAATCATGGAGGAAAACCGGTTTATTCTTGCCAAAATGTATTGAATCTCATTGTCAAGGAATGGGATGCTATATTAGAAATGTTGCATCCCATTCACTGACAAGCACATAAACATTCACTACGCTCTCTAGATTTCCAATTCCAGTCAAACAGTTGTTGTTTTCACGGTGTATAAAACGCTTCAACTGATTATTCATATATGTAAATATCCACTACTTTGTCAAGACAAGCTGATGGAGCTGTTGTGGGGGAAAACTAATACATAATACCAGTCACATCAGCAATCATTCTCTGTAAAACTTTATTTTGATGGTCTACTTTAGACATTCTACTAAACATAAATCTGCAACTCTGTCAACTAACTCTCATTAGAGTATTAGTCTGCTTAATATCTGCTAAAACTTTATTTTTATGCTCTCCAAACACATTCTCCAGACTATAAGTAACTTTGCAAGTACATGTCAACTTATTTTAGCACTTCACTGATACTCTAATGAGAGTTAGTTGACACGGAGTTGCAAAGTTACTTATCGTCAGTAGAATATCTAAAGTGGACTATCGAAATATTGCATGTTTTAATTGTAGTTATCAGTTTTTTTGTAACACTTTACCATAAGGTTGTATTTGTAAACATTAGTTAACATGAACTAACAGTGAGCAATACTACAGCATTTATTAATCTCAGTTCATGTTAAGTTCAACATTACGAGGCATTTTTGGGACAAATTGCAGATGCATAAATACTCAAAGTGCAAATATTGATTGGACATATCAGAAGCTCAAATAACTAGTTTTTTTTTAAAGAAATCTTGAACTGCTAAGACTTTAGTTTAAGGTGACATAGTTTCTTAACTTACTACAGTAATAACAGTAAATTAAGCATATTTACAAGCAACTAACCATAACCCTGTAGTAACAGATATATATATATATATTACTCAATTTATGACTAATTTATGTAATAATTGCACTTAAAATAAAGGGTATCCAAACCCAAATAATGATTACATCTCAACTTACTGGACTATTTTTTGCTAATATTAAAACCTTGATATATTACGCAAATCATTCCATTTGAATTTCCTCGATTCTGTTGTATTTATTGTGGATGAATCATGGTTTTCTCTAAGGTTATTCTGCCGTTTGTTGCAGCATGATCCCAGGTGGCTTTATTTTAATATTTTCCTTGCATCGGGTCTGTAATGGCACTTAAACTCAGTTTGATGTGTGTAATGCTCATTGATGTGTGTGTGTAAGTGATTTGATGTGGTTTGAGATGAACTGTGTGTGTGTGATCCTCTGAAGCGATCACTGCGTCACGGCTCGGTTAATGGCGCATGTTTATTGAGAGCAATAGAAGTGATGAATGTGTTCAACATGCAGGAACAGCGCGCTTCCCTCGCCCCATCATATTTACATAAGTAATATATATATATATACTTCCACTGGGTCTCGTTACATTGATGCACTCATATATGCTCACTGTATCTGAACGAAACGTCTGTCATCATTCAGCCTCGTGTCTTTCCAAACCCGTATGACTGAGTCCCAGAGATTTGTAGTGAATAATGACTTAAATTTGCTTCTGTTCTTCATATACATACCACTGTTCAAAAGCTTGGGAAGATGTTTTTTAGTCCTTTACGATCACCAATGCTGCATTTATTTGATCAAAAATATCGAAATAATATTGCAATCTAAAATAACTGAATATATACAGTAAAGTGTCATTTATTCCTGTGATCAAAGCTGAATTTTCAGCATCATTACTCCAGTCTTCAGTGTCACATGATCCTTCAGAAATCACTCTAATATGATGATTTGATGCTCAGGAAACATTTATGATTTATTATTTATCAGTGTTGGAAACAGTTGTGCTGTTCATCATTCATATTTTTGTGGGAACTGATACATTTTATCTTTCAGAATTCTTTGATAAATAGAAAGTTCTAAAAGAAGAGTGTTTATTTGAAATATAATCTTTTGTTACATTATAAATGTATTTTTTGATCAATTTAATGCATCCTTGATGAATAAAAGTATTTTTTTATTATTTTTTTTATTTATTTAATGACTCCAAACTTTTGAATGGTAGTGTGTGTTGAACGGTTGTTGTTGTGTGTGTGGTTGTGTGTATATATATATATATATATATATATATATATATATATATACACTCACCGGCCACTTTATTAGGTACACCTGTTCAACTGCTCGTTAACACTTAATTTCTAAGCAGCCAATCACATGGCGGCAACTCAGTGCATTTAGGCATGTAGACATGGTCAAGACAATCTCCTGCAGTTCAAACCGAGCATCAGTATGGGGAAGAAAGGTGATTTGAGTGACTTTGAACGTGGCATGATTGTTGGTGCCAGAAGGGCTGGTCTGAGTATTTCAGAAACTGCTAATCTACTGGGATTTTCACGCACAACCATCTCTAGGGTTTACAGAGAATGGTCCGAAAAAGAAAAAACATCCAGTGAGCGGCAGTCCTGTGGGCGGAAATGCCTTGTTGATGCCAGAGGTCAGAGGAGAATGGCCAGACTGGTTCGAGCTGATAGAAGGGCAACAGTGACTGAAATAACCACTCGTTACAACCGAGGTATGCAGCAAAGCATTTGTGAAGCCACAACACGCACAACCTTGAGGCGGATGGGCTACAACAGCAGAAGACTCCACCGGGGTACCACTCATCTCCACTACAAATAGGAAAAAGAGGCTACAATTTGCAAGAGCTCACCAAAATTGAACAGTTGAAGACTGGAAAAATGTTGCCTGGTCTGATGAGTCTCGATTTCTGTTGAGACATTCAGATGTTAGAGTCAGAATTTGGCGTAAACAGAATGAGAACATGGAACCATCATGCCTTGTTACCACTGTGCAGGCTGGTGGTGGTGGTGTAATGGTGTGGGGGATGTTTTCCTGGCACACTTTAGGCCCCTTAGTGCCAATTGGGCATCGTTTAAATGCCACGGCCTACCTGAGCATTGTTTCTGACCATGTCCATCCCTTTATGGCCACCATGTACCCATCCTCTGATGGCTACTTCCACCATGTCACAAAGCTCTAATCATTTCAAATTGGTTTCTTGAACATGACAATGAATTCACTGTACTAAAATGGCCTCCACAGTCACCAGATCTCAACCCAATAGAGCATCTTTGGGATGTGGTGGAACGGGAGCTTCGTGCCCTGGATGTGCAGCCGACAAATCTGCGGCAACTGTGTGATGCCATCATGTCAATATGGACCAAAGTCCCTGAGGAATGCTTCCAGCACCTTGTTGAATCTATGCCACGAAGAATTGAGGCAGTTCTGAAGGCAAAAGGGGGTCCAACCCGTTACTAGCATGGGGTACCTAATAAAGTGGCCGGTGAATGTATATATATATGTATATGTTGAATGGGCTGCTTTTATGCAGTTATTTTTGGAGCTTGATTGCATAAATCACTGACATTTTTCATAGTATGGAACGGACTGTTAATTATCTTCAGATTTATTCTACATAAAGAAATCCCTTTAAAAGGAACCCTGTCTCTTTCAATTTCTTGTTTTTGCTAAATGTTCTTTCATTCTCATTACTATTTGATTCGTTTGCATGGAGTTTGAATAAATCATAATGATTAATTACTTAATGCCATTGATTTCAGATGGCCTTTGTGAACCGCTAAGACGTTGCTGGAGTTAGCAGTGGTTGGTGTTTTGTGAGTGGATTGTGTGTGTGTGATCGGTGCAGTGTAAGCCTGTATAAATGTGACGTTGCTGTAACAGTTGCGTCTGTCTTCATTGTATGATTCAATAAGCGGCTAATGTATGTAATCCTCTTGTAGTGTACGGAGAGATTGATGCTGAATGAGGGATTTGATTCCGCGCTCATCCTCTCCTGAGAGACGCAGAGATGATTATATTCGCGGCGATTAGCTCGTCCTGACGGTCTGATGTCATTATTGTAATGATGTTTGTGTTTTCACATGATGAAAGCGTTTGGCCTCGTGTCGTGAGAGGATTGTGCTGGTGGTATGAGATATTAATGAGATGTTGATGCTCTTGTTTTGTCAGATTCTGATTAATTCTGTGAGCCCGTCCCGACCGGCGCTGGTGTACGAGAGCGTCCCGGTGAGCGAGGGCAGTCCGGTGTTACGGGACATGCTGTTCAGCCCAGACCTCCAGTTCATCTACACACTCAACGACAAACAGGTGAGCACGTGCTTTCACACACTTCATAATGATGATTTCAGTGAACAATTACCTGGACCGGATCACTTTCAAAACGTCCTTTCAAAATTTGATGTCAAAATGTGCTTAATTGTCATTAAAATGTCAAAATGCATGAAATCTTAATAGTCCCACAAGTAGGTTGTGTGTTCATTATGCATAATCTATTCATTCCAACTTAGACAGCTCTGCACAAAGCTTTTACAAACGTGATGCAACCAATAGTTTCATCTTCATGTCATTGCACTGACATACATACACACTGCACGGCCAAAATAGGCAAATGCTTCAGAGTCAATAGGCGTGTTTCCATTACAGATTTGCACAAAACTTTTGCGATAAAAAAAAAAAAAAAATGTAGATAAAAAACTATTGCGAAATGACGGCATTTCCATTAACCGATTTTATGCGACTAAAATGTATTTTTTTCCTCTCGCGATCAGTCATTCCAAAAATCATGGTAACGGATGTTGGTAGGTTTATAGCCTATATCACAGCCACCGCACTAGACATTATTATTATTATTATTAATGGAAGGAGACGAGGTGTGTTATCCAGGCATTAATGGCAGGGAAAGACCCTTAAACTGAGAACGGCACAGATAGCCTAAGGAGTTCCTGGCTGTTTCTCCCTCATTTCTCTTCCGAGGTCTTGATTGTGGCATTTCTTTGAGGTTTAGAATCCAGGATTCCTGGATAAATATTTAATAAAGAACTCTGTCTCGTATTATGTCCAAACGGTCCGTTTTGTGTCCATTCGTTTATTTAACCCGTAGCCTATTTGCAAAACGAAAAATGAACGGTTGTATTTTTAAAACGCAAAGTTGAACACCAAAATTTTAATTTGAACTGTAAACCTACCTACACACAAAATGCTGCGCAAAAAAAAAAAAAATATCGACGAATTTTCAGATTTTTATTTATGACTTTTTGCCCCTTTATTAAACATTTTAAATATTGACAAATTAATATGAAAAAAAAGGTACATTTTACTGGTTTTCTAAGGCCAAATTAGAACCTGGAAATTATATTTTTCCCGCAGTGCTGAATGAGAAGAGCCATAGGCTATAACCACAGCCTATAGAAAGGTGATTTATAGGTGAGTTATAGGCTATAATAAATGTGTCTAAAAAAACCAAGGCATTTTAATTGTTTATTAATAAAAAATTAGTGTCGGCTAATCTCCGCTGTAAGGCGGATGCACCTTTGGAGGGAAATGCACCTTTCATACGGATTACATCAGAAGCTATTAGCTTTCAAATTCGAATTTGTTCGTTTTAAAGTGGACATTTCAAGCTTTAGCTTAGGCTTTATTTTGTTTCAGTTCTAGCGCTTCAATTCACAGAGACCATGAAAGCGCGCCTGGTTGTTTTATTTTATTTTACAAAAGCACAAGGTTTTCTTGTTATTGTGAGTTTACACAAATAAAGGTAGTTGCGAATAATGTATTATTATTTTCTGTATGACCAGAAATGATAGAGTATTTTAAGTTGTTTCCACTGTTGATAGGAAAATGCAAGTGTTCGCGCCCGCGCCTCCCTGCCATGCAGTGCGCGCTCCACTCTCCGCAGAAACACTTGGATATGCGTCAAAATCTTGTTTATTTGTGATAATCTTAGCCCTGTATTATGAATGAGATGTGACGAATTGCTTTGCTCCTTTTTTGGATAAAAGCGTCTTCTACATATGTAGCCTAATAAATGTTGTTATAATAATGATGATAATTATTATCATTATTTGCGGACACGGACACCAAACACGTCTTCTATGTCAGCTGACTGTAAATGCGCAAAACCTGTTTCCATTGCAGTTTTGCGAAATATTCCTTTTTCGAATGGCATGAAAAACCTCCTCATGCGAGCGTAAACTTTTTTGCGATAAACGGGAGTTTTTGCAAAATGGACGTGTTTCCATTGAGCGTATTTTCAATTCGCAAGTTCAATTTGCGCAATTTGAAGGGTAATGGAAACGCGGCTAGTGACTGGATCATTATTGCAGTGATTATTATGTTATATGTTTGGCAACAGTTCTTCTAACCCTAATTGACGGAGTGTGTAGCTTTTCATTTCTTAGGCTCAATCCCAATTCACCCCTTGGCCCTACCCCTTGTTTTCGAGTGTACCCCTTGGCCCTTAAAACAGAGTTACAAGGGCCAAGGGGTTGAAATATTGGAACAACCCTTCATGAACCCGATACGTCATCAGTCGTCGGCGATGGCTCTGACGTTACGGAGTTTTTACAGGATTTCTCCATGACAACAACTGACAATAGGCGCAGCTGCTCTTAACTTTGAGGAAACATGATGCTTATAACGTTCCTTCCTCAAAATGTATGTCTTTTCTGTTTCGGAAAGGTAATTTATTATACAGTTTCTTAATTTAAATGACTATATCATTAATATAAGAGTAAATAAAGTGCACGGTGGTGTCATCTGGTGTTAAATTTAAATGTTTAACCGTTTGTGAAGCCATCTCGCCGGTGATTCGCGATGTATTCTGCGAACTTTCTCGTAGCCCTCCGTTTGGAGTGTGCCTCTGAAAAATCTCCGTTTCGAGGGCTATGTAGCCCTAGCCCTTAGCCCTACACCTCGATCTAAACAAGAATCGGGACACCCTACCCCTTGGCGTGAACGCGCAAAACGGAGGGGTAGGGCCAAGGGGTGAATTGGGATTGAGCCTTAAACAACCATGTAGGAAGACACATCATGGCCATATTCCAGGATGACGATGTCAACATTCATCAGGCTCAGATTGTGAAGGAATGCATTTTCACACATGAACCTCTGAATCCAGAGCTTGAACTCACTGAACGTCTTGTGGATGTGCTGGAGGAGACTTTACAGAGTGCTGGACTCGTGCATTGTTAATACAAGATCTTGACAAAAAATTGATGCACCTTGTGATTGAAATACATGTTATAATGTTATTTTCATCAAGAGGTGCATTGATGTTTGGTCATTCTCTTATTTGACATGTGAAACAGACACAATAACATACAAAACATACTTCTTTTTTTTTTTTTTTTGCACTGAGTGGGAGTTTTGAATGCTTCAGGCGTTTCCTCATTGATCTATCGGTCATGCATGTGTGTGTTATGGAGTGTAGAGTTATTTTAGTCTCTTACACACATGTAGAACATACAGTGAGTGATCAATGAGATGATGTACATTACAGTGTCATCTGATCTGATTATTGATGTGTTAGTGTACACATGCACACACACACACACACACACACACACACACATACACACACTTCTGTAATGCAGCTGTGTGTGTATCTGCTCTATACGTCACATGAGACTCCATTGATCTTCCTTTCACTTCTGAATCCAGATAAAACATCACTGCCTGACACATCATCAATAATAATCATCACAAACTCATGATATTATGTAAAGTGTGACGTTTAAACTTAATCTGCTTTGATGTAATACACACTCATGTGTTACTATGCTCTTAATTTCCAGTGTTTGTTTCCCGTTCTGTGAATGATTATTACACTACCATGTTTAATGTCGTCGTAAATGTAGAAAAACACACACACACATTTGCACGTCGATTTCTGACTCAACCAATCACATGAGTCTGGGGCGGGGTTATCTGTTTGACTGACCAGTGACAGATGGAGAGAGTGTTTGAGCTGGAAAAAAGTTTAAAACCTCCTTAAAAGAAGAATTCACTTTTTCTAATGATTTTGACGTGACTGTGAGTGTTTGAGACTATACGGTGAAATTTTTTTACGTTTTGCTATGAAATAATGGTGTCTCCTGTAGAATACGCCCGTAAAATTGAAGAAGTCCTTCGTCTCTTTGTGTTCTGTCAGTTTCTATTTTTCCTGTTCCTTGACTTTTCTTCTCCGGATAATGAAACCGGCTGGCAGAGAGTCTGAGGCGCTGCTCAGGAAAAGCACAAGCTCCATTTAAAGCCCTGACAGAGTAATTTAGCATTGGCCCCTTGTTCTCCAGCACTTAATTAAAAAGTGTTTGATAGCCTGTCTCCTCGCCGTCCGCCTCGCTCGGCCCGGGGCGAACCAGCATCAGCTCTCGAGCTCCAGATTACACACACATCTGGATGACACTCCAACAGGAATCAAACTCAAAACTCCCTCCTCAGTCAGACAGCATTTTAAAGCAGCCCTATTATGCTATTATAAAGGCTCCTAATTGTGTTTAGAGTCTCCTACAACAGGTTTACATGCATTCAAAAAGTCAAAAACACTAACTTTCTCATAATCTCCACCGCAGCATCAGCTCTTTTCTCTCAGTGTCTGAAACGCTTCGATCGAAGATTCAGTCTCTAAACTCCGCCTCTCTGAGAGCTGCTCTGCTCTGATTGGTCAGACGACCCAGTCTGTTGTTATTGGTCAGAAAGCAAACGCTCATTATCATATCTGAATCTCAACTCTTGATCACAGTGATACGAACAGTAACGATGGCATCGATTTTACCGTATCAATCTCATCAAAGTGGATTTAAACTGTTTAACCCGCAAACCAGAGTCAGCATGATGTCACATCTATCACAGCTCATTTACATACTCTGCAAAAGTAATTTCTGCTAATTTGGACAAATATTCTTATTTTCCTGTTGGATTAAGTTTATTTTTCTGACCCCATTGGCAGATATTCTTACTTTTTTAAAACTTTAAGCAAACTTAATTTTGATAATTTATTTCAGAAAACAAGACTTAACATCTTAACCCATTTTGCATCTCAAGTAAATGAGTCTTGATTTTAGAATTTAGATATTCCTACTAAAAATGACAAATTCATGGATATATACGCTAGTGTTTTCCATCATGCACTCTGCTGGGTTTATATTTGCCTTTAGATTAATAAGTTAAGTTATTTATTAATAATATTATAATAATTGGGTGCATGTTGTTACAGTGTAGTTACACAAGTATTTGCTGATTAATATTAATTATCTATATGTAGGTTATTGTTTGGTTTGGTTTAGGGTTAGTTGCTGCTTGTAATTATGCATAATTTAGTGTTATTAACTACATATAGCATGTGCTACTTCCAGCTTAAATTCTGTTTAAATCTAAAAAACATTTTTGTAGTATCAGAATCAATGTATTGTAACGGCAGTGTGAAGTCTGCAGGGATGTGGAGGTTAATGAATCATAGATCAGAGGTCATTTACACTAACGAAACACCTAGACTAACATTATAAATGCACTGCAGGGAATAAAACAAATGCTACAAGTGTAGAATAATGGATGATTTTTAAGTTGAGTGAAAGAACTGGTTTAATAAAGCGGAGTGTGATGGTGTGTATGTGTGATGGAGGTTATCATGGACACACAGGAGTGTGTGTTAAAGCCGCTGCGTTTTAGAGTCTTAACCTTTTTGTTCTGTCTAATCAAATCATTGATCATCTGGAGCAAAGTTAATCCCATAATCCTTTATATCAGCACAGAG
>JARWKJ010000010.1:41181314-41296314 GCA_029959095.1 Rhinichthys osculus | reverse complement strand
CAGATGTAAAAAAGCACATTTATTTTCTCCATAGTGACACTATTATGTTTCTAACAATAACAACCTTTAACTCTGAACACTGAAGGTCACAGTGATGATATTTGCATCTGTAAAAGTTGATGTGATTTCAACTTTAGTACATTTTGTTTTTTGTTCAAATTCCCGTTGAAGAGAGATTTAGTTGGCACTACCCAACTATATATATATATATATATATATATATGTATATATATATATATATATAAATATAAATAATATATAAAATAAAAATGTCTAATTTATATAGTGCCTTAGACACTTGTGTGTGTGTGTGTATGTTTATATATACAATATATACAGTGTGTGTACTTTATTTATTAATAAATAATAATAATAATAATAATGTTTATTTTATATAGCAACTTTCGAGGCTTAGATGCATAATTGTTTGTTTTATATATTCAAGATTGTTTTTTTATATATACTAATATATATGTGTGTATATCAATATTTGTATATCTATAACTATATATATATATATATATATACATACATAAAATATATGTTTATATAATGTGTATGTGTGTGTGTATATATATATATATATATATATGTAATGTGTGTGTACACTCATATATTATATAAACAAACTTTTATGTTAGATGCGATTAATCGTGATATATACTTCATAATTAAGAAGTCTTAATAATTAATAAGACAATAATTAATAATGTCAGAAATTGTATGTTTTACTGTCTGTGAAGTACACGATATCTCAAGTTCAAATGCTTAATTTAATTTTTATTTATGATTCGTCTGGAAGCTGGATGGTTTGATTCATGGCTTAAAATGTTTCATGGAAGAATGTTTCTGAAATCCTGTCAAGAAAATGAATGTTTAGCCCATAATCAGCTTGATTATGTTGATTATATCAGAGTTTACTGATACGCTGAAGCGCTCAAGGCTGGAAGTGTTGTGTTGATGTGAGTTTGTTCTCTCTCTGGCCTCAGATGTTCTCGCCGTGATCGCTGTGAACGAGCAGACGAAGCCCAGAGATTCGCTTCTCGAGCGGATCAGTGTGTGGAGCTGACGGTCCAGCCCAACAACATCTCCGTCACCATGGCCGAAGTCCAGGTGTGTGTGTGAGCTAGAGTAGATGCTACATGCACTTATATCCAGTGTTGGGGAACGTTACTTTTAAAATTAATGCATTATGATATTGCGTTACTCCCTAAAAAAGTAACTAATTGCGTTACTTAGTGACTTTTTACGGAAAGTAATGTGCTACATTACTTTTGCGTTACTTTTTCTCACCTGGGCTGGGCTTGCTTGTTTTTTTTGTTTTTTTATAACATCAAAAAAAGTTATATTTTTGGCAAATGTTAAGGCCCTTTCACACCAGAAGTGAAATGAATAAGCCTCAGGCTGAAGAAAATGCATATTTACTCATATTTGCAAACCTCTCAGCTGCTGTTATTCTGGATTACAGAACAACAGGATTCAGGAGAAGGAAGTTCAACACTCTTATTTCTAAATATAATCTAAAGTCATTTTTGCTTATTAGTATGGTTGAATTAGATCATTGGAGGTCAGCAGCAAAGACATTGGTTAATAAAGTGAGATTTGTGTAATTTAATAGTTAATTATAAAAAATTCACGTAACTTTTCGCACACGCACACACACACACACACACACACACACACTCACTCACTCACTCACTCACTCACTCACTCACTCACTCACTCACTCTCTCACACACACACACAAACACACACACACACACACTCTCTCTTTCTCTCACACACACACACACGCGCACACACACTCTCTCTCTCAAACACACACACACACACACACACACACACACACACACACACACACTCTCTCTCTCAAACACACACACACACACACACACACACTCTCTCTTTCTCACACACACACACACACACACACACACACACACACACACACACTCTCTCTTTCTCACACACACACACACACACAACCTCTCTCTCACACACACACACTCTCTCTCTCTCTCTCTCTCTCTCTCTCTCACTCACACACACACACACACACACTCTCTCTCTCTCTCTCTCTCTCTCTCTCTCTCTCTCTCTCTCTCTCTCTCTCTCTCTCTCTCTCACACACACACACCCTAACCCTATTTCTCTCAACATGGGGACAGGAGAGCTGTCAGTCAATAAATGTGAAACAGTAACTAGCGCTAGTTATTTGAAAAAGTAACTTCGATATTTTGTTGTAAATTGAAAGCGTAATGCGTTACTTTTACTAGTTACTTGAAAAAGTAATCTGATTACGTAACTCAAGTTACTTGTAATGAGTTCCCCCAACACTGGTTATATCCGACACTCTTCCACTGATGTTCATATGGAGGGTTAGCAGATACGCAGCAATATGGAGCAGCAGATGTCGTGAAGAGCGTAGTCTAAAAACAACTCTCCTTCAGATGAAATATGGGAACGTGAGCCAAGCTTTTTCACTTTGTCTGTTTTCTGCATTGATCTGCCAGCTGGTCCTGGAGGCCCGAAACGTTCCGGATCTTTCCGCAGGAGTGGATTGCTCCTTCGAGGATTACACGGAGACCGAAGCAACAATACACGGATCACGGATCTACTGCCTCTCTCCCACAGCCAAAGAGCTCGTCCCCATCACACGCCAACACAGTCAGTACACACACACACACACACACACACACACACACACACTACCGGTCAACCAACACTAACAGAAGCCTTTAGATCTAAAAGTCCTGAAGATTAAGAAGAGTAACATCAATCCAAGCTTTAAATTGATGTGTATGATGGGTATTATATCATATCTTCCAGAGATTCACTCAGTGCTTTTGTTTTCAGATCATAGTCTACATCACAATTGACATTATATCTGTCCTATATAGTTTGAGGGATTACTGTGGGGATTGAAACCCAGCTCTTATTCAGATCTGGTTCCATTAAAGAAAAATACTGAAACTGATGAATTTTTTGTAATGTTTGTTCGCATTAATGGTTCTGGAAAGTCGATGAATATGCCGATTTTGAGCGAGTCGTTTCTGTGGCGGCTCTTGTACGGTTGTGTTTTGTTTTTTTGTTCGGTTGAGAATCAACACAAAAGTTAATGTTTTGGGGAAAGAAAAAAAAATCTTTAAAAGAATAAGTAGCAAAATTTCAGTTATTTACAATTTCTAGCCCCAAATCATAGAAAGAGTTTTCTGAATGTGCATGGGCCGTTTACAGCAGGGTTATTACCGTTAACTAAAACTAAAACCATAAAAAAACATTTGGTAACACTTTAGGGTCCAATTCTCACTATTAACTAGTTGCTTATTATCATGCATATTACTAGGATATTGGCTGTTTATTTGTACTTATAAAGCCCATATTCTGCATTATTCTGCATGATCATATTCTACATCCCTTAATCCTCCAATATCTAAACTTAACAACTACCTTACTAACTATTAATAAGCAGTAATTAGGGGTTTATTGAGGCTAAAGTTGGAGTTAATAGTTAGTTAATAGTGAGAATTGAACCCTAAACATATTTGTTACTTGAAATAAAATAAATGTTAACTGAAATTAAATAATATAAAATCTTAAACTTATTTACTTATTACTTTTTATTTCAGCTGTAGTTACCAAAGCAATTCTTCTCATTTTCATTTAGTTTAGCTTTATGTTCTAAAATAACTTAAACTAAAATTAAATTAAAATGAAAATCTATTAAAAAAAAGAATTAAAATCTATATAGACATATAAAAAAAAAATACAAAATGACAACAAACCCACTAAATAACTAAAACTTGTAAGTAAAATCACAACAAAAGTAAAGAATAATTAAATGAAATAGTTTCTTAATAATACTAAAATAACACTGTATTTCAGCTAATATTGCATATTTTAGTTGTCAGGCTGATTCTGCCATAGCAGTTTTTATCAGTATGAATTTAAAAACATTGTATTTTAAGCTAAGGAATCTTGTTAGATGCTAATGATTACATGCTAACACACACATTGCTCGTCAAAGAGACACAATTGTGTGATGCTGAATGTCCAACGCTGGCGTAGTTTCTTAATCATCAGTGAAGTACGTACTGTACTTATAGAAAAGCATGTGAGCCGGGAAGCAGCCGTAGACTCGATTTAACCCAACAAGTGTTTCTCATGATAGTTCTGGCTCTAAATCTTGCTGCGTTTCAAGCCGTTGTACAGCATGTGGATGAATGTATAAACATAAACCTGTATGCTATATTAATACCCGAGCACACTAATGCACTTGATTGTTTGTGGTACTATATAAGCACTCAAGGCTTCAGTGGAAACACTCCTTACACACAAGTGTTTGGATAGCAGCTGATTCAGTGGCTCAATATTGAACGTATATGATCCTTCATGATGAGTCTCTCTCTCTCTCTCTCTCTCTTTATTTGTCGTTCTGAAGGAGACACTCATGTGGTAAAGCTCTACTTGAAATCGAGGGAAACGGGGCAGAAATTTGCCAGTGTGGACTTCACCTTCTACAACTGCAGCATCCACAGATCGTGAGTCCATTCTTCCTCTCGCTCTTTATCTCTGCTCTTCTCGTTTTACCCACTGGGGGGGGTCATATTTCTGTTGCCGTGGCAACCGGTGGCGTGTTGATTGACAGTTATTCTCTTGAAAACAGACTTTGGTCACAATCCTACAGATAGTGGGACCCCCAGCTGAACATCTCAATGAATACACTGCACTGTGTGTGTGTGTGTGTGTGTGTGTGTGTGTGTGGGTGTGTGGGTGTGGGTGCGCGCTTCTAAGATGCTCCAGATGGGTTCAGACTCTTTTGGGAGGTCTGTGTAGTGTCTTATTGCAGGACAGATGAGCTAAAGCTGTCTCCAGAGATATAACGCACACACACACACACACACACACACACACACACACACACCTCAGAGTAACAGCATCTCATATACACAATAGCTTCCATTACACTCACACACACTGACACACACACACACACACACACACACACACACACCATCAGCAGTGAGCTTTAAACTAGGTCACACGGCTCTTTCCTGATAAGACCAGCCTGTGCACTTGTACACACTACATATGAGTATTATCATAATTGGATAATCACATGCTTCTTTATTCAATACGTCCACATCTCGAAAAGCACAACAGCCATTAGAGGGTTTTATTTTCGGCAATAAAGTGTTTTTATATACATTGTAGAGGCTTTGTGTAGATGATAAAAAAATAAAGCAATAGGAAGTGTGTAAATTTCACAAAACCCGTCAAGATCATTTCCAGGTCATATTTCACCTCCTAATCAGAAGAAAGAAAGAGGGAATTTATTTTGCCAAAAGAAAAAACAGCCTATTTATTCCATAGCAGTTGAAACAATTAATTTTGCACCCTCAAATATTATAATTTAGTAGTATAGTAAAAAAAACAAAAAAAACATACTGCCTTTTCTATAGGAAATGTATAGTTATATTATATTATTAATATATTTAAATATTTTTATATAGTTTATTATTATTATTATTATCATAGAAAATATGATTTATATTTTATGTAAAGCAAAAATCAAAGTTTTACTATGACAATCATTTGAGAATCACTATTGGTTATATATATATATATATATATATATTTACATACATTCTTTCTTGCCCATAAAAAATAATTAGACAAGAAATAAAGTAATTATACAAAACTCAAAAGTTAAATGTTGCATTATGATAATGCAATTTTTTGATGTGCTTAATTGTCATGAAAATAATCAAATTGCAATGTAAAACATGTAAATGGTTTTAAAAATAATTTTCTTTATGCAAAATACAGGTTCTAATCTCTTTTCTTTTTGAGGAGAAATATGAGCTGGACTTTTCTCAGTGAGATTCACCCAGTGTGTCTGAGATGAGGCGTTCGGCTTCAGAACAGCCCAGCATCTTAATGTGAGAGGAGGAAATGAGTGTTAGGTTTCTGCCTGTGTGTGTGTGTGTGTGTGTGTGTGTGTGCGCGCGGGGGTTTATGTTGATCAGCGACCCGTCGGTGGGGGAAGAGAGCTCAGCGTGAGGGGCTTAAACCCGGAGACACCCTGAACCCCCCCCACTCCAGACGGCACGCGGATTAAACTCTCCCTCGGGATTGGTGCAGGGGTCAGGAAGAAAAATAAGGGCACATTTATTATCTTCATACCACTTATTTTAAGAAATCTCTGCTTTAAGTGAACCAGTTTAAATTTTACAGTTGGTGATAATGGATTGGTGGAAACATTGATGTAAAAGAATAGGAAATGGTCAGGATAGATGGAAAATTTAATGAAATGAGTTTAATGAAACTGATGGATGGACGAACATATGTTGAACTGTTTTGAGGCTCCGGGTCATGTCTAATATTCACAACCTATTAGTTCTGGAGCATTTATAAAATTATCTATTGGAAATGTTTTGGAAAGGCATAATTTTAGTGTTCTTGTGATTGAACAATCAATATGACTGCAATCATTATAACCCACATTTTGGGGTACACTTAATATTTGAAGACTTCAGTTTAAAAGAGGCCATATTACGCCCCTTTTCAAATTCTTGATTTTGTACTAGAACAGGTTTTCCTGCTTGAATGTTGGTTATTTCCTCATATTTTACATTGTTGCGGCTCCTCTTTTCCCAGTTTGTCAGTAACGCTCTGTTTAGTTCCTGTCTCTATGAAGCCCCTCCTCCTGAAAAGCACACTGTGCTCTGATTGGTCGGCTGGATCAGTGTGTTGTGATTGGTCGAGCGCTTCGAGTGTGTTTGGGAAATGTCCCGCTCTTACCATAACTGCCAGTTTAACACTACTGACTAACTCAACCAGGCCCCGCCCCTTTATTCTGCGTATGAATTATTAAAATGAGGAATATTGTGATGTGTTCGTTCCCGAAAGAAACTCAAGACTACAATGGAGGCGTTTCAGGAGTTCAGAAACACTGACATAGAGAAGAGCTTTTTCATGCTCAAACAGCAACATTACACTAAAGAAAGATGAACAAAAGCATAAAAAAAGCATAATAGGTCCTCATTACACTGTAATTAACCCATTACAGTCAGTACACAACAGTACAGTATGTACATCTGTCCCTTAAGGAATATTTTATTCGTCTGTCCTGACTGAAGAATACTACACTGTGACATTTAAAGATATTCAGTCTTTACAGTCTTTATGTGTGTGTGTTCTTGCATATCTCAGACATGTTGTGTTTTCACCTGCATCCATTTGTTCTCCATCACGGCCACCCTCTCGATTTATTCACGCTGATTAGCAGATTATACGTCTCTGGAGATGCAGCATTAACAAACTGACAAATGGCGTCTCGATGGGGGATCATTACCTACACAAACACACACACACACACACACACACTCAACCACATGTGCTTGTGTTTCCTCACGGGACTCAGAGACGCAACAATTACGCACCACAATCCTTTAGCGCTTTTGCTTAAAACATTCACAATGCTGAATGATTTAGATTATTAAAGAAATTAATTTTTTGTTAACCGATAGTATCTCTCTCTCTCTCTCTCTCTCTCTCTCTCTCTCTCTCTCTCTCTCTCTCTATATATATATATATATATATATATATATATATATATAAATATATAAATATATATATATATGTGTGTGTGTGTATATAAGCATACGATCATAAGTGTGTGTATATATATATATGTGTGTGTGTATGTATATACTGTATATATAATATATACATATAATATATAATAATATACAATGTTTTTTCTGATTTATCTGATAACACCATCAGGTTAAAACCATTGTGAATGCTGCTCTCTTTAAGATACCAGATTTCATTAAGCAATCATTTCTCAACTCTGATTGGACCGCTGCTCTCAACGCTGCAGCTGATTGGTCAATTCGACCCAGTGCTTCAAACCATTCTGAGGTCAGAGCTCTTTGTCCCAAAGCATCAATTAATGTCACTGGGTGGACAAATTGCTGGACTTAATACTGAATAATTGAAACAAATGACTTGCAGAATTGCAGTCAGAATCCTCAGATGGTTTGAGTGTCTGAGAGAGTCGCTTCAATCTGATTAAAAATGAGCCGTTTCCACTAACGTGTGTGTGTGTGTGTGTGGTGTATTTTATGTTGCCATCTACATGTAGTGATTCACATAGTTCATTAGCTTGTATGAACGCAGTGCACTATTTTTTGTCTTTCTCTCTCTCTCTTTTCTTATCTACTCTTGTCAAGTTTTAATGGGAAATCCTCTTCTTTTTGATCTCTCTCTATCTCTCTCTCTCTCTCTCTCTCTCTCTCTTTATGTCATCACTTTCTTAAACTGGAGACACCTAATAAAGTGGATATTTGTGAGGGAGTGAGAGATTATTTCACACAGTTTCATGGGCAGAATGAGAGCATGCGAGGTCAGAGCGCAAGGACACACACGGAGCGCTGTGGTTCTCGCTGTATAGTGTGTTTTTGGGCTTAATTCTGTGTGTCTGTTCTCTTCCAGGTGCTTGTCCTGTGTGAACGGCTCGTTCCCGTGTCACTGGTGTAAATACAGACATATGTGCACGCAGAACGCCAACGACTGCTCCTTCCAGGAGGGACGGGTGAACATGTCAGAGGTGAGAAGCGCATCACTTCCTAAAATTACTGATCTTTACTAGGGTTGGGTATCGTGTGCATTTTAACGATTCTGATTTGATTCCAATAGGGTAAAAAAATAAAAAAAATAAACTTGCATATCATTCACATTTTGTCTTATTGCAAAGCATTTAATTGTGTCTGAATATCATGAACAAAAAATCAATAGGCTAAAAAACATTTTCGCAAGGAACGTTTGGCTGTGGTTTAAAAATACCCTAATAAACAACTAGCCTAACTAATATAAATTTCAAGCATTATTAAAGACAAGTAAACACTCAGCAATCACAACAAATAGACACAACTGAACAAAGATACGACTGAAATAAACAGTGCTTTAGGATTATCAGGTATTCAGGAACAGAAACTGTAATCAAATCTAAAATAACACTGCACTTTATAAATAAAATACACATAACAAATATAGTTACAAATGTTATTCAGTCAAGAACGAGTGAATTTCTCTATCTTTTGTTTGATTAGTGTTATTATAAAGACGGCAGCAGGAATATTAGGCTGCTGTCACTTTAAGAGTTGCCCAATATACAGGTGAAACTCGAAAAAATTTAATATCGTGCAAAAGTTCATTTATTTCAGTAATTCAACTTGGTGAAACTAATATATTATATACTAGTTATAAACTAGTATAAACCTGGGGTTATATTTAGTTATAAACCTGGGGTTTTCATAAGCTGTAAACCATAATCATCAAAATTATAACAAATAAAGGCTTGAAATATCTCACTTTGCATGTAATGAGCCTATATAATATATTAGTTTCACCTTTTAAGTTGAATTACTGAAATAAATGAAGTTTTGCACGATATTCTAATTTTTCGAGTTTCACCTGTAGTTAGTTACACATGAAACTATATCACTGAAAACAGCGCGCGAGTCGTCTCGCGCTTGAATGGTTTAAAGTCATATATTGAAATGCTCACAAAGGAATTGATAAGAGGAATCGCAATTTAAATTTTAAAACAAGTATTCGATTTTCGATTCCCAACCCCTACTCATTACTGTTCAAAAGTTTGTGGTCTGTCTCTTCCGCTCACGATGCATCCAATCAAATCTGATGCATAAAATCAAGCCCCGCCCATTTTCCCTTATTAAATATCCCGTTTCAGTTGTAAATGCATCACACTACAAGTGTTGCACAGTGCAAGTATAATGGGTTGCAAACTGCATTTCACATTGAGTTTAAACATCAAATATGTCCTGATTGACTTGATGTCATTGATTTGTTCTCGCTTTCACGGAGTTGACACTGGAAACCTGATGAATCCCGACTGGTTAGGACACTATTCGGCGTGTTTATCTCTCTCCTCCTCCTCCTACGTGTCCATCCTCAGATTTTCACTTACGAGAAACTCGATCTGTTACTGAACCGAGCGAGATAAGACGAGAGAGTCCGGTCATCATGCTCACTCATTGGCTGATGCAAGTCCGTTGGGAATCTCCCATGATTCTGTGTTTTAAAAGCCTGTATGCACTGGTTTCCTCTAATACACTCCAGATGTGTGAGTGAAGCGAGGGGAGTGAGAAAGTCCTGGCACTAACGTGGGAGATTACATTATAGATGTGACGCCATGTCCTTCACAAACGCTGTACGGAGAGCGAGACAGTTTTCAGGAGCAGGGAAGAACCGTAATGAGGAGAGGTGGAAAATAAAGCGAGGGCTCGGGAAGGAAAGGCGTTGGCGTGTGTAACCGGGTCTGTCTCTGCCAGCTGGACTGTTATTGTAGTTTCTCTCGTAGCAGCTGAAAGCACACGAGCATCACACGCGTCGAATGAGGTTCTAGAAGGTTCTACAGTCTCTCAGAACCCGGATGACAGATTCCAGCCAGGGTGATCATTAAAGAGACCCTTTTACTAAGTCTTAATGTTGTTTTTGTCTCTACTAGAACAGGTTTTCCTGCTTGAATATTGATTATTTTCCTCATTCTCCATTGTTGCGGCTCCTCTCTTCCCAGTCTGTCAGTAACGCCTTGTTTAGTTCCTGTGTCTATGAAGCCCCTCCTCCTGAAAGGCACAATGTGCTCTGATTGGTCGGTTGGACAAATAGTTTTCTTCCGGGAACGAACATATCACAATATTCCTCATTTAAAGGTCCCATATTGTACAACTTTCTGAAGTTTTATTTTACGTTTTGATGTCCTTAAAGGGATAGTACACCTCAAAATGAAAATTCTGTCAGTAATTACTCACCCTCATGTTGTTCCAACCCCCAAAACTGGCCGGCCCAAAAGTTATTAAAGACATTGTTAAAATAGTCCGAGTGACTACAGTGGCTCAATCTTAAGTTAATCAAGTGACGAGAATACTTTTTGTGCGCAAAAAAACAAACAAAAATAACGACTTTATTCAACTATTCATTTCCTTCTCTGTGGGACTCGAGATTTCAGGTAACTGCGCAAAGTTTCTAGGTTGTACGTCACACGCATCACACACATGACCAGCGTCGGCCAATAGTGAGCTTGTGTGTGACGTACAACACAGAACTGTTGTGCTCGGACTATTTTAACAATGTCTTTAATAACTTTTTATCGTTTCGATCCCTTAAGAAGCCTATGGAGGAGTGATCCAGCTCTCAGATTTAATCAAAAATATCTTAATTTGTGTCGTGAAGATGAACGAAAGTCTTACGGGGTTGAACAACATGAGGGTGAGTAATTACTGACAGCATTTTCATTTTGGGGTGAACTATCCCTTTAAGAATACATTTGACCATATATATAAAACCATCTCAATGTATTTTTACAGCTCCTTTCTCAGGAGCTCTGCCAAGAACAGGTCGATTTTGGCCTGTCTACTTAATATTCATGAGCATCACAATATTCCTCATTTAAATAATTCATACGCAGAATAAAGGGGCGGGGCCTGGTTGAGTTAGTCAGTAGTGTGTTAAACTGGCGGTTATGGTAAGAGTGAGACATTTCCCACACACGCTCGAAGCGCTCGCCCAATCACAACACACTGTCAGTGTCACATGATCCTTCCATTATAATAGGCTAATTAAATTATTTTATTTACCTTCCAAAGCCATGTTTGACTCTTTTCACTTAACTTTGCACACGCATTTGTGTCTTCGGCACTGTGTTGTAGTTTGATACTTGTTTTGAGCAGAGTGTTTGTTCATCATGTGAGTAAAAGTAAAAGCAAGAATGTATCAGCGGAGGCTTTGAGTCGGAGAAGATTTGAATCAGTGCAGCAGAAAGAGTCTGCGCTTCATTTTTAACACATGATTTGCTCTTACGGTGTCTGTTCCCTCACTTTTCCTGTCACGTCGCGCCGATATTCCTCGCGTAGGACTCTTTCCCTCTTCCGACCTCTTCTTGGGAGTGAGCGAACAACTAGACGACAAGTGACAGCTGGTTTAACTCGCGATGATAGAAGTGAACATTCATGAGTTGTATCACATACATGCAGTGAAACACGGCAGTCGTCATGACTACAGCACTAATTACAATCCAGAGAGACCTTGAAAACAGGTCACATGGCCTTTGATGTCACCCCTGACCCCATTACCCACAATACTCTGCTCCAGTCCTGTCTTTTTAGTCTTTGTTCGCCCATTTTTTCTCTCTGCTCTGCTCCTTTCTTCTCGGTTCATATCCGCCACCCTGTTTTATCCCCCCCCCTCTCTCTCTCTCTCTCTCTCTCTCTCTCTCTCTCTCTCTGTCTATGTAATATTCATCGCTGGGATGTATTGGGCAGCTGAAGTACAGATCTAATCCACTTTGAATAATTAAACCAGAGGAGGAGAAGAGAGAGAGAGAGAGAAGGAGGTGCAGAGAAATGACTTTATCAGACTGATTACTTCCTCTCTTGTCTTCCCTCTCACTTTATTTGTTCTTGGCGGCCGGCACACATTCTCTCACGCTTTCCCCTCCCTCCATCGCTTTCATATTCATATGCACCTCTTCTTATTGTCGGCGTGTTGTCTCCCCTTCAGCCGGTGAGCTGCTGTCTTCCTGGACTGTATTTTTAGGCCTTGTTGGCGCTCCGGATGCGGAGACGGCTCCAGGAGATATGCAGCGGGTCCTGCTGTCTCGTAAGATAACTCGTTTTGGGCGAATCACATTGTATCCTTCACAGAAAAGACTGTACCAGAATGCATTGTGGTGAATCATGAATCAAGTGCGAATGATCATATTCATGAGGTGTGCACTCGAATAACGCCAGTGTCACAATTACCGGTGGGAAATCTGGAGTTGAACAAAATCAAGGGAATCAAGTATTTGTTATTTTAGTGGTATTTACAGTATATACTATTATAGTATTTATTCATATTTTAAATAAGCTTGTATATTTTCAATTTTCAGTTAAGTTTTGTTAGCTTTAAATTTTTTGGTGCATTTGTCATTTTTATTGGTATTGGTTTTTTAAAGGTGCAATGTGTAAAAATTTTGAGTATTTATTAACAGAAATGCAATATGACATCCATAACTATGTGTTCAGTGGTGTATAAAGAACTTACTTAATAAACCGTAATGTTTTTATTACCTTAGAATGAGGCATTTATATCTACATAGGCGCGGGAATCCCCTTCTATGAAGGTCGCCATATTGTGACGTCATGTTTCTACAGTAGCCGAACGCGAACACACAGCGTTACAGAGCGCGTTTCGTCACTACATTGAAAGAGAAGCCGCAGGAAGCTAGAAGAAGCTAGTCATAAACACCGTGAGTAGTGACTTTTCCCTTGTCAGTGGTGTAAATATGTAGTTGGATTGTTTCATGTAACTTAATTCTTCTCCCTCGCTGTGTTATGGCTTTGCTATGTGGGGATAAATGTGCTGGTTAAGTTCGTGAGACAGCTGATTAGTAGGCTACTCTTGTCATTGACCGTAAAACAGTTACAGGAATCACCAACCCGTCGATCTTGGAAGCATTTTAAGTCGATCGCTTAGAGTTTCCAAAATCAGAGAAAAAAAGCCTATTGTGTGTAGTAAGTGTGTCTAGGGGATGCGGAGGCGCGCGCGCTGTCACAATCACGTCATTTTTGCACCTTTGGGCTCATGCGGACGTCGAGTTTAAACAAGGCTTAACGCTTTAACCAGCTCAGCCACAGTAACAGCTCATATTAGCCAGCTAAACTTTTACTACCCTGTTAGAAAATATATATAGTTGCATAGTTTCATGTGGGTCTTCTCCCTCGCTGTATTATGGGTTTGCTTTGTGGGGAGAATGTGCTGGTTACGTTCGTGAGACAATCAGCTGATTACTATTATTATATTATGTAAGGTGCATTGTGTAATATTTCTGAGAATCTATTGACAGAGATGCAATATAAAATCCATAACTATGTTTTCAGTGGTGTATAAAGACCTTACTTAATGAACCGTTATGTTTTTATTACCTTAGAATGAGACATTTATATCTACATAGGCGCGGGAATCCCCTTCTATGAAGGTCTGAAGGTATGTTTCTACCGTAGCCGAAAGCAAACAAACAGCGCTAAAGAAACCTCATTGCTTGACTACTACTCTCTGCTGCTGACTCAGACTCAGACGACGACATATTTTGTCTTACGTCGGCCACCGTAGCTTCTCATTCGAGTTTGAAAACCGAGGGATAGGCCGCGAGTGACTGGCTGTTTGCAATTTGCAGGATTCACCACTAGATGCCGCTAAAAATCCCACACTGCACCTTTAAATATTTCTGTTTAGTTTAATTTCATTGTCAGTTTTATTATTTATTAATATTCTAAATTTTTATATTTCTATTTTGTTTTGTGCATATTAGTTTTAGTTTATAAAACTAAGTTAAATATTTCTATTTAGCTTTAATTCATTTATTTCAATTTTAGCTTTGTTTATTAATATTTTAAATTAGTAATTTAATTTTAGTTTGTTTTAGTCATTATGTTTTCATTAGTTTTAGTTCTTTAAATATTTCTATTTTCTATTTCTATTTAATTATTTTTTATTTTAGTTTTAGAACTTGTTTTATTTCCATTAGTTGCCAAGGAGGCAGTATTTCAAAAAAAAAAAAAAAAAAAAAAATATGTTCTCTACGTATAAGTTAGTTTTCCATCTAATATTTATATATATATATTTTTTTTTCAGGTTTATTTCAGTTACTGATTTTAATAGCTTTAGTTTTAGTTAAAATTAACAAAACTGATTAGTATTGATCAAATAAATAAGTTGTAATTGTGCATTTCGATGGTACAATTAATTATTTTATACTGTTGTTAAAGAATAGCTATGAATTTGACAGAAAATACGGTTACTCTTTATTTTAATTACACTGTCATTGTTACAGTGTAATTATATATTTAAGTATAATATTAAGCAACTACATGTACTTACTAAAGGGTTAGGGTAGGATTAGGATTTGGTTGAGGTTTAGTTGCATGTAATTATGCATAATTAATTTACTGTTGTTGTTACTATGATAAGTACATGTAACATGGACACTGTAAAATAAAGTGTTACCGAAAATACTACTTATTAGTTTGAGTTTTGCTATGAAAGGCCCATTTTCTGTGCCAGTGCAAGAATCATAAAATCCTCCAAGCCTCAGTTAAGCACCGAATGCTCTCTCTTTGCTGTTGAAAAAAGCACTAAAAAGCTTATTGTCTTTGTCAATTATTGAAAAAGAGAGACTGCTAATTGCATCTCGCGTTTTCACTGACCAAACTCACATTTCCAAACTTGTAAGCAGGAGCTTCCCAAGGGATCCTGAAGGCAGCAAATCCATCCAAGATTAGCAGACAGCGCCTAGAGAAATATTGGCTTTCTTCGTTTAATATGAAAAAGTAATTTAATTTTTCCCAGTGTATGCATGTGTGCGCTTTAGATCATCAAGTTATTAGTCGAGTAACATGCTAACGACAGACTGCGTGTTAATAGAGTCTCGTGTTCGTCATACGTGTGCGATAGGAGTGTGTGTAGATGGGTAATCATACAGAAGAGTTTTGACATCTAAACGACGTTTGCTTTCCATTCAATTTAACACAGAAATATTTAAATGAGGCCATTTAATTTAAATAAATTGATTTTAAACATTTAAATTAGTTCAGCACACTGACTTGAGAATGATCAGTGGGTTTCTGATGGCCTTCTTGAAGTCGTATTACGGCTCATTTTCCTCTTATTGCGGGAGGCTGTTGTGAAAGTGGATTTTATGGTGCTTGAGCTTCGGGCCGCTGGAAAGATGTGAATGTGTGTTGCTCTGCCCTGCTTACTGGAACAAATATTAATGTTTTACGGTGGGAGATATGATAATTAAGGAGCAGATATGGCATTGTTAAAGGAAAACCAATTATCTTTGAACAGCTTTTGCTGCCGTATTAATAATGTATTGTGTTTGTGTGTGCACTACTGTTCAAAAGTTTGAGATTGGAAAGGTTTTTAATGTTATCAGAGAAGTCTCTTATGCTCACCAAGGCTGCATTTATTTAATCAGAAATACAGTAAAAACAGTACTATTGTGAAATATTATTAAAAATAAAAATTTCTATTTGAATATATTGTAACGTAATGTATTCCTGTGATCAAAGCTGAATTTTCAGCATCATTACTCCAGTCTTCAGTGTCACATGATCCTTCAGAAATCACTCTAATATGATGATTTGCTGCTCAAGAAACATTTATGATTATGATCAATGTTTCAGATTTTTGCTGGTGACTTAAATATTAAATATCGGCAATAAATATTTTTCATGAAACTGTTTTTGCAAAAAAAAGCCAGTAATGACAACAACATAAATTCACAATTCTGAATTTATTCAATTTCAATTTGAAGACCACAGTTAAAACTACTAGGCTAACTAATATAAATTCAGTTTGATTCACATTAAACACCGACAACAGCAGGAATATTAGGCTACTGTCACTTTAAGAGCAAATGCACAGATCTAATTTACTGATACACATGAGTTTACTGTCTCAACTGTTTATGTTCAGTTAAACGACATCGTTTATTAAGCCCCTTTCAAAGAAAATACACGGATAAAGTGACCCGGGATTGTTTGATTTTGGTTCATTCACACTGCCAGTGATTTTCCGGAATCAGAGAGTGTGTTCACACACAACCCGTAAAGACACGTGACATCGATGGGACATGTAATATCTCAGCCGCGTCGTAAGTTTGCTTATGAGCTGCGATTTCACGCTTGTGCATTTTTTTTCTCTGATTCGATCATAAACTAGCGCATTAAGTAGCGTCCCACTAGCTGGCGAACGATCCCGGCTTCAGCGTCATCATTACGACACGGCGTTGATTACGGCTTTTGTTCACACAGGTCGCGTTCCGGGACTGAACACGGCAATGTTACTAGATCCCCAAATCCGGCATCGATCCCGGGTCGTGTTTGCGTTCACACAGAAGGCGTTCTGGCAATTTCCCGGGATCAACGCGCTGTGTGAAAGAGGCTCTAGTATACTCACTATTTTTTAACATCATTTTGTGTGAATTTGACCACTCAAGTGCAAGACGACGTGAAAGAGAGCTCAGTTTAGTACTCTTCCCACACAGAGCTCCTTTCGCATATTCTTGTGCTTGAATATTTAAATTATCAAGGCTTTAACTTTCGTGACGATGCAGCGCTGGCCCGTCACCTCTCTCCCGAGCGACGTTTGTCCACAGTCATGCATTGTTAGACTTCATAATAATGTTACCGGACAACTGGCGAGTGACACATTTTCATATACTTTTTGGCACATGGCGATTGTTAATTTTAGGCCCTGATTATGAATGTTGCTTTTGATCAATTTAATGCATCCTTGTAGCCTGGGTTTCCCCATGCTGCCTTTGTGCGGTGCGATTTTATTCTCGCTGCTAGGTAGTCTGGTTGCATGGACCAGATTTTCGCCTCAGCGAGGGGACCAATCACAGAACGGGGAGGGAGCAGCAAGACGATGACGACGTCTATGTGACACACCGAAGCAGTTTGTTTATACCTATGGCATACCTGTCAACACTCCCGTTTTTCCCGGGTTTCTCCCGTTTTTTAGCCCTATCTCCCGGACCCCTCCCGGTTTGTTATTTTTCCCGGGAAACTCCCGTAATTTGCATGGCCCAAACTCCTTTATGAATAATCGGACCAATATGTTTGTCTAATGTTGACCAGTTGCCAGATTGTATTAAATGCATTATATTCACACAATCCACAGACCATTTACAATTTCAACCCGTTTGTCACCTCAACCTGGCAACCTATAACCCAGTTGCGCAGTCGCGTAAAGTTTAACCCGAAAGCGAGCCGATAGACATGATGGCAGGTGAAGGTGGTGTCCCCGCAATGAAACTGAAGTACAGTTTGTAAAGCGTTGCTTCAGGAAGATTAGAGAATAGCTCACAACTGAAGTTATTGCATGCAGAGGCCAGACAGACACACGGAGGCGATTGGCATCTCACAACTCGCACTTTATTCCCAAATCGAACGCGTGTAGCCTAACTGTCTGTCACACATTCTACCGTCCACATCGTTACTTAATAAACAAAATAAGATAGAAATTAGCATCAAACTGAAATTAGCCGCATACATGGGGTGTTCGTATAGACAGTAAAAGGGGTGTTCGAGGCCCAAGGCACATACAATACAATCCTGCAGACAGGTCAACAGGGAGCGCACAGCTCTTAAAGGCCCCCCCCCTCGCGCCGGAGAAATCTCCCGGATTTTGAAAACCAAATGTTGACAGGTGGACCAAACATGGCAGCAGACGCGAAGTTACCTTTAGATGCGGCCTTGGGTATTGTTCTAAGTAGTTTAGAACGCAAATAAATCTCGGACCCATCATCGTCTTCCTCGTCTAATTTCTTTCGCTCTACATGCGTCTGGTATAGACGCATTATCTGGTATAATTGAAACGATTGGCTATGAGCTACGTACAGGCGCATTTGATAGACATTCGTAGCACCCAATAAACGGCTCTGGGCGTTCATAAACCACGCCTCAAATACGAGAAAATGAACATGTGGTTCCCAGACCACGTCTCAATGAGACGTTAGCCAGGCTAGCATCCTTGCTGAATACAAATAAAACATTTGAAAGTAACACCCGAACGTCATTGGATATACTCAAGGTTTGCTTTCTGCAGAAGCCCTTCACAAATATTTATAGTTTCTACAATTTCCGTTGAACAGCAAAACATCCTTCCTGTTCTTTAAACATCTCGTTCCTCATTCCCATCTGTAAGGTTGCTGAAATTACAGGCGAGTGCGTGTCTGTCCATCTGTGGTCATTTACGCTAAATAAGCACAAGACCGGAAACCAGCGCTGTCACCAAAAATACCGGATGACATCGGTAACACCAGGAGGTTCTGCTCTGCTTTGAGTCTCGACACCTGGAGGATCCAGTGCTCTTCGTTTGATCCTCTTCATCTCAGAGACTCATAAGTGCTCCTGAACGCCACGCTGCATTAAGAGCTTCATTTATCAGACCATCATCCAGAGAGAGCTTATGAGATCTTATTCTCCTCTTCCTCTGCTCTCTCTCTCCGTTCTCAGGTCTCCTAGCAGATTCACATCTGTAACACTGTTCTCATGGTCCATAACTAGAGCTTTTCTCTGTCTGTGGAGTGTCTTCTGTCCTTTGTCTTCTATTCTTTGTGCTTGTTGACGACGTGCAGCATTACTGATTGAATCATCACATGCTGTATATAAAATACTGTTCAAAAGTTCTTTGACTTTTATTCAGTAAGGACACATTAAATTGATCAGTAAAGTGACATTAAAGACATTTAGAACGTTCTAGAATGTTAGAATTACCTACAAAAATTAAGTATCACGGTTTCCACTAAAATATTAAACTGTTTTAACATTTTCAATCATAAATGTTTCTTGAGCATCAAATCATCATATTAGAGTGATTTCTGAAGGATCATGTGACACTGAAGACTGGAGTAATGATGCTGAAAATTCAGCTTTGATCACAGGAATAAATTACAGTTTAACATACACTCACCTAAAGCAGGGGTTCTCAACCTTTTGCAACTCATGGCCCACCAATGACTATTTAAAAACATTCCAAGGACCACCTTTCCAAATATGATAGTATGAACACAGAATAACAGATAATTCAAAAAGTGCAATGATATACTCTGCTGTTAATCTGTTATGCCATTGTAGCAGACTAGGTCAAGTCAGCTATATAGATGAAAACTGTCTATAAAAACGACTCGGCAGGTTTACTCAGTAACCATTCTTGTTGTAACAATAACAGGCACAATGGGTCAGACACACAAGAGGGGAACATTCATTAGCAGAAATGTTCATTCACCCCAATTTACATAGTGTAAGTATAATTTATCAAATACAATTAGCGATATTAACATGACTGTTTTAAACAATATTCGTTTGGCTTTCCAACACAGCCCGGGTGTTTTGAGGTCAAATGTTTCTGCAGCTTTGATGGGGGTTTTTTAGCGCTTCATTTGACACATTTCTCCACATTCAACACACTGTGCCTTCGGCTTAAGGGGGTCGCACACCGGACGAGAAGCTTTAAAATTCGAACACATTATTTTCTATGAGTGTGTAGGCCTACACACCGCGCAGCGCCATTCGGCGTCTGTCCGCGGCACCCAGCTACGGCTCAGGACCCTGTTCAAAATCCTGCCGTGCCACAGAGCCCCATTTACACTGACTTAAGATAGATACAAGATACATTTAGTTTTAGTTTTACATTAATTTACAGAAATCAGCTGCGTGGATGAAAATTATCGGATTTTCAGGTGAGATTCTCAATTAATTCAGTTAATGTAGGCCTACGTCTTGAGGTAAAGTGTTCTGCAGCAAACTCAGCAACGGTTGTATTTAATTGTAGCTACAATACAATCATAATAGTACAGATCTATTATCTTAATTTAATAATGTCCTTAAACATAACAATATTGCTGGCCATAAACTGAGAGAGTGCACGTCTGGTGTGTGATGCCTTGAGTTGTCCTAGCTCCTAGGGGCAATTTACACCTGGCCACTTTAAACTGTGTTCGGATAGCTATCCGATTGTGAAAAGACCAAAAGACGGATTTAAATCCGATCGCTCAAACCACAGGGAGGAGGTCTGGGGCGCATTCCAGATGAAACTGGACAAGTGGAAATGCATCTGGTTGAAACCACATATGTAAATGTTACTCCTCCCAACAATGCAAAAAAACAACAACAAAAAAAAAAACATGTGAGAGCGTATTATAGGCTAGGCCTATATATGTCATGTTATAATCAGAAGATATGGTAAATGGTAAATGGACTGCATTTATATAGCGCTTTCACAGACCCAATGGCCACCAAAGCGCTTTACAATTTGCCTCACATTCACCCATTCACTCACTCATTCATACACCGACGGGCGACGGCAGCCATGCAAGGCGCCATCCAGCTCGTCGAGAGCAGCTGGGGTTAGGTGTCTTGCTCATGGACACCTCGACACTTGGTCAGGTGGAACCGAGGATTGAACCACCAACCTTCCGGTTTGTAGACAACCCACATGAACCACTGAGCCACTGCCGCCCCGCAGTGCAAGCCACTGCATTTCCACTTGTCCAGAAGATATGACGGCGCTACTGCAGTGGGCTACAAATCGCCGCAGATGAGAGCAGCTGAGCATCATCAAGCCAACGCGCAACTTATAGCAAATCAAAGTGAAAGTAGTCGCAGACCCTTGCTTAACACACAATCATCTTCATTAAAAGTAAAGAAACGAAATTATCTTACCATGTGCCATTGCCGTTCTCTCCTATTGTGGTCTTTGATTTTGAAATTAGCTGATGATCAATAAATTGCAGCTCATATCTTTTGATTTCGGTGACGTTAACTCCATTAAATCAGCATATAGCGCGGGAATTGAAGATCGGATTTAGGCTATATCCGTTTTGAGGAAACACATTTATGTGATCAAGTGTGAATGGAATCGTTTTGGTAAATCGGATATCTATCTGATCAGTAAAAACACATGAAGTGAGCAGGTGTAAACAGGCCCCTAGACGCGACGCGGCGCTGCGCTTCTCGTCCGGTGTGCGACCCGCTTTAGTCTCAGTAGGACTTGCCCTTATAAAAAACAATTTGAATGTATTCAGCATCATATTTTCTCACCACACACTTCGCAGCTTTTGCTTGCACCAGTCTGTCTCCCACGTCTGCGTTTCTTTTCAGAAAACGATCCATATAACAGTAACGTAATGTTACTGCATCTGATCGAATAAACGTTCAATCTGACGTTGTAACGTGATTGGTGTTGCGATATTTAAACATAAATTCGCTTTTAGATAATGCTTTATGACTGGACTGGAGTGTTTTTGATCATATAAATTCATAAGAACAATCAGATAATTAGAAAATAACAAGATTTGTCAATTAAAAAAACAAATAAAAATTAATTTGGGGGTAGTTTACCACTGCCTACACGGCCCACCAGATGGCGCTCCGAGGCCCACTAGAGGGCCGCGGCCCACCGGTTGAGAATCACTGACCTAAAGGATTATTAGGAACACCTGTTCAATTTCTCATTAATGCAATTATCTAATCAACCAATCACATGGCAGTTGCTTCAATGCATTTAGGGGTGTGGTCCTGGTCAAGACAATCTCCTGAACTCCAAACTGAATGTCAGAATTGGAAAGAAAGGTGATTTAAGCAATTTTGAGTGTGGCATGGTTGTTGGTGCCAGACGGGCCGGTCTGAGTATTTCACAATCTGCTCAGTTACTGGGATTTTCACGCACAACCATTTCTAGGGTTTACAAAAAATGGTGTGAAAAGGGAAAAACATCCAGTATGCGGCAGTCCTGTGGGCGAAAATGCCTTGTTGATGCTAGAGGTCAGAGGAGAATGGGCCGACTGATTAAAGCTGATAGAAGAGCAACTTTGACTGAAATAACCACTCGTTACAACCGAGGTATGCAGCAAAGCATTTGTGAAGCCACAACACGCACAACCTTGAGGCGGATGGGCTACAACAGCAGAAGACCCCACCGGGTACCACTCATCTCCACTACAAATAGGAAAAAGAGGCTACAATTTGCAAGAGCTCACCAAAATTGGACAGTTGAATACTGAAAAAATGTTGCCTGGTCTGATGAGTCTCGATTTCTGTTGAGACATTCAGATGGTAGAGTCAGAATTTGGCGTAAACAGAATGAGAACATGGATCCATCATGCCTTGTTACCACTATGCAGGCTGGTGGTGGTGGTGTAATGGTGTGGGGGATGTTTTCTTGGCACACTTTAGGCCCCTTAGTGCCAATTGGGCATCGTTTAAATGCCACGGCCTACCTGAGCATTGTTTCTGACCATGTCCATCCCTTTATGGCCACCATGTACCCATCCTCTGATGGCTACTTCCAGCAGGATAATGCACCATGTCACAAAGCTCGAATCATTTCAAATTGGTTTCTTGAACATGACAATGAGTTCACTGCACTAAAATGGCCCCCACAGTCACCAGATCTCAACCCAATAGAGCATCTTTGGGATGTGGTGGAACGGGAGCTTCGTGCCCTGGATGTGCATCCCACAAATCTCCATCAACTGCAAGATGCTATTCTATCAATATGGGCCAACATTTCTTAAGAATGCTTTCAGCACCTTGTTGAATCAATGCCAGGTAGAATTAAGGCAGTTCTGAAGGCGAAAGGGGGTCAAACACAGTATTAGTATGGTGTTCCTAATAATACTTTAGGTGAGTGTATATTCACATAGAAAACAGCTGATTTATATTGTAATAATATTTCACAATTTTGCTGTTTTTACTGTATTTTAGTTCAAATAAACACAGCCTTGATGAGCAGAAGAGATTTAAAATTAGATCTTTTGAACAGAAGTTGTGTGGGACTCGCCTGATTTGACTCATGTTTTATTCCTCAAGTATCCACACACACACAGAGCAGTGAGGTATTCTGGGACGTTCTCCAGATAAGCGTCCAGCTTGTTTCTCCTCCAGGTCTTTGCGTGACGTTCCTCCATATGTTTCCCATCAGGCTTGTTTAACCAAATGTCAAACATGTCCTCTGGTCCGTCTGACGATGTCCTTCCTGTGTTTTGTTGTTTTAATAAGAATGATTTCCCTGTTTGAGTCAACTGATAATAACATTTTTCCATCTATCTTTTGCAGGATTGTCCTCAGATCCTTCCGTCCACACAGATCTACGTCCCCGTGGGCGTCCCGAAGCCGATCACGCTGTCGGCCCGAAACCTTCCTCAGCCGCAGTCGGGTCAGAGGAACTACGAGTGTGTGTTCCACATCCAGGGCGAAACACACAGTGTGACGGCGCTGCGCTTCAACAGCTCCAGCATCCAGTGCCAGAAAACCACTGTGAGTCAAGTCACATTTATTTATACAGCGCTTTCTACAACACAGAGTGTTTCAAAGCAGCTTTACAGAGACAACAGGAAAATAAGTTTGTTTGTAGAAGAAAATAGCGTCACAGTCCAGCTTAAGTGAGTTCAGTGATGGCTCATTTTGCTGTAAAAAGGTTATTAATTTAGTTAATTAATAACTGTGTGTGTTAATTTAGTCAAACACACCGTCTCACGTCAAGCTGATAAACGCTTTAAAGGATAGCTGCTTATTGTGACATAAATATACAAGGTTTGGTACACAACCATTCAAGAGTTTGGGGACAGTATGTTTTTTTTTTGTTACTTTTATTCAGCAAGGCTAAATGCATTAAATTGATCATAAGTGATAGTAACGACATTTATAATGTTACAAAAGATTCAAATAATGCTGTTCTGTATTTCCATCAAAGAATCATGAACAATTAAATGTATCACGTTTTCCACAAAAAATCTGAAGCAGCAAAACTTTTTTCAACATTGATAATAAGGAGAAGTGTTTCTTGAGCATCAAATCATCATATTAGAGTGATTTCTGAAGGATCATGTGACACTGAAGACTGGAGTAATGATGCTGAACATTCAGCTTTGACCACAGGAATACATTACACTTTACTGTATATTCACATAGAAAACATCTATTTTCACCTGTAATAATATTTCACAATATTTGACTGTATTTATGATTAAATAAATAATAATAATAAAATAATAAAACCTTTATTTAACCAGGTGAGCACATTGAGAACACTTTCTCATTTACAATGGCGATAACATTTATTTACATTTATGCATTTAAAATGCATCCTCGGTGAGCAGAAGAGACTCGTGTTTCAGTGCTGAGAATGAAGAATGAACATGCGTTGTTACTTGTGGTCCAAAAACATTTCAGAAGTCATGTGATGTGAAATTAAGCTGGCTTGAGAGAGTGTTTGCGTTTGCACAGAGTAACTCGCAGTGAAAGCGTCATGCTAATCGCTGTATGCTGATATGATCTTCACATTAATATCAGCAGTGCTGCATTGATTGAAACCTTGATGGAAGGTTAGTCTGAATCCGATGGTCTGAATCAATGAGCTGAGCTCCTGTCACATGATCATATCAGACACATGCGTGTACATACAGACACACGATCATATCAGACACACCAGCGCATGCCACACTCCTGATAACACCAGCTTAACAGATCAATACAATAACGAGAATGCTAATCTACAGTGTGTGTGAGAGAGAGAGAGAAAGAGTGAGAGAGTGTAAGAGAGAGAGAGTGTGTGTGTGAGAGAGAGTGTGTGTGTGTGTGTGTGTGTGTGTGTGTGTGAGAGAGAGAGAGAGAGAGTGTGTGAGAGAGAGAGAGTGTGTGTCTGTGTGTGTGAGAGAGAGACAGAGAGTGTGTGTGAGAGAGAGAGAGTGAGTGTGTGTGGTTGTATGAGTGAGAGAGAGACAGAGAGAGAGTGTGTGTGTGTGAGAGTGACAAAGAGAATGAGTGTGTGTGGTTGTGAGAGAGAGAGAGAGAGAGAGAGAGAGAGAGTGTGTGTGTGTGTGTGTGTGTGTGTGTGAGAGAGAGGAGAGAGAGAGAGCGTGTGTATGAGAGAAAGAGAGAGAGAGAGAGTGTGTGTGTGTGAGAGAGAGAGAGAGAGAGAGAGAGAGAGAGAGAGAGAGAGAGAGAGAGAGAGAGAGAGAGAGAGAGAGAAAGAGACTGAGAGTGTGTGTGTTCTGGTTATTTATCCAGAGTAGAAAGATAAATGTGAACGTGTGTTATTCTTACACACATACTGTATAACCGGCGCACTGATGTAATGAAGAGAACGGCAGATGAGAACAGTATCTAATGCAAACACTCAATGTCTCGTTGGGCGGCACAGATGGAGGAGGACTCGTCCTGCTGTCCGTTCGCTGAGAGCAGGAACTGTCTGACGGAGTGTGAGCGTTATGAACAGGCCTGTCTCGATGGGTGTGTGTTGTTGGACGCGAGCTCTTGTTGTCTGGGTTTGGCTGTGTGTTTCTCTCTGGACGATTCAGATGTATTGTGTTATTGTGGTTTCCTTCTGAAGGCTTTTCTTGCACCCTAGTGGTCAGAACCGACCCAAAAACTGCATCTCACACACACACACACACACACACACACACACACACACAGAACTGTGATCGGGAGCTGGTGCTCGGTTGCATGGGAAAACCACAGCAGGAAGGGAGAGAGGCTCATGGGAAATGTGTTTTGAAGGGCTGTCCAGCTAGATAGTTACACATTTACACCGGAGCTGAGTATATACTCTCTTCTGCTCACCAAGCCTGCGTTTATTTGATCAAAAATACTGTAAAAACAGTCAAATAATATTGCAATGTAATATAGCTGTTTCTTAAGTGAATATACAGTAAAGTGTAATTTATTCCTGTGATCAAAGCTGAATTTTCAGCATCATTACTCCAGTCTTCAGTGTCACATGATCCTTCAGAAATCATGTCTTTACTGTCACTTTTGATCACTTTTATGTGTCCTTGCTTGCTGAATAGTTGCTGACTGTATGTGTGTGTGTGTGTATACATGTATATACATTTTTTTTATGAAGACTGATGTAGAGTATCAGCACAGACTCTCGTTGTTGAATTCATCTTCCTTTATGAAGCTCTATCAGTCTGTCAGAAAACAGACTGAATGGAGAATAAAAACTAATAGAGCGGCTCTCGTACAGTTGTGTGTGTGTGTGTGTGTGTGTGTGTGAGGTTCAGCAGTTCTGATGAGAACCAATTAGAGGAGACACACCGATAAAAAATGATGATTAATTACAGTGTGTGAGCGACACTGCAGTAATGGATACTACGGTAAAGAAAAATGAAGGAAGAGAGGAAGAGGAGAGACAGAGACGGTAGCCGGGGGCGTTCAAGAGCAGAAGAGGCTTTTAGAAGTGTGTGTGTGTGTGTGTGTGTGTGTGTCAGGACAGCAGATATAGACCTGGTTTAAATTATTAATCATTCAGGAGAAATAAAGTTTACAACTGAATATGGAGGGTTGTAATGGTAGTTATATGTAAAGATGAATCAGAATGATGATTCTTCTTTCACTCTTAAGTGACATAACAATAATCCACACGCTGTGGAAACAGCAATATGAGTATTTGCAACATTTAAATCACCACACTATTTATTCTATTCTGTTCTCTGTTGATTTTTATGCGTCTATATCTTTGAATAAGCAAATCAAATCCATCAAACATGAAAGTATTATGTGATCATTTAAGACGTTTCTCCTTATATAGAACCTTTTTGGCTTTATAAGTGAGTCTAGAACTGTGGGATTGTATATAGAGCCGTATATTAGCGTCGGGGGATTGAGACGTCCCGCTCCAGGACACAATAGCCAGGTTAGAGGAAGGACATGATCATTAAACCATCACATCACATGACACGAGTCTTCATGATCACTGCAGTGACGTGTGAACATCAGGCCCACAACACTAAACTACACACAATAACTTGGCCTTTTTATATATATATATATATATACAGTTAACTAGTTTGTATTTTTATTTCTTTTTAGAGTTTGTTTTTAACTTCAATTTAATTTTATTTAGTTTCAGTTGGCCATTTAATAGTTTTATTTATTTGTATTTTTGGAAAATGACTAGTTTTTTTTTTTTAAAGAATATTAGTTTTTCATCTTTTTTAACATGGTACATCAAATGCCTCCGTCTGATTATGACGACACACTTTATCAGTTATGCAGGGTTAGTTGTTCAGTACTTGTGTACAGAGAACACACACAACATTTATTGCTTTTGTCTGTAATGCATGCATTTTTGCATTTATTTATTTATGCATTTACAATATTTATGCATGCATTAATGCATTTATTTATTTATGCACTCATTTATGTATTTACACTTACCGTATTTTTGAATGCATTAATGCATTAATTTATGCACTTACATTATTTATGCACTAACAATATTTATGCATGCATTTTTGCATTTATTTATGCATTTACGATATTTGTGCATGCATTAATGCATTTATTTGTGCACACAGTATTTATTTATTTAGGCACTTGAAATATTATGCATGCAGTAATGCATTTATTTATTTATGCACTTGCAATATTTATTTATTTATCCCATTATTTATGCATGGATTATTGCATTTTGAATTGAGTTTTCACTGCTGGTATTTATTGTTGTAGTAGTGTTGGTTAACCGTAATGATGTTGGTGAGACGAGGGAATAGGAAGCACATGTTCTGCTGTGTTTCTTTATATAGAACACATATATTAGTGAAGGAAATGAAACTCTTTGCAGTGATTATCATCTGACACAGGCCTCTCACACACACACACTGTCCTCTTTAGCCTCGCCGCTTTATTTAATTATGCGCGTGCTGGTCTTCCCCGGCCGGTGAGAGGTTAACCGGCGGCTCAAACGTGTCCGTCTCTCGCCTGATGAATCGATCTCACGTCTGCAGCCTGTGGCGGGAATACATTACCATAACATACTGTACATGTAAGACCGACCAGAGCTCTTGTTCAGACCATAAATCATCTTTCATTTCTAAACTAATGAGAGACCAAATCATTAGTGCTTAGTTAATTATCCGTGGCTCACGGGTGAAAATGGAAATAATGAATGACAGTGTGTGCTTTAGACTGAGACAGGTATCACTGCTTATGTGTGCGCTTAGTGATTAGATACCTCTGGTGTGTGTGTGTGTGTGTGTGTGTGTGTGTGTGTGTGTGTGTGTAGCTTTGCTTTCTAACAACTGAATGCAGGCCTGCTCTCAAAATAACCAATTATCTGAGCACGCCTGGTACCGAATCCCTCTCGTTCTGAAGCATTTCATTTATTTATTTCTCTGTAGTGCTCCTTCATTAATCTCTATTCAGTGATTCATGGTGTGTGTGTGTGTGTGTGTGTGTGTGTGTGTGTGTGTGTGTGTGTGTGTGTGTGTGTTTGTGTGTGTGTGTGTGTGTGTGTGTGTTATCACCGTCACCAACACATGAATATTCCTCTCCTCTAGTCCCGGACGGCGTGACTACAAACCTTTTCTAATATATTTAATAGATAAAATAATTGAATAATGGTTTTTAATATATGTAAATCTAATAAAGTGTAACAATGTGACATGAATGTTTATATTTTGATTAATATTAGAGGTACACAATTCTGGATAAACTGAGAATCACTATTATTTTGTTTAAAATTGAGATCACGTTTCTGAACATACAATTAAACTAAGTAACGTTATTTACTAGAGGTTCTGACAAACGTCTATTTAACATGTTTAATTAATCTGAATGAATTATCTTTAAACATGTGTTGAGTGAATGATTCAATGACTCACTGAAAGACTTCACTTGTTTCATTAATGTATGAATCAGCTTTTTTGAATGAATCTCTTGAATATATGATTCAATAACAAATACATTTTGCTATTGCCCCATGGGGATAAATAAAGTTTTTGAAATGAAATGAAATTTTGAACAGTCACGTGTCGCCGCCTACTGGTGTAACGATGTAATGATACAATCTTTATTTGTAACGTCAAGTTACTTTTAAAAGCTGATTCGTTCTATTTTAATCGCTAGCATAGACATCAGTGTTTTTATCCGAACTATTAACTTTTATCTCAGTACTTCTGGGATAATATAAATATTTGTAACAGAAATATTGAAGCTGTGTGGTTGAAAATATTGTTTGTGAAGTGGTTTTATACTTCTCCATGACACCGGCTCTCTCCGGCTCAGCGGCAGATCTGAGTCTTCATAGACACGGACGAATCGCTGTCATTCAGGAATGAGATTTTGTGGGTGTTTTGAGAAGGCGATCTTTAAATGATAAATCGTGCAGCTGTAATTCATGGAGAACAAAATGCACTGTCCCATGTGACCTCAGGAGCTGATAAAGATCTTAATTATTCATGTGTTTTAATCCCATTACATTCATTTTTGTGTTTTTGTGTTGCAGTATAACTATGAAGGAAGTGACATCAGCGATCTCCCTGTTGATCTGTCTGTGGTGTGGAATGGAAACTTCATCATCGACAACCCTCACAACATGCAAGGTAACCATGGCAACCGCTGCGGTACGCTGTAGCGGGTTGCCTAGCAACCTTCACTGGATGCTGCAGAGTTGCAGCATTTGTAAATGTTTCAGAGCATCTTTTGCTGGTGTGAGCAAGTGTGCTCATTTGTGATAAATGCTGGTATAATAACTCAAAAGACAGTCAGTTGTGGGATATTTCTTTTTTATTTATTTTACTCTTATTTATTTACTCATTTATTTACTTGTTGATTTTCTTATTTTAATATAATTTATTTTATTCTAATATTTTTTTATTTTAACTTACTTTTTGTTTATTTACTTATTTGTTTTCTTATTTTAGCATATTTTTAATTAGTTTATATATATATTTGTTTATTTTAATCTAATATGTATTTATCTGCTTATTTTTTATTTAATATAATTTGATTTATTTATTTAAATCTTTTTCTTTTCTTTTTTTTAGCTTAATTTAATTAATTTATATATTTGTTTGTTTTAATATTATTTACTTATTTTAGCTTAATTTAATTCATTTATATATTTGTTTATTTTAATCTAATATTTATTTATTTTCTTGTTTATTTTCTTATTTAATATAATTGTTAGTATCTAATATTTAATTTAATCTTATTATTTTTTCTTTACTCATTTATTTTCTTATTTATTTTCTTATTTTTATATTATTTCTTATTTTAATACATCTATTTATTTATACATTTTAATCTAATATGTATTTATTTGAATGTCATTTTTATTTATTTAATATTATTTATTTACTTGTTTCTTTACTTATTTTTACATTTTAAACTAATGTTTGTTTGTTAGAATTTTTGTTTTTGTTTTTCATTCTTACAGTTTTTCTCTGAACATTTTCCCGTATATATGATGCAGAAGCTTTGAGTTGTGTCCAGTGTGGTTCTGTTGCACCTGTAGGCCGTGAGCTTGAGTGTGTGTGTGTGTTGGTCTCGCCTCTGCAGCGCACCTCTACAAGTGCTTCGCTCTGAGAGAGAGCTGTGGTGTGTGTCTGAAGGCCGAGCCCAGCTTCGAGTGTGGCTGGTGTGTGCAGGACCGGAAGTGTTCGCTGCGGCAGGAATGCGCTCAGCCGGAGAACACGTGGATGCACGCCAGCGCCGGGAACAGCCGCTGCACACACCCGCGCATCACCAAGGTCAGTCACAGCACAGCAAACCATATTCATATTTATCTGGAATACGTGTTTTCCAACCTGAGATGGATGACCGTGAATGCATTTAAAACACCGTAGTCAACATCTTAAGTGGACCAAAAAAGTTCATCAAAGTTGTTCTAAGACAATAGATAACATAGAACATAACATATTCATGTATAATTTTGATGAAAGGTTTTGATCCACTTCAAATGTTGACCACTGTACATGTATTTAATGCGGGGATACTGTGTCATTAAATGCTGCTCCATCTTTATGTCTTACTTTCTTTGCTTTCAAACTTTACATCATTAAAGCATTACAATTTGTAAGGAGACTTGATTATTAATCTGTCATCATGGTCTCCCTGCGGTTTCCAATAACATACGTTTTTATGATCAAAATAATAAATATGATTATTTATTTTTATATTATTATAATTATTATTCAAAACAATATTTTATTATTTACATAAAATATACAAAACCAAAAAATACAAAAACATTATGAACTATTGCAGTATTAGTATTAGTATTTTTATTTAAAAAGTCTAATTTGATAAGGAGTAAACTTTCTTCTTTTGTAATTATCTGATCACATGCCGTCGAACGCTTGTCACAGGTGATGTCACAGGTGATGTCACAGGTGATGTCACAGGTGATGTCACAGGTGATGTCACAGGTGATGTCACAGGTCATGTCACAGGTCATGTCACAGGTCATGTCACAGGTGATGTCACAGGTCATGTCACAGGTGATGTCACAGGTCATGTCACAGGTCATGTCACAGGTGCTGATGAGGGACATTTTCTTCCTCCTTTCTGCAGTCCTGGACTAAAACACATCCGTTCTCGATGTTCTCCCTCTCTCTGTTTCTCTCGAAGTAGATTTTCTTGTCGACTTCTGAATTCTCCTGCCAGAGGAATATTAACTTTTCGAACGTCTACTTGCTAAATATACATCCCCTCGTGTTAATTAAACTCCTCCTTTGTTCTCGTCATTCGATTTCTCATGCGCTCGCTCTATCTGTGCGGCGCCACCGTCGTCTTTTACTTATTAGATTAGGTGTTAATTTAATTTGGAGAAGAATGAATTTATCACATGGATTATTAGCTCACCATAGGCGCTTTGAGAGCCATCTGTTCAGAAGATGTACACCTATTCTCTGCTCTTCTGCTTTACTCTCTCTCGTATCTTCATCCGTGTATCTGTAAAAATGTGTGAATGTCAAATTAAAGCAGTCCCTCTGAAACCAATTACTGTGCGCTTCACGTTTCGCTCTCCGCGTGAGTGTGTGTTTGTCTTCTGCACTGGTTTGGCTGAAGATCTCGGATGAACTTCTGATCTGGTGTGTTTCCCGAAAGCATCGTTAGCCAACTATGGTCGCAAGTTCTGTCGTTATCAGCAGTTCAACGAGTCGGTGTTTCCCGAAACCATCGTTCACACGACCATCCGCAAACAGCATCGCAGAGTTGTGTGTGTCCGAGCGACAGATCTCGAGCTGCGGTTAGAAGCGGTTTCTTGTTTGCATGATGTGTGGACTCAATAAATCCTGATCATGAGCAAAATAAGCAAGCGGACATTCAGTGCAATCTGTGTCTTTTATTTAGAATACATACAAATGTCATTTAGTTTGTAAAGAGATTTAAAGTGTCGTTTTTGAAGAGTCTGAACGTGCTCTACTATGTAAGAACGAGTCTGTGATTGAATCTGGAAATAAAGCAAAATAACAGAGATCATGAGAACTATTCCTCAGATACATGTCTGTAATCTATAGCAAAACATCTAGCATTAATTCATCTCAAACAGATTCATTAACAGTAGTTATTACTCCAACACCTGCGTGACATCATTAACCAACGTGGTTGATCGACCAATTTGCGACAATACGGTTTCGTGACGAGCTATCCGATTTCTTCAACGACGCATCATACTATAGTAGTGAAGAAGCGAGTTACACAGTTGTACGGGAAACAGCCCTGATGTCTTTTTAAGGAATAGTTCATTGACATTCTTCTGTTGATCTGTCCTGGTCCAGTTGTTTCCTGAGACCGGTCCACGGCAGGGCGGAACCAGACTGACCATCACCGGGGAGAATCTGGGCCTTCAGTTTAAAGACATCCAGAACGGCGTGCGGATCGGGAAAGTGGCCTGTACGCCCATCGAGGAGGAATACATCAACGCTGAGCAGTGAGTCTGATACTGACTCTTCAATTTCAAGAGTCTCCGACAACAGGTTTACATGCATCAAATGCCAAAAAACACTTTAGTTTCCTCATAATCTCCACCGCAGCTTCAGCTCTTTTCTCTCAGTGTCTGAAACGCTTCGATTGAAGATTCAGTCTCTCTAAACCCCGCCTCTCTGAGAGCTGCTCTGCTCTGATTGGTCAGACGGCCCAGTCTGCTGGCATCAATCTGCATATTAGAATGATTTCTGAAGGATCATGTGACACTGAAGACTGGAGTAATGCTTTGATCACAAGAATAAATTATATTTTAAAATATATTCAAATAGAAAACAGCTATTTTAAATTGTCATAATATTTGATAATATTACTTTTTTTGTATTTTTAATCAAATAAATGCAGTCTTGGTGAGCAGAAGAGACTTCTTTTAAAAACATAAAAAATCTTACCGATCCCGAACGGCAGTGTATATCGTTACAGTTGTCACTCTTGGTGTGAACGGGCCTTATAGGTCAGGATTTCAATATTATATATAAATATATATAATATATTTTTAATATAAAGCAGTGACTTGTGTTTGCTGCAGCTTTCCTACCTTATCCACTGTTTTCAGTCCTGTTGCTGAATGACTTTACAGTCTCCTGAAGCTAAACAAGCATCAGGGTTTCATTGCAAACACAGAAACTCTTCTCCCATCCGCACTAGAAATGCTCGACACAGACGCAGGGCGGTTAATAACTCACGAGCCGCCCCAGGGCATGATGGGAGGATTCGCTGTCCGTCCCATTAATCACAGAGAGCCGTTTTCCAGTCCAGTGAAGGTTTTACTGCGTCTCATTACAGTGGTGTGTGTTCATGTAGCGCCTGTAACCCGTCTGTCTCGTGTTCGGACGCTCAATCATTGTTTTGAACGTTGAGCGCCGGCGGCCGTGCGTCCAGACCAAGCGGCAACCTTCCGGTCTCTCTCTTGAATCCAATACAGAAGAGACTTAACCTGCAGTTCATCGACTGGCCACTAGAGGCGGGCTGCAGAAGAGACTCAATCCCATAGACCCGCATGTTAAAATGCCCAACTTTACAGCAGAAAAAAAACATGTTTACAGTCTGGTGCAAAAAGTGGTTTTGGTCTATATAGCTCATTTTGCCCTTCATGACGACTGTGAGGGGGGTGATTTTTTTATAACTAATCCGTTTAAATTATATTAAGCCTTAAAGTTCTACATAATTAAGGGCGTGGCCACTTGAGTGACAGGTGGATTGCCGCTGATGTCACTGCTACCCGTTTGTCTGCTGTCTGTTAGTGTCACATGACCTCAGCTAATCTGCCTCGCTTCACATTTGCGTTTATCTGGTAGTGACGCGCTGCCAAGATGGCGACGGCCGGCTCCGCCCACTTTGGGCTTCAAAAACACTCTTCAGAAACACAGCGGGTGACGTCACGGACACTACGTCCATATTTTTTTACAATCTATGGTCCAGACCCGTCTTAAGACCCTCGTCTCTCTCTCTCTCTCTCTCTCTCTCTCTCTCTCTCTCTCTCTCTCTCTCTCTCTCTCTCTCTCTCTCTCTCTCTGCAGGATTGTGTGTCGTTTGGCCGATGCCACAGGTTACCGTGTGCAGGAGGCTCAGGTGGAAGTGTGTGTGCGAGACTGTCTGCCGGAGTACAGGGCCGTGTCTCCTAAAGCCTTCACGTTTGTGGTGAGTTTCAGTGTCAAGGGGATGGAAAGGCGTTGAGCCAAACATTAGTCCCAAACTGATGACCAATAACTTTTCAAAAATCAGAAAAAAGATCCGCACACGAATATATATTGGTATATGTTATGTAATTTGTAAATTGTGTGTAAATTACTGCAGGGTGTATGCTTGGTAACACATGGCACTGATGAAGGGTTGAACCCAAAAACGTTTTGCACACCTTGCACATTTTTGCACTTTTTGGACAATAAAATCCTGTGACATAAGACCGGACGAGGACGGCTTCTCTAGTCTTGTTACAAACTCAATGTATGAAATTCAAGTTTTTTTCCAGCTGAAGTGATTATATTTCATATCTTCTCCTGTCCAGTCTCCGTACTTCACGCGTGTGCTGCCGTCATACGGGCCGATCTCTGGAGGAACGAGGATCACGATCCAAGGCAGTCATCTGAACGCGGGCAGCGCCGTCTCCATCAAGATCGGACTCAACACCTGCCGCTTCCTGAGGTACTGCTCCTCTCAGTGTCACACTAGGCGCATTTCCATTACAGATTTGCGCAAAACTTTTGTGATTTTTTTTTTTAAAAAACTATTGCGAAATGACGGGGTTTCCATTAACCGATGTTATGCGACTAAAACGTCATTTTCTCCTCTCGCGATCAGTCATTCCAAAAATCATGACGACAGATGTTGGTAGGTTTATGTATCAGAGCCACTGCACTGGCCATTCTTATTATTATTAATGGAAGGAGACGTGTGTGTGTGTCAGTGTGTGTGTGTGTGTTATCCTAGCATTAATGGCAAGGAAAGACTCTTATACTGTGAGCGGCACATATGAGGAGTTTCTCTGTGTTTCTCCTCATGCTCGAGGTCGTGACTGTGGCATTTCTTTGAGGTTTAGAATCCAGTATTCCTGTAATTCTTTTGTCTTTTATGAATTTAATAAAGAACTCTGTCTCGTATTCTGTCCAAACATACGCGTCATTCTAAGTCATGTGACTGTAAATGAGCAAAAACTGTTTCCATTGCAGTTTTGCAAAATATTCCCTTTTCGAATTGCCTGAAAAACCCCCTCATGCGAACGTAAAAACTTTTTTGCGATAAACGGGAGTTTTTGCGAAATTGACGTGTTTCCATTGTGCGTGTTTTCAAGTCGCAATTTCAATTTGGGCAATTTGAAGGGTAATGGAAACGCTGCTAATGTAATCTCTAAATCAGACCTCAACCGCAGACGTGCCTTATTTAAGCTTTAACCGGTTGGGTTTGACATCTTGGGTTTCAGATGCATCCATCAGTGCTGGTATCATTTTTGTTATGAAATAAATTAGCACAATATTTACTACATTACTCATAGTTTTAATTTAGTTGGGTTTATGTGCATAAAATACATATAAAAAAAAATCAAAAAATTTTTTTTAATGAAATAAATGAGCACAATATATTTACTACATTGATCAGTTATAATTTAGTATGTGTTATTGTTGACTAAAACTGTTAAAAATTATTTTTAAATTAAAGTAAAGCTGAATAAATGATAGAAATGTTGCTTTGGACCTGAAATTAAAAAAAGTTGAAGTACTAAAATAACTAAAACTGAAATAAAAATACATTAAAAATAAATAGAAATTAAAAAAAAAAAATTACAAAAGCACATAATAAAATTATGAAATACTAAACTAAAATTAAAATGAACCTGAAAATATAAATAACAGCTTATTCAAAATATGAATACATACTATAATAGCATATAAACAGTACTAAAATAGCATCCATGGTTTTTGATTGAATTTATTGGAATACTATTTAAATACAATATTTCATCCTAAAATCATTATATTTTGTACAAAGAATTATTATTTTTTTAGACCAGTTAGATTTTGTTCATGGAAATTAAGAACATTTCCACATTAGCATAATGCATTTATTTTCACATTATTCTCTCTCTCTCTCTCTCTATATATATATATATATATATATATATATATATACCAACAAAAAATCATAACTTTTTTTTATTATTTATTGATTTTGGTGGGAAAATTCACCTGAAACCTTCTCTTTGCCGTCTGATAGCATCTCTAAATGATCGTGCTGTCAAAGTACTTTATCGTAGGGGTGAAACATGGGTTAATGTATGTCATTTTTTATGACTTTATTGTCTCAGGGAAGATGTATTATGCAGTAAGTCTAAAATAGTATTGTCATGAGACAGGAACTGGCAGAAGTGACTGATTTCTTTTAGCCGTCTTCAGAAACGGTTGATGGGTTTGTGTTGTCGGAGCCAATCATGTGACGACAGTCTTGTCAAAATACATCCAGAACTCAGCAGGTTTCACCGGTGTGTGTTGTGAACACGGTTGCCTAGGCAACACCGCACCTTCACACACACACACACACACACACACACACATGTAGAGGACACTGATCAAACATGGGAACAAACCTTCAGACTGAATCTCATCCTCCTCTTATCTGTCACATGACTAAACGCGCCGTCAGACGCACGTGTTCGTTTGATCAGATTAAAGTCCGTCATGTTCGGAGCCGTGAATCTGTGATCTTTGAACCTCCAAACCTGATGCAACCTGATGAAAGTGTGTGTCACACACACCCTGCGCTCGCGCACACGTGATCCGCTTCACAATCAATTCTCTCTCTGGATTTGCCAATACAATAAAATCATGTAATAACAAAAAAAAAGATTGGTGTTGTAAAGTGTGTAAAGGTCCTTGCACATTGAGTCCGAAATTTTTGCAAGTTATAAAATATATTTGACCTCACGTTGTCAATCACGCTTACACACTGCCTGTGAAACTTTCATCCGTCATGAAGGAATTCGATTTTCTGTGTTTATCCGTAGCAAGCATTTCGAGAGGTGTTTTCTACCATTCAGAGACACTGAATGACGAATACGAAATAACGCATTCGAAAATGTAACAGAAGTCCTTTAACAGAAGGAGATCTTGAGTTTGCTGGTGTTGTGTGTGTTTGACAGGCGCAGCGCCCGTGAGATCGTGTGTGTAACTCCAGCAGGATTGGGTTCAGGCGGGACGCCGGTGATGGTGGATATAAACGCAGCCGAGCTCAGAAACCCAGAGGTGAAGTTCAACTACACGGAGGATCCCAGCGTCCTGAAGATCGAGCCCGACTGGAGCATCGCCAGGTGCGTCTCACACACTTTCACACACCCTGACCTGTTCCTCTAGGCTTGAAGCGTGGGTTAAAGAAGTCCACTTGTGCGATCGCAACTGCTTTAGTGTGAGTGTTTGCAGCTCTGTCTCTGGAGGTTTGAGTAACATCACATCATCAAACTGATGACAGAGAAAAGCTGCAAACAGACCAGCGCTGAACCGTGAAGAAGGAAAAGAGAGAGAGAGAGAGAGAGAGAGAGACAGACAGACATGAGTGAAGAGAGAGAGAGAGAGAGAGAACGAGAGACAGACATGAGAGGAGAGAGAGAAAGAGAGAGATAGGGAACGAGAGACAGATATGAGAGAGAGAGAGAGAGAGAGAGAGAGAGAGAGACAGACATGAGTGAAGAGAGAGAGAGAGAGAGAGAGAGAGAGAGAGAGAGAGAAAGAAAGAGAGACATGAGAGGAGAGAGAGAGAGAGGGAACGAGAGACAGATATGAGAGAGAGAGAGAGACAGACATAAGTGAAGAGAGAGAGAGAACGAGAGACAGACATGAGTGAAGAGAGAGAGAGAGACCCTGGGTTTTTGTAGCTGAAATAGTAGAAATTATTTTACGACAGTCAAAAGCACCGTACACACACACACACACACACACACACACACACACACACACAAATAACAGCCGTTACATCTTCACATATCTGTTGTGTTTCACTTATAACATATTAAATACATGTGATATTGTCAACAGCATCCTGACTAGTTACACTTGCTCAACATAGGTAGTTATGTACTTCTATGCAAATTTAAAAACATGTCCGTTTTTAATAAAATATATACACTCACCTAAAGGATTATTAGGGACACCATACTAATACTGTGTTTGACCCCCTTTCGCCTTCAGAACTGCCTTAATTCTACGTGGCATTGATTCAACAAGGTGCTGAAAGCATTCTTTAGAAATGTTGGCCCATATTGATTGGATAGCATCTTGCAGTTGATGGAGATTTGTGGGATGCACATCCAGGGCACGAAGCTCCCGTTCCACCACATCCCAAAGATGCTCTATTGGGTTGAGATCTGGCGACTGTGGGGGCCATTTTAGTACAGTGAACTCATTGTCATGTTCAAGAAACCAATTTGAAATGATTCGAGCTTTGTGACATGGTGCATTATCCTGCTGGAAGTAGCCATCAGAGGATGGGTACATGGTGGCCATAAAGGGATGGACATGGTCAGAAACAATGCTCAGGTAGGCCGTGGCATTTAAATGATGCCCAGTGGGCACTAAGGGGCCTAAAGTGTGCCAAGAAAACATCCCCCACACCATTACACCACCACCACCAGCCTGCACAGTGGTAACAAGGCATGATGGATCCATGTTCTCATTCTGTTTACGCAAAATTCTGACTCTACCATCTGAATGTCTCAACAGAAATCGAGACTCATCAGACCAGGCAACATTTTTCCAGTCTTCAACTGTCCAATTTTGGTGAACTCTTGCCAATTGTAGCCTTATTTTCCTATTTGTAGTGGAGATGAGTGGCACCCGGTGGGGTCTTCTGTTGTTGTAGCCCATCCGCCTCAAGGTTGTGCGTGTTGTGGCTTCACAAATGCTTTGCTGCATACCTCGGTTGTAACGAGTGGTTATTTCAGTCAAAGTTGCTCTTCTATCAGCTTGAATCAGTCGGCCCATTCTCCTCTGACCTCTAGCATCAACAAGGCATTTTCGCCCACAGGACTGCCGCATACTGGATGTTTTTCCCTTTTCACACCATACTTTGTAAACCCTAGAAATGGTTGTCCGTGAAAATCCCAGTAACTGAGCAGATTGTGAAATACTCAGACCGGCCCGTCTGGCACCAACAACCATGCCACGCTCAAAATTGCTTAAATCACCTTTCTTTCCCATTCTGACATTCAGTTTGGAGTTCAGGAGATTGGCTTGACCAGGACCACACCCCTAAATGCATTGAAGCACCTGCCATGTGATTGGTTGATTAGATAATTGCATTAATGAAAAAATTGAACAGGTGTTCCTAATAATCCTTTAGGTGAGTGTATATATTGTCCAATTACGAACATAATATGCACTGCTGTTTAAAAGTTTGGGGTCGATAAGATTGTTTTATGTTTTTAAAAGAAGCCTCTTCTGCTCACCAAGGCTGCATTTATTTGATCAGAAATGAAGTAAAAACAGTAGTAATGTGGAATATTGTACATAATATATAAAAACAAAACAAAATATTAAAGCTGAATTTTCAGCATCATTACTCCAGTCTTCAGTGTCACATGATCCTTCAGAAATCACTCTAATATGATGATTTGCTGCTCATTTATGATTATCAGTGTTGAAAACAGCTTCATATTTTTGTGGAAATTTTCAGTATCCATTGATGAATAAAACATTCAAAAGAGCAGTGTTTATTTGACGTAGAAACCTTTTGTAACATTATAACTTGTGTCTTTGATTTAAAACAGTTTATTTTAGAAAAAAAAATCTTACTGACCTCAAACTTTTGAAGGGTAGTGCACTACATTTTTAAAATGACAGACTTTCCCATGCTTCAGCAGTTCAGCACATACTTTAGTGCACAGAAGTGTTGTGTAAGCTGATGGATGGCTAAGAGGAAATGCGTGTTTTCTTGAGTTTACTCTGTTGTTTTCTCTCTGTTAGCGGTGGAACCCCGTTAACGGTCACCGGCACAAACCTCGCCACCGTCAGAGAGCCGGAGATGAGAGCCAAGTACGGCAGCGTCAGTGCCGTCAACGTAAGTGTCTAACACACAGATTCACCACTGCAGATTCAACGTATCAGCACTTTATGCTCTCTACAAAATATATTAAATAGGGATGCACGATGATATCGGGACAACATCGGTATCGGCCGATAAAAGCTTAAAATGACCATCATCGGCATCGGCCGATATGAATATTTCTGCCGATGAGTCTTGCCGATAGGGTGGCGTGTTTCCTATGCGCACGTGACGACCGTGAACGAAGCATGAGCGCCAGCAACTTAAACTTCCAACTAGGGGTGTGCGTCTCACGGTTTTTGATCGTGGACGATTAAAATGTCTCCACGATCTGCTTTTGAAGAAAAATCATAGTATCGTGCATTCTATCAGTTCAATTCTGGCGCCTTCATCTCAACATACTGTACAACGCGACGTACATTCACATCACATGTAAACGCAGAGGTAGAGTTACACTCACGGGACACTGCAATTCACAAAAGTTAATTGTTTGCATGTGCGTCAAAGTCTTGCTAGGTAAACATGTCATTCACGTGCTGATGCGCTGTTCTAACATCCGCTTTTCTGAGCGCGTACACGCGACGCTCACAGGAACTAAAAGCCTGTCACAGCGCCTGCATACTGGACTAATCTTTCGAGTCTTATTGCGCTGATACTGTCAAATACACACAAGGTTTACATAAACAAAGTTGGTTATGTCTAAAGTGAAAGCAAACAGAGAAAATCTGCTTGTCAAATGCGTGTATATTAGACGCGTCGCGTTACTCGCGTGCAGTTCTTAAAGAGACAGTAATAATATTCTGCCGCTTGTCTTTAAAGAGATACTGCACCCAGAAATAAAAATTCTGTCTATCTAATGTTGTTTCAAACCTGGATTCATTTCTTTCTTGTGCTTAAATATACTATGGAAGTCACTGGAGTACAGCAACTGTTTGGTTAGCCACATTCTTCCAAATAACTTTTATAATTTCAACAGAAGAAAGATACTTGAGAGAGTAAATGATGACAATTTAAATTTTTGGGAGAACTATCCCGTTAATGTTAATAAAACAACAAAACACAGAGGAAATCACTCACTGCTCTTGACTGAGAACATTAATAGAAGCTTTAATAAGCTTTTTTTGCACTTAAAAAAAATACAAATATATCGATATCGGTATCGGCATCGGGCAAAATTAGTTTGAAAATATCGGCATATCGAATATCGGCCAAAATCCTATATCGTGCATCCCTAATATTAAACGCTTTTTCTAAAACACTTTTTTCCCAAATTTGTTTAAACTGTCTTTATATACCAATACATATTTAAAATGTAAGTACTCTGAAAAGGAGAGTATAAAAATCGAGTGTCTGTAGTCCTCTCAGGGCTGCAATAAACACAGCAACTCTTTCCATTCGGAACGAATGCACTGATTGGCTGGGCGACTGTCACTCTCCCTCGCTACCATGGCAACCACCCCTGCTGCTACAGGAGCCGCCCACATGCGCGCGCCCGGTTGACTCGCTCGTTACCGAATCAAACTCAATAGGAGCTGGAAGACGCGTTTACCAGCGCCGAGCGGAGAGGAGCGCAGTGCATGTAGTGACATCATGTCAGAATCACATGTAAGATGATATGAATATAAACAACTAACATGGCTGTTAGTACTCACTATCAAGCATATCGATACTGGTAAAGTTTAAAATATATTGAGTTTGATTCGGTAACGAGCTAGTAACATAAGGCAAAGCTAAAAACAGGTTGCATTGATACACGTTTTCCCGTTTCCATCAGTTACACTGTGATGAAGGTGAATTTCGTGTAAGATTCATAACATATATGGTGTATTGGATGTAAGAGCTTCCACGATGAGAGCCTCTCCTCTTCCGAAATGAGCGAGTCAACCGGGCGCGCGCATGTGGGCGGCTCCTGTAGCAGCAGGGGTGGTTGCCATGGTAGCGAGGGAGAGTGACAGTCGCCCAGCCAATCAGTGCATTCGTTCCGAATGGAAAGAGTAGCTGTGTTTATTGCAGCCCTGAGAGGACTACAGACACTCGATTTTTATACTCTCCTTTTCAGAGTACTTACATTTTAGAAATATATTGGTATATAAAGACAGTTTAAACAAATTTGGGAAAAGGTGTTTTAGAAAAAACCTGCCTAACCAGCTTGATAAAAAGAAACATGCAAATCATCATATTAGAGTGATTTCTGAAGGATCATGTGACACTGAAGACAGGAGTAATGATGCTGAAAATTCAGCTTTGATCACAGGAATAAATTACATTTAAACATATATTCACATTTGAATATTTTAAACAGTGTTTTTTATGTTTTTGATCAAATAAATGCAGCATTTGTGAGCAGAAGACACTTCTTTCAAAAACTTTGCTAAATTTCACAGACTCCAGACTTGTGAACTTGTATAGACTAGTTTTCTGGTGTTTTAAGTCTCTTCTGAGCTCTAAAGCAGCAGGAACAGAAAAACAAGTGTGTTCAACCGAAGCCATGTGTGCCTGCACATGTTTTTCTTTGCGTATGTGTGACATTGAATCACCTTTTCCCAGTTTAACCTTTAAAATGACGGGATATAGAACATGAAATGTCTCTATAAAGCCCAGAGAAAGTCCCGCAGGGCGAACGTAACCTTTCCTCCTCCTTGACCTGCTCATCTGAACGGCTCTCGCTGCTGTTTTCCTCTGCGCTTAACCAGCGTTAGTCTCTCTCTCTCTCTCTCTCTCTCTCTCTCTCTCTCTCTCTCTCTCTCTCTCTCTCTCTCTCTCTCTCTCTCTCTCTCTCTCTCTCTCTCTCTCTCTCTCAAATTCAAATGAGCTTTATTGGCATGACTTATACAGTATTGCCAAAGCATTGGCCATTACATAGGCAATGAACAAATAATCGATAAATTAATAATGTAAACAAATGCATGAATACATTACATTTATATCATAATGAATCAAAATGAAATATATCAAAATGAAAATAAACACACACACAAAAAAACAACAACAACACACAGTTTTGAACCAACATTCAGACTTTAGTTTTGTCTACTGGCTGACTCTCGTAGTTTCTCTCTCTCTGTCTCTTACTCTCTCTCTCTCTCTCTCTCTTGGAAAATAACAGGAGCAGTGCATTGGCTATATAAAGTTGAATCAGAATGTAGTTGCTATTTTTTTTTTCAAACATGTTGCAAGCAAGAATATTGATTGATTTTGCTTATTACAAGCATATGGGTGATCTTATTATTTTTGAAGGTATTAGGTGTTGCAATGAGACTTTGTGCTCTGTATTTGAAGGTGATTTGGTTTTTGCACATTTCTTGTGAGTTGGGGTTGCTCTTAATATTTATGCATATTGTAATTTAAATATACTGTGAAATGTATTTGTATTAAAGGTTTGTTAAAAGTCTCTCTCTCTCTCTCTCTCTCTCTCTCTCTCTCTCTCTCTCTCTCTCTCTCTCTCTCTCTCTCTCTCTCTCTCTCTCTCTCTCTCACACACAGAACTGTACTGTGCTGAATAACACTGTGATGGTGTGTCTGGTGCCGTCCGTGGCCGGTTCTGAAAGAGGTTTCTCAGAGGTGGGCAGCGGGCCGGATGAGATCGGATTCATCATGGATAACGTTCAGGCGCTCCTGGTAGTGAACGAGACCTTCAGTTTCTATCCCGATCCTGTGTTTGAACCCTTCGGTCCGTCCATGCAGGAGCTCAAACCCGGTTCTCCTCTCATACTGAAGGTACTGCGGGATCTCATTGCACTTATTCTGTGTTTCTTTATTTTTGACTTAAGGAGGTAGTTCAACCAAAAATGAAAATTAGCCCATGATTTACTCTCCCTCAAGTCATCCTAGGTGTATATGGCATTCTTCTTTCAGACGAATACAATCAGAGTTATATTAAAAAATATACTGGCTCTACCAAGCTTTATAATGGCATTGAATGGCCGTTTCTGTTTTGAGGTCCATAAAAGTGCATCTATCCATGATAAAAGTGCATCTATCCATGATAAAAGTGCATCTATCCATCATAAAAGTGCTTCTATCCATCATAAAAGTGCATCTATCCATCATAAAAGTGCATCTGTGCATCTATCCATCATAAAAGTGCATCTATCCATCATAAAAGTGCTTCTATCCATCATAAAAGTGCTTCTATCCATCATAGAAGTGCATCTATCCATGATAAAAGTGCATCTATCCATGATAAAAGTGCATCTATCCATGATAAAAGTGCATCTATCCATCATAAAAGTGCATCTTTCCATCGTAAAAGTGCATCTATCCATCATAAAAGTGCATCTTTCCATCATAAAAGTGCATCTATCCATGATAAAAGTGCATATTTTCATCATAAAAGTGCATATTTCCATCATAAAAGTGCATATTTCCATCATAAAAGTGCATCTTTCCATCATAAAAGTGCATCTATCCATGATAAAAGTGCATATTTTCATCATAAAAGTGCATATTTCCATCATAAAAGTGCATCTTTCCATCATAAAAGTGCATCTTTCCATCATAAAAGTGCATCTATCCATGATAAAAGTGCATCTATCCATCATAAAAGTGCATCTATCCATGATAAAAGTGCATCTATCCGTCATAAAAGTGCATCTTTCCATCATAAAAGTGCATCTATCCATCATAAAAGTGCATCTTTCCATCATAAAAGTGCTTCTATCCATCATAAAAGTGCTCCACACGGCTCCGGGGGGATAATAAAGGCCTTCTGAAGCGAAGCCATGAGTTTCTTCCATGAGTGTGAGAGAAATTTCAGTTTCAACTCTACACGTGAAACTGCATAGCAACACCCTGTCAACCATTCACAATCACACCACTGCCATTAAGCCAGCAGGTTTTGCTTAGGAAACGCCTCTCCCTTTTTACTTAGAAAATCTAGTTCATTGAAATGCTGGTGCTGTGGTGTTGTGGTCCTGTCTCTCACTTCATGCACAGCGTTAAACAATTTCAGAAAAATTACATGCATCGGATTATCTGCGCAATTCAATTTCACATGCAAAACCTTCTGGGTAATATGCAATACGAGTTGAGTCTACGTGTTAAATGGAGCCCTTCAGTATCACACGTCTCTAAATGAAGCATGTAAATATTTCTGCATGCTTCTGCCATCCCACAAACCCCTTGGACGGAGAGAGGCAGTGTGTGTGGAGCGAGTGCATCATATGCACAGACGTATAGAAGTCATGAGGAGTTTAACCATCCTGGTTCACAAGTGTTATTTTAGTCTTGTTTATATACTATTATAGTTTTGAATTAGCTTTTTAATTTGTTTTAGTAACTTTAATAAATTTTTTAAATATTTATATTTAGCTTTAATTTATCTTTAGTTGACTTTTAGTAATTTTAGGACTGTGACTTTAACTTATTTTAGTCAGGCAAAATTTAATCATTTTAGGTTTTTGATTTTATTTTAGCCCCGCCCCAAAATCTCCACCTGCTACGTTAGCCACTCCTTAAACTCACGCTATAGGTGGAGCAGAAAAGAGATTGACGGATCTGAGCGGACACTCAATGGACATCCATGACATGCGGAGTCCCTCAAGGCTCAATTCTTGCACCACTCCTGTTCAACCTGTATATGCTCCCAATGAGCCAAATAATGAGAAAGAACAAAATCTCTTACCACAGCTATGCAGACGACACACAGCTCTACTTAGCCCTATCACCTAACGACAACAGTCCCATTGACTCCCTGTGCCAATGCATTGATGAAGTAAACAGTTGGATGTGCCAAAACTTTCTTCAGTTAAACAAAGACAAAACTGAAGTCATTGCGTTTGGAAACAAAGATGAAGTTCTCAAGGTGAATGCATACCTTGACGCTAGGGGTCTAACAGCTAAAAATCAAGTCAGGAATCTTGGTGTGTCTCTAGAGTCAGACCTTAGTTTCAGTAGTCATGTCAAAGCAATAACTAAATCAGCATACTATCATCTGAAAAATATTGCAAGAATTAGATGCTTTGTTTCCAGTCAAGACTTAGAGAAACTTGTGCATGCTTTCATCACCAGCAGGGTGGATTATTGTAATGGACTCCTCACTGGGCTTCCTAAAAAGACCATAAGACAGTTGCAGCTCATACAGAACGCTGCTGCCAGGATCCTGAGCAGAACCAGAAAATATGATCACATCACACCAGTCCTCAGGTCTCTACACTGGCTCCCAGTTACATTTAGGATTGATTTTAAAGTATTATTACTGGTATATAAATCATTCAATGGGTTAGGACCTCAATATATTGCAGATATGCTCACTGAATATAAACCTAACAGATCACTCAGATCATTAAGATCACATCAGCTAGAAATACCAAGGGTTCACTAAGCACGGAGAGTCTGCTTTTAGCTATTATGCCAGCCGCAGCTGGAACCAGCTTCCAGAGGAGATCAGATGTGCTCCTACAGTAGTCACTTTCAAATCCAGACTCAAAACACATCTGTTTAGCTGTGCATTTACTGAATGAGCACTGTGCCACTGCTCGTCCGACTGTTTTTACTGTACTGGTTTTGTCTTTGTTTGTTTTTTAATTTTTAATTTGTTTTTAATTTATTTTTTTATAATCTCTGGAAGAGATTTTGAAGGAGAGCGGGAGAGTCTTCACTCCGATGAGGCGAGTGAAGGAGTAAGTTAGTTTACTGCTGAGAGTATAAGAAGTTGCTGAGAGCATAACGGCAGCAGACAGCGCACACGAAGCGTGCTCTGTGGGGGCCCCGCTGGGCATTACTGGTGTAGCACCACCCCAGCAGAGTACGTCCCTGGGCTAGAGGTCCAGTGGCACCGTAAACCAGCTCAATCTCTTCCATCTCAGATAGGGGTGGACCAGTATTACTTTATTTAATTTTTTATTCTAAACTGTTTTAATTATTCTTATTTGTTTTGATTATTTTAATTTCTTCTATGTAAAGCACTTTGAATTGCCATTGTGTATGAAATGTGCTATATAAATAAACTTGCCTTGCCTTGCCTAGCAGTCAATGAACAATAAACTGGGATAAGAGAATGTAGTTTTAACCAGAGGTGTCAAAAGTATTCACATTCATTACTCGGGTAGAAGGATAGATACTAGGGTTTAAAAAGACTTCGGTATCAACTCAAGCTTTTTACTCAAGTAAAAGTGTAAAAGTACTGGTTTCAAAACTACTTAAAGTATAAAAGTAAAAGTAATGTAAGGAAAAAAATGCCATTAAGGACAAAAGCTTAGGCCGCGCCACAGGGGTCTATAGTGCACTACCACCTCCTCAAAAAAACATTTTTCTAAAGGCCATAATGTTATATTTAAATGTTAATGTTGAAAAATTTGGGATGCACTACCTGTTTCAGCCGCATATATATGCCCATTGAAAATGAACGCATTTTAGTTCAATGCAAATACATTAAAGAACCATATACAGTTCCTTCTAAAAAAATTAGCATATTGTGATAAAGTTCATTATTTTCCATAATGTAATGATAAAAATTAAACTTTCATATATTTTAGATTCATTGCACACCAACTGAAATATTTCAGGTCTTTTATTGTTTTAATACTGATGGTTTTGGCATACAGCTCATGAAAACCCAAAATTCCTGTCTCAAAAAATTAGCATATTTCATCCAACCAATAAAAGAAATGTTTTTAATACAAAAAAAAAAGTCAACCTTCAAATAATTATGTTCAGTTATGCACTCAATAGTCAATACTTGGTCGGGAATCCTTTTGCAGAAATGACTGCTTCAATGCGGCGTGGCATGGAGGCAATCAGCCTGTGGCACTGCTGAGGTGTTATGGAGGCCCAGGATGCTTCGATAGCGGCCTTAAGCTCATCCAGAGTGTTGGGTCTTGTGTCTCTCAACTTTCTCTTCACAATATCCCACAGATTCTCTATGGGGTTCAGGTCAGGAGAGTTGGCAGGCCAATTGAGCACAGTAATACCATGGTCAGTAAACCATTTACCAGTGGTTTTGGCACTGTGAGCAGGTGCCAGGTCGTGCTGACAAATGAAATCTTCATCTCCATAAAGCTTTTCAGCAGATGGAAGCATGAAGTGCTCCAAAATCTCCTGATAGCTAGCTGCATTGACCCTGCCCTTGATAAAACACAGTGCACCAACACCAGCAGCTGACATGGCACCCCAGACCATCACTGACTGTGGGTACTTGACACTGGACTTCAGGCATTTTGGCATTTCCTTCTCCCCAGTCTTCCTCCAGACTCTGGCACCCTGATTTCCGAATGACATGCAAAACTGAGCAACAGTCCAGTGCTGCTTCTCTGTAGCCCAGGTCAGGCGCTTCTGCTGCTGTTTCTGGTTCAAAAGTGGCTTGACCTGGGGAATGCGGCACCTGTAGCCCATGTCCTGCACACGCCTGTGCACGGTGGCTCTGGATGTTTCTACTCCAGACTCAGCCCACTGCTTCCGCAGGTCCCCCAAGGTCTGGAATCGGTCCTTCTCCACAATCTTCCTCAGGGTCCGGTCACCTCTTCTCGTTGTGCAGCGTTTTTTGCCTAACTTTTTCCTTCCCACAGACTTCCCACTGAGGTGCCTTGATACAGCACTCTGGGAACAGCCTATTTGTTCAGAAATTTCTTTCTGTGTCTTACCCTCTTGCTTCAGGGTGTCAACGATGGCCTTCTGGACAGCAGTCAGGTCGGCAGTCTTACCCATGATTGCGGTTTTGAGTAATGAAACAGGCTCGGAGTTTTTAAAAGCCTCAGGAATCTTTTGCAGTTGTTTAGAGTTAATTAGTTGATTCAGATGATTAGGTTAATAGCTCGTTTAGAGACCCTTTTCATGATATGCTAATTTTTTGAGACAGGAATTTTGGGTTTTCATGAGCTGTACGCCAAAATCATCAGTATTAAAACAATAAAAGACCTGAAATATTTCAGTTGGTGTGCAATGAATCTAAAATACATGAAAGTTACATTTTTATCATTACATTATGGAAAATAATGAACTTTATCACAATATGCTAATTTTTTGAGAAGGACCTGTATGTGTACTACTGAGCATTAACCCTTTAAGTGTCACCCCCCTTTTTTTGAATATACATGAAAATGCACATTTCAAACTTAAATGGTTGTAATTCAAGAATGCTTTGGAATATAGACGTAAGATTGGTCTCGTTTTAAAGAAGACATTTGGCAGATTTTTGTGGAAGTGAAATAAATTAAGAAAGTGAAACAGAAAAAAAGTTATAGAAGTTTGAGTTTATGAAATTGTACAATGTAAAATATTTAATTATTCATATTTTATAGAAAATATATATTTTCAAAACCTGGGCGACTCTAAAACTGCAAAAAAAATCTAAGTCAAAAATCTGAACAAGTTGTGTTTCAAATCTTAGGTTGATATCTCAAAAAATGAGCTTTCAGTAATATTTTGTTTGTCTGCAGTACCAAACTTTTTCACTAGATGACAACTAGACTCCATTACTGCCCATATAAGGGTGCCTCCATTTCCATATGTGTTTTGAGTGATATGAACCATTATTTCCACAATTTTCATACAATTTATGAAGTAGACATCCTATTCAGAAGTAATATGAGAAGTTTGGCAGATTTTGATATGAATTCAACCTCTAAGAAACACAAAAATATCAAGTATGTGCGTTATAGCTTGCTGCCACATCACAAATGGTGAATCTATAATTGTTTTCTTTATATTTAAAAAAATTTCAAAAAAATTTTTTTTCTAAAATAATTGAATGGATGCTATCTTTTGAACTCTTGTCATGAAAACAAACTGAGGTTTCTACCCTTCTTTCATGATTTTTCATGTTCATCACTATTTCAAAATAAAGGTCTAAACACGCCTTAGGAGTATGAACATTTTCTTGTTGCAAATTGATCAATTATGGCTCTTCTGTAATTCATTTTGAAAATCAATCACCAAATATGGAAACTAGAGATTGTAAGCTTTCAAATGATATATAGTTTGTCAAGATTAGTTTAGGTTTAGTATAGGATATTACTGTTTTAAAAATGTAATGGATTTGGGCCCACCGGTGGGCCGGTGACACTTTTAAACTAGCTTTTTTGGGGTTAAAAATTATCCTAAATAAATTTTTGAGCAAGTACATAACCAGCCAGGGTTCAAAACCTGTTTTTTTATATATATATTTTTTTTAACGATGACAAGCCATAATGAAAACAAGCCGAAACACTGGTAGATTATTTTGGATGATCTTCTGTATATGACAATATGATACAAATTCAAAATAAAGATGTTTATTGTGTTTCAGGGCAGGAATCTGATTCCTTCGGCTGCTGGCATCTACAAGCTGAACTACACCGTTCTGATCAGCGACAAGCCGTGTGTGTTGACCGTGTCAGAGACGCAGCTGCTGTGTGAATGGCCAGATCTCACCGGCCAGCATAAAGTGACCGTGAGTGTGTTTCAGTACAGATGTGATGATGATTCCCTTCTTCTGCTCTTTCCCACGACTATCACACCGTCTCGTTTGTGGCTCTTCCTCTCATTCATCTGTGTTTCAGTCCATGTTTCAGCATCAGATTACTGACGGGAGTTTCTGTCGTGGCTCTCGGGGGGTTTCCTTGTGTTTATTCACGCAAAGAATCTGAGAAGCAGATCTGTATTTATATGTAGCCATTTTCATCTTTAAATAGCTGTCTTTATTTGCTGAACATGAGAGTGAAATTATATTTTGTATGGCATTGCTCCGATGTTTTTTCCCAAGCTGTCTGCTCTATTTCTGTGAGACGAGTCTGAAGGGAGAACGACAGCGTGTTTGACCCACATGTTTGTCCTCGACCCGTATGGAAGCTGTGACAGCGAGAGACCTGCGTTTACTCCGTATAAAACTAGCCTGTCTGACCCCATTAGCCCCTTAAACCCGGCTAAGTGTGATCGCTCTAAGATGCAGCTTTATTTAAGCAACGAGGATTAATGTGGTGCTGTGAGGTGCGTTCACAATGGGATTGTGGGATAAAACGTAATCACAAATCTTTTGGGAGCTCATTTGATCCTATATTGTAGTCTACTTATAATGATAGTCTTGGTAACTTGCACCAAAAACAGTCATAGTTTAGTTTTTCATGATCATTTTCCCACTTTTACAATTAAAGTCACCATGAAATCACACTTGACAGTTCTTGTTTTGAATGGAATATTGCAGGGTTTATTATAAATGTTTTATCGGGGCACAGTATTATTGTTTTAAATTCATGTTCCTCGTAATCTTGAATCAGAATAACTTCCTCTTGCAGCATCTCTTCTCCTCTCTGATGACGAGGGCGGGGCTATAACCTGTCACTCACATGAGATCAGCCAATAGCAAACCACAACCATCCAATCAATTCCTCACGGACACATTGAAGCCCCGCCCACATTTGTTCTTGTTCCAGAAGCTGTTTCATAAACATCACAATAGAAACGAATAACGCAACTTATGTTTCATGCTGAGTTTAAACAGGCCGCTCTTTCATATGTAAATGAGCTCTGTCATGATTGGCTGACCTTTTTGCATATGAAATGAGGAGCTGTGATGGATTCTGAACTGTTTTTGCTGTTTAGTTTCAGTAACTACTCTTTGCGGACTTGTAAAGGACTTGTTTCCGTGCACTGACCACTTTGACTCCTGTCAATCATCGTGTGACGTGCTCACTGTGTGTGTGTGTGTTGCGCAGATCCTGGCCGGAGGTTTCCGCTACTCTCCAGGAACCCTGCAGATCTACTCCGACAGCTTGCTGACTCTTCCCGCCATCATCGGGATCGGGGGAGGAGGAGGCCTTCTTCTGCTCGTCATCATCATCATCCTCATCGCCTACAAGCGCAAATCCCGAGACGCGGACCGAACGCTCAAGCGACTGCAGCTGCAGATGCACAACCTGGAGTCCAGAGTCGCCCTGGAGTGCAAAGAGGGTAACACACTCTCTCTTTCTTTCTTTCTTTCTTTCTTTTGCTCTTTCTTTCTTTCACGCTTACTTTTGTGCTTTCATACTTTCACGCTTTCGCATTTTTTGACGCTTTTTCATACTTTTTGATGCTTTCACTCTTTCTTTTGTGTTTTCTTTGTGCTTTCCATCTTTTGCGCAATTTCACACTTTCTTTTGCACTCTTTCATTGAGCTTTCTTTCGCTCTTTCACTACTTTTGCTTTGCTTCTTTTGCTCTGTTACTTTCGTTCTTTCACACCTTTCTTTATTTTTTCTTCTGCACTTCCTTTCACTCTTTCCTTAATATTTCCTTTGGCTCTTTGTTCTTTTTTTATTGGCTCTTTATCCGTCCTCTTGTTCTCTTTCATTGTTTGTTTGTTCTCTCCATCTCATCACTCTCCTTCAATCCTTTTCAATTGAGTTCAATTCCATCCTTCTCTTCTGTTTGCTCTTCGCCGTCTCTCTCTGATTGGCTTTGTTTTCTCCGGTCTCCTGTTAGCGATGACCTCACGATGCACACATCATTTATCATACACACACGCGCGCACTGAACGCCCGTCTCATTCCCTCCGCGGTCACAAGGGCGTGAGACGAGTCGCCCATTATCTGTCTCTGTCGGGCCCGAGGTGACGACCTTGTCTGTCTCCAGACTCGGAGAGAGGGATGAGGACAGGGAAGAGAGGATAAAAGAGATGGATAGCGGGAGGTGAGAGTGACGGGTCACTGATAAGTGATGAGGCGTCCTCCAGGATGAATAAAAAGAGGCGATAAATAACCACAACATCCAGATTGATTAGGCGAGTGACAGACTGGATCGGAAACTTGCGAAGGAGAGCATGTTGCATGTTTAAGCGTGTTAATAAGCAGGGGTGCACATAACTTTTTCAGTGAGTTACTCAGGTGAGTACCAGGAGATGGTGTTTGGTACTCACCCCATATGTAGCGTGGCCTTAATAAGTGCAGTCCTCCTCAGTGTAGAAGCTGTCAATCACAGCTGTCAAAAATGACGTCCCATTCCTGTTTTTATAGCATCAAATAACTAACTAAAGACCAAATTTATTTAAAAAAACGAACACTTAAATTTACATCAGCGTGAAAAAAAAACTACCTAAAATGACAGAAAACATCTTTGGAAAAAATTAATTTGAAGTGTAATTTGATTGTTTAGTTCATTAGACTTCATGGTGAGGATTTTGAACATCTCACTGTAGATGTGTCAGCCGATAATTTGTCAGTCAAAAATAGTCGATCTCCGAATGCAACTTAACAGGGAGGAGAGTAAAGATGAAAAGCTCCTAAAGGCCCGTTCACACCAAGCACGATAACTATAAAGATAACGATAAAGATAACTATATATGCGTCCACACCAACGACTGATAACGGTCTTTTTATTCTAAGCACGCGCGCGCCCGCGCTGCAGTTTAAAGTAGACCTTTAAATTAGAATGGATTCTGATTGGCTGTCAGTGTTTTATCGTTCGACAGCTGGAAAAAAATCGTTCTGAAAGTGATCCCAACGATATCGTTCCTCATATCTTTATCGTTATAGTTGTGGTGTGAACTCTGTTATTCTTTAATATGGAGAACGATTTTTAGAATTATATCTTTATCGTTATCTTTATAGTTATCGTGCTTGGTGTGAACGGGCCTTAAAGCTTAGTTCCATATAAATTCACGGATAATTTGTTGTTTTGTCGTAAGTGAAAAACAATATTGACCTTGTATTTGAAAAAGGATCCTCGTATAAGAAACAATACTAAAATTCAGAGTCAGTTCATTCGGATTCGGAGATCGACTATTGCGGAGATTGACTGACAAAATGCCGGTGTTACTGTTCTGGCGGACACAGACACAGTGAGTTGTTCAAAATCTTTCTTTTTAGGAAACTCTGTTTACACAAACAATGTTCTCAATGCTCGAGTTCATGTGTAGAGCCCCTGGTGATACTTCCAGCAAAGTTTCATGTTGTGTCGAGCCTTCTTAGTGTTTAAAAATAGCGATTTTTGATGCTATCATATACGTGCCCCTAGCTCTCCCATTCAAAAGGCAATTTGACCGAAAATGAATGTGAAAATCGCTCAATGAACTACATCTCCCGGGAAGCGAAACAACGAGCAAGATCCGCTGCTCGTGTGTGTGCAGTCTGGTACAAAACACTCAGGCATGACGGCGTAACGTTACGATTATAACGTAAGACTATAGAAACAATGACAGACGTTAGCTTTAGTAAAGTTAGCTTCAGTAAAGTTAGCTTCAGTAAAGTTAGCTTCAGTAAAGTTAGCTTCAGTAAACTTAGCTTCATTCATTGAGAGAAAATGTGCGCCTTTGGGGTTTGTAGTCTTTGTAATTACGTATTTCCACAGTCTTATACCTCAACAGTTTTACATCAAACTGCGACTTTCTTGACTTTAAAATGTATCTTTTAAATTGACAAACATCATATGTGTAATTCAGGGCACAATTCAAACGAGATCAAAATATTTGTTGTCTCTCGCCATTGACTACCATACAATATTTTTCCGAAATAAGGTCCCATGGTGGATGACCGGAAGGGGAGGGACTTAGGCTCTCTATAAGCATCTAATAAACTACTTCTGACTGACTGAATATCTGATCAGAATCCAAGAAACCCGTTTTCTTCTGCTTTGCATGACACAGAGATTCATGGTTTCTCTGACTCTGTCTCCAGCGTTTGCCGAGCTGCAGACCGATATCCATGAGTTGACTCAGGATCTGGATGGAGCTGGAATACCGTTCCTGGATTACCGCACGTATGCCATGAGAGTGCTTTTCCCAGGAATAGAGGACCATCCGGTGCTGAAGGAGATGGAGGTACATACGGACAGCTTTAACCCAGGCTAATGTTAGACCAGAGCAGAACTAACCCCGGGCTAAACCTGGTTTCTCCAGAGGTTTATTCTCCACTACTGTCACCGGGTGGAGTTTGGGTTTCTCTCTTGGTTACCTGGGGTTTAAAACACACATTCAGTAATATTCATGATTTGATAATGACACTATTGTCTTCTGTAGAACTGCTTTACAGCTGAATGTGAGTTTGTTTTATAATTGATCAACTTTTTTTAGTACTATTTTAATTTTATTGTAATATTGTTATTATAGAAAAACTATTTTTATATTATTGTTTTTGTTGGTTTATTGTTAATTGTATTTACCCTATCCTATTTATTTATTTATCCTAACCCTTTATTTAATTGTATTTATTTACCATAACCCATTTATTATTATTATTATTATTTTATTAATTTATTTATCCTAATCCTTTTATTATTATTATTTTTGTTATTTATTTTGCGTTATTTGATTTATCCTAACCCATTTATTTATTATTATTTGTTTATTTATTTACCTTAACCCATGAATTATTATTATTTTTTGTTTATTTACCTTAACCCATGAATTATTATTTTTTGTTTATTTACCTTAACCATTTATTATTATTTATTTTATTATTTTTATTTTATTTATCCTAACCCATTTATTATAATATATATATTCTTATTTATTTTCTACCTGAACCCATTTTTTATGGACCGTTATTGAACTGAATTGATCAATACTGAACTGAATTGATCTGAATAATAACACTAATGTCTTCTGTAGAGCTGCTATCCAGCTGAAATGATTCGGTTTCATAATGGGTGTATTCTGCAACATTAAGCTGTTATTTTCCTGTTTATTACCGCGAAGCTGCTTTGAAACGATCTGTATGATATATAAATAATATATATATATAAATAAATATAAATATATAAATAAACGTGACTAGACTTGATGTTTTGATCTGATCGCAGTGTGTCTCATCTCATCTCTCTCAGGTGCCGGCGAACGTGGAGAAGTCTTTGACTCTGTTCGGGCAGCTCTTGAACAAGAAGCACTTTCTGCTGACTTTCATCCGCACGCTAGAGGCTCAGCGCTCGTTCTCCATGCGGGACCGAGGGAACGTGGCCTCTCTCATCATGAGCGCCCTGCAGGGAGAGATGGAGTACGCCACCGGTGTCCTGAAACAACTGCTGTCCGACCTCATCGACAAGAACCTGGAGAGCAAGAACCACCCCAAACTCCTGCTGAGAAGGTACGCCATCTCACTTCACCTTCCAGTTTTTGTACAGCCGCGTTTCCACCCAGGAACTAGCGACTTTGGACTGGGACTCGCTGTTTCCACCGTAGGAACCAGGGTCTAAATTAAGCTCCGGGTAAATATTTCCCCCTCGCGAGCATGGGCGTGTCTAGAAGGGGGGTACAGGGTGGCACTGGCCCCCCCTGGAATATGATTGGCCCCCCCAACATCATCGAGAGCCTAAGTCCCTCCCCTTCCGGTCGACCACCATGGGACCTTATTTCGGAAAAATATTGTATGGTAGTCAATGGTGAGAGACAACAAATATTTTGATCACGTTTGAATTGTGCCCTGAATTACACATATGATGTTTGTCAATTTAAAAAATACATTTTAAAGTCAATAAAGTCTATACATCTGTTACAGTTTGATGTAAAACTGTTGAGGTATAAAACTGTGAAAATACGTAATTACAAAGACTACAAACCCAAAAGACGCACATTTTCTCTCAATGAATGAAGCTAACTTTACTGAAGCTAACTTTACTGAAGCTAACTTTACTGAAGCTAACTTTACTAAAGCTAACGTCTGTCATTGTTTCTATAGTCTTACGTTATAATCGTAACGTTACGCCGTCATGCCTGAGTGTTTTGTACCAGACTGCACACACACGAGCAGCGGATCTCGCTCGTTGTTTCGCTTCCTGGGAGATGTAGTTCATTAAGCGATTTTCACATAAAACTAAATGTTACTCTTCTGTTTTATGACAAACTGCGAGTTTCTTTCAGAGTTATCTTTTAAATTGACAAACATCATATGTGTAATTCAGGGCACAGTTCAGACGGAATAAAAAGATAAGTTGTCTCAACACTTCATTATTGTTTTTAATTCATGTTCTTTCATACTTACTGAGCCCAAAATATGAACGTTTTGTAGAGATCCTTCTGTATTATATTAGATATCTTATAACTGAATTAGGTAACACTTTATTTTACTGTGTCCTTGTTACATGTACTTACCATAGTAATAACAGTATATTATGCATAATTACAAGTAACTAACCCTCAACCAAATCCTACCCTAACCCTATAGTAAGTACATGTAGTTGCTTAATATTACTCAGTACTTAAGTATATAATTACACTGTAACAATGACACCTTCAAATAAAGTGTAACCCTGTATTATAAGAGAGCAAGAACCTGTCGTGAAGGTACGGCATCTCACTTCACGTTCAAGTTCCCATGTCGCACCTGTTAATGGACTTCGTGAGTTTGACTTCTAGAGGTCACTTTATTCTCCCATCACTCATTTGCTCTCCATCCCCCCGTTTCCAGGCTTTGCCCTTTCGTGGTCGTCGGTGTTTCATCCCTCTGTTTCTGTCAGATGATATTACACACCTGAACACACACACGTTCCCTGCGGAGCGAGATGAAGACATGACGGGACCAGCTGAGATTTGATGAGAGCTAGAGCGTGAGAGTCGGAGGAGTTTATGACTTTAGTCCAGAACATGGTGCATGTCAGTCTTACATCAATATCACAAAAGCAAATCGACCATTTCTGAAATGATTTCATCTCCAGTTCCTACAGCGCTCGGCGTCTCATGTCCTTCACTTTGGCTTTATTTACCATGAAGGTACAAAGACTCGGTCTGGACCAATCTAACGATAGCATGTCACGGGACGTTCTCTGTTTTCCACAAAATTAGAAAGGAAAAAAATTATATTATAAATCTATCTATTTTTAGGACCATTAAGATTCTTTAGCATTGAAGCATTGGCTCCATTTTCTTAACAAAATATAATTTTTAAATAATTTTATTTGTTTTTGTTTGTTTTTATCATTAACCTAAATGTGTATTATTATTAAATTTTTTATTTATTTCACGTAACCATTTATTATGATATTATTGTTGTTTGTTTATTTAGCTTAACCCCGTTTTTTTATTATTATTTCACCTAACCATTTGTTATTATATTATTATTGTTTATTTATTTAGCTTAACCCAATTTTTATTATTATTATTATGTATTTCACCTAACCATTTGTTATTATATTATTATTGTTTATTTATTTAGCTTAACCCAATTTTTATTATTATTTCACTTAGCCATTTCTTATTATTTATTTATTTAGCTTTACCCATTTATTATTTATTTTTCACTTAACAATTTATTATTATTATTTATTTGATTATTTATTTACCCTATCCCATTATTTTATTTATTTCACTTTACCATTTATTATTATTATTTGTTTATTTATTTAGCTTAACCCATTTATTATTATTATTTTGATTTTGATTTTGCTTAACCATTTTTTATTTTTTATTATTTTGCTGAACCATTTATTATTTATTTATTTATTTATTTTGCTTAACAATTTTTTATTATCATTTGATTTATTATTTTTCCCCATATACCATTTATTATTATTATTATTATTATTATTATTATTATTTGTGTATTTAGGTTAACCCATTTATTTATTTTATTATTATTAGTATTATTAATTATTATTGGAAAAGTAAATTATGACCAGGTCATGTTTTGTGATTGATACGCCATATTCATGTGCCAGCCATATTCATGATTCATGGACAGTGAATCTGTCAGAAATGATCATCTCTCGTCTTCAGAGTGATTTGGTTTCGCTGCAGCTTCTCAGTTTCTCTTATTCTCTCTCACATGACAAACATCACCTAAACATCAAACACATGTGAGCCGTCAAATCTCAATCTTTCACCCCTCCAGGAACGTTTCCAGCACAATATACTCAGTTTTTTTTAATACCTCCTCACAGTCTGTGTTCCTCGTGCCGTATCGCTCTCCTCTGCATCCGTCTTGGCATCAGAACGAGTGAATAATTCAGCAGAGATGGTAAAAACAAACATATTTCAGCAGACTCCTCGTCTACGCCTCCTCGCGCACGCCGTGAGCAGATTAGCGCTAATAAGGTCCGTTAATTACCAAGCCGTGTAATTAGCCTCATTCCGAGGGACTTTTTTCGGAGGGTTGTTATTGTGCGCCAGGTTTCTGTTTAATGACAGAAGATACAGAATATTTTTAATTGGTGTTTTCTTAATGAAGTTTAGTGGTTTGCTTTGCGAGGGAAGAGAGCAGCGCTTTGGTTTGTTGTTAATGGTAAATTATTAGCGTGTGTGCTTTGAAGGTTTTTCCCCGAGCTGCGTTCACCATCGCTGCTGGAATAATTCGGCCGCCGCACTTTGATGTCAAATGGGAGTTTAATACAACACACACACACACCCCAAAAGATGTTGGTTATCAGAATGGCTGTTTTTCTTGTTGTGAGGCTTGGGAAATTGTGAAATGAAGAAGCCTTCAAAGCATCTCTCTGCTCTTAAAGGTTCCCTCAGGGACTCCCACACCCAAGCAAATAAATCCTTGACGTTTATTTTTTACTCTGTTCCCCCCTTAGGACTGAATCTGTGGCTGAGAAGATGCTAACAAACTGGTTTACTTTCCTCCTCTTCAAGTTTCTTAAGGTAAGTGGAGGGAACTGGGACGAATGACTGTGTTTCCGTGCATCTTGAGCGATGTTATTCGCTATAGAAAGAGAGCTCACGGGTGTTTGCTGGTCAGTCTGGTCTGGTTTACAGCTTTTAGAGAGGTTTAGATTGGACGCTTGTCAGGCTAGGAGACCAACTAAACCAGCCATCTTGTCAACAAAATTATTGACTGATATTTGTATTAGTTGCCCCATTTCCATACTACTTAGATTTTGAATGCACCAAACACTAGATGAAATACACATTATGACAATCATTGAATATATTTAGATACTGTTAAAGTCCCCCTGTGGTGAAAATCCAGCTTTTAATGTTGTTTATGTGTCTATGTGGTGTTTTTAATACGCTTTAAGACAAACCATGTGTAAATTCATAAGTCGACAGCATTGCTGAGTATTTTCTCCTTAAAGGGGTCATATTTTGCAAGTTGATTGTACTGAAATGTGTGTTGGCAGTGCCTGTACACAACCATCATATAATGATAAAAATCCATCGTGTTTTTGTTTTAATCTCCTTATATGTTTTCCCCTGCCTCAAATCGAGCCGTTCGTTTTTGTGACGTCAATAAAACGGACGCCCCACCCACGATTGTTGATTGACAGCAGCGTTTCAACACAGACCCGCCCTGAGCGAGCTGTCATCATAGTCCGTCATTGTTGATACCTTTTTTACAGTCTAGCGTAAAATAGTGGTGCAACGGATCATCATTGATCCGTGATCCGTTCGGATCAATATCTTCGGTTCGGCACACACGTGATCCGCGGATTGATTTATGAAAAAAAAAATTTTTAGGTGTGTGTGTGCGCGTGCGTGTGTCCTACGCATGTTTAGTCCACACACATCTCCACAGCGTGGTCATGGCGATCGGAGGACGTGAGCTTGAACGCCCCGCGTCATTTAAATCCCCATATATGGGAGCATTTTGGCTTCCCTGTCAAATATAATAATGAAGGATAGAGGTTAGTGGATAAAACCGTGACGGTGTGTGTAGTAGGGTGGCCATACGTCCGGATTTTGGCCGGACAGTCCGGAGTTGCGCTGAATTGACCTAAAAAAATTAACTTAAATCCCGCATATCGATAGCGGCTCCCTGATGCCCGCAAATTAGTTTAAATCTCCCGGAATCTAGAGCGCGCGTGCGAGACGGAACATACTGCGCGCATAACATACGACGCGAACGGCAGAGAGGGAGAGAGCGAGAGACCTTGCGCGTGTGCGCATGTAAGACAGAGAGCATCCTGATTGGCCTGTTTCGGTAACTCAACCAGTCAACCCCCCTAATATCTCTAAAAAATACGATATTATGCCTTGTGCACTTTATGTTGATTTTATATATTTTAATTTTTTAATTTTAATAGTGTTAATAAGACAAATAAACATTTTTTTAGACTTTTTGTCTTTTTTGCCGATCCGAAAAATGATCCGATCCGTGACTCTGATCCGAGAAACAATCCGAACCGTGAGTTTTTTGATCCGTTGCACCCCTAGCGTAAAAGCGTAAAAACTTTTTTGCGATAAATGGGAGTTTTTGCGAAATTGACATATTTGAAGTCCAGACACATGCAGCGCACCGTCATGTTGCTCTGGCTGTTGAATGGTTTGTTTGTGGCCGCATCGTGAGATTCAGATACAAGACAGACTGATGTAGTTTATCCGTCCACCTGGGGAAGTTCTTATTGCAATCTTTAAAAACCTACATTAATATAAAGCGCTTCCATAAACACACACAGGAGTTAGAGTGGGGGTGTGTGTGTCGTCTCCTGCTGCTCATTAACAGCTGTGTGTTTAATTATCCCCTGTGCTAATGAGCCCAGTGTGGCAGGGCCAGCATATGGATGGGCCGAACCTTCACGCTACGGGTCCCAGTGAGGGACACAAGAGACAACAAACATCCGGCAGGATCACGAGCCGCTGTTTGTCGTTCGGTGTTTGCACCTGAGAGCGTGAGCTCTGCTGATTAAAGTTGTCGGAGTCTTATACAGTTTAATTACTTAGCCATGAGCTTTTTAAGACTGTATACTATGAAGTGGCGTTCATTTAAAGAGGACCGATTCTGCTTTTTTCCATGTTTGTCTTTCTTTAGTGCGTAATGTTGCTAAACACAAAGTGCCTCCATTGGGAGTTCTTCTCTATATCAGTGTCAGTGTTTCTGAACTCCTGAAACGCCTCCATTGTAGTCTTGAGTTTCTTCCGGGAACGAACACGTCACAATATTCCTCATTTAATAATAATTAATAATTCATACGGGGGTGGTGATGGCGCAGTGGATAAGACACATGCCTTTGGTGTGAGAGACTGTGAGACACCAATGTGTCCCTGAGCAAGACACTTAACCCCTAGTTGCTCCAGAGGCGTGCGACCTCTGACATATATAGCAATTGTAAGTCGCTTTGGATAAAAGCGTCAGCTAAATGAATAAATGTAAATGCATACACAGAATAAAGGGGCGGGGCCTGGTTGAGTTAGTTAGTAGTGTGTTAAACTGGCGGTTATGGAAAGAGCGGGACATTTCCCAAACACACTCGAAGCGCTCGACCAATCACAACACACTGATCCAGCCGACCAATCAGAGCACAGTGTGCTTTTCAGGAGGAGGGGCTTCATAGAGACAGGAACTAAACAGAGCGTTACTGACAGCTGCAGCAATGTCAAATATCGGAAAAAAATTTTTTTTTGAAGATTCAAGCTTTAAAACTTGTTCTAGTAGAGCCCAAACACAAAATCAAGACTTAAAAGAGCATAATATGGCCTCTTTAATATTAATAATGTGGCTTACTTTCAAACTGGTTTCCTGAACACACCCCCCGTCTGCCATTGGTCAGTCAAACCGATAGTCCGGCCTTCAAACTCTCATCATTGGTTGAATCAGCTTCTCAAACAAGCAAATCAGTGTTTTAATAGCAGTTACACATTTTCCCTCTGCATATTAAACTGGAACACAAGAAGGTATTTAATTATATAAAAAAAATACCACACATAACCTTTAAGAAAGTAAAATTTGAAATATGTTGTCTTCAGAGGCGAATGCACTGATCTTGTGGTGTGTTCTGAGTTCTCGTTGGGAACATTTGCGTCAGATATCAGAGACAAACTCTCAGGAGACTGATAGAACGAAGATGATGATCAAATTAGTGAGACCGAGACGAGAAGAGCAGCATTTGTGAATGATGAAAGCCAGGAATTGTGTGTAGGAGGAAGAGAGTGAGTGAAACGGAGAGAGAGAGGCGTGTGATTGGCTGTTTGACACCTATCACGCTCTGAAGTGTTTCTCCCGCTCTCCTCCACAGTCATTAGCCTTCGATTAACCCTCCCTCGCTCGTGTGTTCGCCTCGGGTCTGTTCACGCGCCCTGACGCTCATTTCCACGTCTAAACAGCCGCTTTTACACGGCTGGCGCTCCCGGGAGTCGCAGGATTCTCTGTTTTGTCTTATTTATTTTTGTAGGAGTTGCACATTAGCTCTTCCAGACATTAAAGTATGAAACAAGCCGTTTGATTGCGTTTTTACTTCAGTGATCATTGAGTGTCAGTCCAGTTAAATCGATAATATTACTGAATACTAGGGGTGTAACAGTCACAACCATTATAATTATTCTATTATAATTAAAATTTTCTAAAGGATAAAAAAATCTATCTTGGCTAATGCTGTGAACTACTGTATATAGGGAGCTCTTAATTACACATTACTATAAAATTAAAGGTTACAATTAACAACAGAGCCCAAATTATTATATTCAGTTGCTATTTATTTTTAGATACAATAAACACTCAAAAAAGTACTTTAAATTGCACATAAGGCAGGTTTTGCATTAACTTTTAAATCTAATTTTAAAGCTAATTTTGTACTCCAATTCATTTTTGAAATATAATCGTTTACACAGTGGCTGTCATAACTTAAATTTATTGAAACATACAATAATAATCAAGACATTACTAACAGGTTAAGTAAATATAATGAATGTGCTAATATAGTGCATATATGAAATGCTTCTCTCTAGAGTTTAATGTAATGTAGAGGTAATTTAATGCTGCGTGAGATATTATTCTCAAGCTGTTTTATTGATATCTTTCAGCAGTTTAAACACTAGTTGAGAAATGTAAACGTATCGAGCGATCGTCTCTTCTTCTTCTGCACTTTTTACTGCTAGCAAACAGCGTTGCATTACCGCGCGCGCCCTTCTGGATTGGAGTGTGGATCGCCTGTGACAGAATGTATTCGTTGTGTGAATACTTTACTTTTACTGTGCATGGGATATTTTAGATCAGTGAAATAGTAATAGTGAAATAATTGTACATGAGGTCACTATTGCTACACCTCCATATGTATGTAATCAGAAACCAAATACACCAGAGACATCATTGATTCAGAAGTTATTGAACTTTATAATGAAATTTTTTATTATTAGTGAGAGAAAGTGGCTGGAGAAGATGTGCGACACGTCAAAAATAAAATAAATAAATAAACTAACCGATATATGACTCGTGGTGACATGAGAGCGGAGGAGTGCTGTGAAATGGGCAGAATGAGAGCGACAGGGACGAGTACAAATATATCCACAAGTGTCAATCATTGGGCAAAGTGGAGAAAATGACCACTATTGGTGAAATTGGAAGAATAGATGCTGCCGACACTGTTATCCAATGCTGGAAACCTTCCTCGATCACACAGTTATGGAGACGCTTTAGTTATAACGGCCGACAGGACCAGAAATTGATGTCATTTGGGACGTGTCCTCAGATTGTCCTGGCGTTCACGTTTTTCAAGACTTTTTCCGGTATAAACTGGGATGTTAGCCGTGTTAGGTCCATAGCCGTGGAAAGTGCATTGGGAAAAAGGAAAGCTTTTTAGGCACATACAATTTAAAATATGCATGAACACTTATTAAACTCTCACAAAATGAAGGAATCTCGTGTTGTGGGCCGTTTGCTATTAATATTACTCAGACTGGCATGGTGCTTTTGCCAGGATGAAATGGAGAAACTGAAGGATTAATTGACCTCGTACGGTCCTGATTTATGAATCGGCTGGTTACAGCTCCTCCTAGAGTCAGACAGGTGTGCTGTGCATGCATGAGTTATTTGAGTCTGTTTTGGGACTATTTTGGGACCAGAAAATGCCTTTTATCTGACCCTTGAATATTCAAGTGCTTCTCTTTGAGTGTGTGTCTTTGTGTGTTATTCTGAGGTCTAATTTCACTCTCTATTATCTGTGTTTCAGGAGTGTGCAGGCGAGCCTCTCTTTATGCTGTATTGTGCTATAAAGCAGCAGATGGAAAAGGGTCCCATCGACGCCATCACCGGAGAAGCCAGATACTCCCTCAGTGAGGACAAACTCATCCGGCAGCAGATCGACTACAAAACACTGGTCAGTGGTTCTGACTGCATCAGAAACACAAACTACATCGTGTCATAATTGTCTGTTTTGCTTGTTATAAGATTTAAAGTGCCCCTTATACATTTTTGGATATGATCTTTCGTGTAGTGTGTATTAGAGCTGTTTGTGAAATGTAAAACCTCTGCAAAGTTTTAAAGATCAAAGTGCAGATAAAGTGATTCTGAACTGAAACGAGTCGTCAGTAATTCCAGTCTCTCTTCCTGATGAACCTACGTAAGTTTGCAACTCATTTGTATAATGCTCTTGATTGGCTGAACAGCATCTCAAGCCCCGCCCTCAATCACTGTAGTGTATCTGAGACTGGGAGAGTTTGGTTCATGTTGTTCATGTCGAGAAGACGCTGTTTGAGATTGATACGGTAAAAACACACGCCACCGTTACTGTTCGTATCACTGTGATCAAGAGCTGAGATTCAGATATGATAATGAGCGTTTGCTTTCTGACCAATCAGAGCAGAGCAGCTCTCAGAGAGGCGGGGTTTAGAGAGACTGAATCTTCAATCGAAGCGTTTCAGACACTGTGAGAAAAGAGCTGATGCTGCAGTGGAGATTATGAGGAAATGACTGTTTTTTGACCTTTGATGCATGTAAACCTGTTGTCGGAGACTCTAAACAATATTAAGAGCCTTTAAAATAGCATAAAAGGGGCACTTTAAACACTATAATTTTATTCCGCTGTAGTGTTTGTGAGATGTGTTTAATCCTCTGTTGTGTCTGCAGACGCTGCACTGCATTAACCCAGAGAACGAGAACGGCGTGGAGGTCACCGTGAAATGCCTGAACTGCGACACCATCACACAGGTCAAAGAGAAACTGCTGGACGCCGTGTTTAAAGGCACTCCGTACTCGCAGCGGCCGAAAGTCGGAGACATGGACCTTGGTACGGAAATAATGAAAGCTGGAAAATCGATCAGGGGTGTGTTTCCCGAAAGCATCGTTTAGCCAACTATTGTCGCAAGGTCCGTAGTTTTCAGTATAATTCAACGAGTCGGTGTTTCCCGAAACCATCGTTCCAACGAACATCCGCAAACAGCACACAACCGAGTTGTGTGTGTGTGAGCGACAGATCTCGAGCTGCGGTTAGAAGCGGTTTCTTGTTTGCATGACGTGTGGACTCAATAAATCCTGATCTTGAGCAAAATAAGCAAGCGGACATTCAGTGCAATCTGTATCTTTTATTTAGAATACATAATGTCATTTACGTCTTTTAGTTTGTCAAGAGTTTTAAAGCACCGTTTTTGAAGAGTGCGCATGAGTGAACGAGCTTATGATTGAATCTGGAAATAAAGCAAAATATTAGAATTTGTCCTCAGATGCCATGTCTGTAATCTATAGCAAAACATCTAGCATTAATTCGATCTCAAACAGATTCATTAAAGAAATGTATTACTCCAACACCTGCGTGACATCATTAACCAATGTGGTTGAACGACCAATTTGCGACAATACGGTTTCGGGAAACAGTCGCGACGAGCTCGCTGATTTCTTCAACGATGCATCGTACTATAGTAGTGAAGGACGAGTTACACAGTTGTACGGGAAACACAGCCCTGGTTACAATGCTTGAACAAGTTGCTCAACCACGTTGACTTTAAAGACGCCAGCAAATGATCATGAGTAACCAGCTGAATGTGTAGATTAGCTGTATTACATAGAATGATTTTGGCTCATGTGTGTTTTGCTCTGATTTGTGATCAGAGTGGCGGCAGGGTCGCATGGCTCGCATCATTCTCCAGGACGAGGACGTCACCACTAAGATCGACAACGACTGGAAGCGTCTCAACACACTGGCACACTATCAGGTAACCGCAGCTGCACATCTTCTGCCCGGTTACTATGGCAACACCTCTATACCCCGCTGCCCAGTAACCACGGCAACCCCTCGGCAGGTTACTTGGTAACAATTGAAGCATTTTAACACATAGCGCACAATCAGGTAACCTTAGCAACACTTCACAAAACATAAGCACAGAAGCAGCGCTGATCAGTAGTGATGCACTTATATATATATATTGATAACTGATCATTATTCTTGTTATGGCTGAGGTGATGACTGACATAAATATCCGTTCACAAAAAGAGTCTGGATTTGAGATGTTTATCTTTAAAAATGTTACATTTTCATGATGTCAACTTGTCAAGTTAAAATAAAACTAGATTAAAAAGTTAGTCGAGACAAACTTTGATGCTGTCTTGCGAAAGCCTGACCAGAAAGTTTAAAGAAGTATTAAAAGCTTGAAGGTTTTGAAGGCAATACAATAGATTAGCACATTGCGAGCACGAATTACCGTAGTTTTAACACACAGCTAATATGAATTAGCATGTTTAGCACGTTGTTAGCTTGTCCTAAGGTAGTTGCTAGGCTAGCACTAGATACTTTGTGTATGATGCTGAAATTCGCTATTAGAGCTATTGTATAAAAGTTTTGAAAGAATTAAACATTTTCATATTTACATGTTTTTTTTTAATGGTGTTTTTACAATATACAGGTCCTCCTCAAAAAATTAGCATATTGTGATAAAGTTCATTATTTTCCATAATGTAATGATAAAAAATAAACTTTCATATATTTTAGATTCATTGGACACCAACTGAAATATTTCAGGTCTTTTATTGTTTTAATACTGATGATTTTGGCATACAGCTCATGAAAACCCAAAATTCCTGTCTCAAAAAATTAGCATATTTTTTATCCGACCAATAAAAGAAGTGTTTTTAATACAAAAAAAAAGTCAACCTTCAAATAATTATGTTCAGTTATGCACTCAATAGTCAATACTTGGTCGGGAATCCTTTTGCAGAAATGACTGCTTCAAAGCGGCGTGGCATGGAGGCAATCAGCCTGTGGCACTGCTGAGGTGTTATGGAGGCCCAGGATGCTTCGATAGCGGCCTTAAGCTCATCCAGAGTGTTGGGTCTTGCGTCTCTCAATTTTCTCTTCACAATATCCCACTGATTCTCTATGGGGTTCAGGTCAGGAGAGTTGGCAGGCCAATTGAGCACAGTAATACCATGGTCAGTAAACCATTTACCAGTGGTTTTGGCACTGTGAGCAGGTGCCAGGTCGTGCAGAAAAATGAAATCTTCATCTCCATAAAGCTTTTCAGCAGATGGAAGCATGAAGTGCTCCAAAATCTCCTGATAGCTAGCTGCATTGACCCTGCCCTTGATAAAACACAGCGCACCAACACCAGCAGCTGACATGGCACCCCAGACCATCACTGACTGTGGGTACTTGACACTGGACTTCAGGCATTTTGGCATTTCCTTCTCCCCAGTCTTCCTCCAGACTCTGGCACCTTGATTTCCGAATGACATGCAAAACTGAGCAACAGTCCAGTGCTGCTTCTCTGTAGCCCAGGTCAGGCGCTTCTGCCGCTGTTTCTGGTTCAAAAGTGGCTTGACCTGGGGAATGCGGCACCTGTAGCCCATGTCCTGCACACGCCTGTGCACGGTGGCTCTGGATGTTTCTACTCCAGACTCAGTCCACTGCTTCCACAGGTCCCCCAAGGTCTGTAATCGGTCCTTCTCCACAATCTTCCTCAGGGTGCGGTCACCTATTCTCGTTGTGCAGCGTTTTTTGCCTAACTTTTTCCTTCCCACAGACTTCCCACTGAGGTGCCTTGATACAGCACTCTGGGAACAGCCTATTTGTTCAGAAATTTCTTTCTGTCTTACCCTCTTGCTTGAGGGTGTCAATGATGGCCTTCTGGACAGCAGTCAGGTCGTCAGTCTTACCCATGATTGCGGTTTTGAGTAATGAAACAGGCTGGGAGTTTTTAAAAGCCTCAGGAATCTTTTGCAGGTGTTTAGAGTTAATTAGTTGATTCAGATGATTAGGTTAATAGCTCGTTTAGAGACCCTTTTCATGATATGCTAATTTTTTGAGACTGGAATTTGGGGTTTTCATGAGCTGTACGCCAAAATCATCAGTATTAAAACAATAAAAGACCTGAAATATTTCAGTTGGTGTGCAATGAATCTAAAATATATGAAAGTTTAATTTTATCATTACATTATGGAAAATAATTAACTTTATCACAATATGCAAATTTTTTTAGAAGGACCTGTAGAATTGTATTTTAATTTTATTTTTTACAAAATTGCAGGTTTCAATATAGAGTTTTCAGTAGCTTGATGAGATATTGGTGCCAGTGCTGAATGTCTGATGTATCTGTGTCAGTAATAATCAGTGTCAATCTGTCTCTCTCTCTGTTGTCTAGGTAACAGATGGGTCAGCGATCGCATTGGTCCCTAAGCAGAACTCCGCCTACAACATCTCCAACTCCTCGACGTTCACCAAATCCCTCAGCAGATACGGTGAGAGAGCTCTGCTTCTCTCTCTCTCTCTCTCTCTCTCTCTCTCTCTCTCTCTCTCTCTCTCTCGCTCTCGCTCTCTCGCTCTAGTGCAGTATAAAATCAGAGCTCACTGCATCAAATACGGCTCACATTCTATTGCCAGTATATTTTTTAATTTTAGTCATTTTTAAGTGCTTTTTATTCGTTTTTTGTTTTCATTAAATACATTTCTATTTGGCTTTAGCTTATCTTTTATTTCAGTTTTAGTCATTTTAATACTTAAACTTATTTATACTACGGGGCTGTTGAATGCTAGCCTGGACCCCTCCCACCAGACTCTCGTACATTTCATTTGTACAGAGAGTCTGGCCTCGCTCCATTGACAAGCGTTAACTTCCTTGTAGGCGGGTCCTCTGTTGATGTTTAAAACCAAGCGTGCCGCACAGGCCCTGAAAAGTGAAGCCCAAACGTCTCGATCGTCCCCCGGTGGCCGGTCCTAGTATAGCTCATAAACCCCGCCTCCCCATGTTATTCAACATGGGGAGACCAACTAAACAATTAAATTACACTTCAAATATCGTTTTTCCAAAGATGGTTTCTGTCATTTACTGTAGTTTTTATCACGCTGATGTAATTTCAAGTGTTTGTTTTTAAAAGAAGTTTGTTTTTAGTTAGTTATTTGATGTGGTGGTGTGACGTCATGATTGACAGCTGTGATTGACAGGTTCTCTGAGCGAAGTAGTCACTGAAGCACCAACAGACTTTTTTTCGGGATCTTCAGAGGACTGAGGAGATTGGAGCTTTAAATTTAATATCTAAATTTCTATAATTAATTAAAAGAAAGTGCAGGAGCGTGTGCTTACGATTGATTCTGCGAGAGTGAGGCCGGGGCCTTAATTTCGTGGCTTTACTTCCTGCTCACTCCTGCGCAGGTCTGGTCCCGAGATCGCTACTGCGCAGACTCAAGTTCCAAGATGTCAGCGCCATATCGGGACACTGGCGGCTTCACTTCTGACCAATGGAAGAGAGCGAAGGGGCGTCGTCCATCTTTTTTTACAGTCTATGTTTAAAACTATTGGATCTGCCCAGAGTCACTCTGGATCTGCCATAACCAATCGCTGACGTTTGGTCGTGACGCATGACGACTCAAACCACTTAAACTAGCGCACGACATCAACGTCATCGTCCTCAGCCACTCCCTCTGTTCGCTGATTGGCCCGGTAAAAAATTGACCGGAGAAAACCAAAGAATACACCGCAAGCCCAGACGTAGTACTGAAGGAAAATGAGCGGGAGTATGTAGGAGGGCGGAGCCAGGCTAGTTGAATGCTTGATTCTGATTGGTTGACGAGCGCTCTAAGATGTTCAGTTATTTTCAGGGAAACGCACAGCTAAAGTAGGTCCAGCAGGTTTTAACCGCATCACAGCTCCATATCACTTCGCCAAATGATTTCAGTTATTATCTTTACAGCCGACAACAGCCAAAGAACCAAAACCCACAGCGACACTGAACAAGCAAATATATATAACAAACAATAGGATAAAAATAACAAATTATTTCTGTTTTTACCACAAAATTGCATTTTATTATATACAGAAAAAACATACTTTTCTCCCGCTCACACGCACAGTATGCACACACACACTTAAACAGAAACCTGTTGTCAGCGCTGCTCTGATGATTTTATTAGTAAAATAGTTTAGAAGCCTAAAAGCTACAAGGCATTTCCCAGTAGCGATGTAATAACGGCTCTGTTCTTGAAGCAGATAAACTTCCAGTTTCACTATTAGTAGAGACCGTCTGCTGAACACTGTTGCGAGTCGGGTAATTCACACACGCTTAATCTCTCTCAATTCAATTCAGATCAGCTTTATTGGCATGACTGTGTGAAATAGCACAATATTGCCAAAGCAATAGACATATACAAACATATAGATAAATAAAAAGGGGTAAAATAATACAGAGAGCAGTTTGAAGTTCTCTCTCTCTCTCTAATAAGTCTGCTATCAGTGGCTCAAGCCTCCGTTACTAGCTCTAAAATGACATTTATCAACAGAATTGTGGGATGAGAGGTGTAAGAAATTAGTCCTTCACATGAGTGTTTTGAGGACAAACACCTGACAAATGACAATGTCTTGATGTGTGGTAACCATAGTATAAGTGTAATAATTTACTCCTGCTGTTGAATTATTGGAAAATAATGCACACCGGGAGGTGTAACGGACACATTACCACATCAGGTGTGCATTATTTTCTAATAATTCAATGGCCCGTCTTCAATTATTCCTTATTTCAGTTTCTGTAGTTGCCAAGGAAATAATCCATTGCTATTGTAACAAACTTGAAGTAATTAATTTGTTACATTTATATAGCGCTTTTCTGGGTCCTCAAAGTAATCCGCATACATTTTAACTAAAAGCTAAATACACTTTTTTAACATATGTCTAAAAATAGGTATTATACGGAATTAATAATGAAGTAAGCATTACTGTAGTAGCCAATTTTATTCTGAAATAGCCTTTCTATATTAAGTTTCTCTTCGGGATGGTTTTCCTCTCGTGTTCTCCAGTTGTGTTTGTGTGTTTGTGGTTCCTCCTAATGCGCCGGTCCTCAGTGGGACAAACCCAGCGGTCCAGAGCTTCAGACAGACTCAAATGATGGATATCAAACCCAGCATCTGTGTTTGGCAGTGAGGGAGAAAAGAAACAGTTTTTACTCTCTGCCCAATTTTGATTTATCACTAGGTTTTTATCACTAGACAATATTGTTTTGGACGATGTCACTCCCTCTGTATTTCACTCTTAATTGATCATTTCTCTCCAGTCTAGTTTCTCTTCAGGCGTACAGTAAAGTCCACATACAACTGAATGTAAGGAGTGTCATGTCTCTCTCTTCTCACGTTGTCTGAACAGAGAGCATGCTGAGAACCGCCAGCAGTCCCGACAGCCTTCGCTCGCGGACGCCCATGATCACACCTGACCTGGAGAGCGGGACCAAACTCTGGCACCTGGTGAAGAACCACGACCACATGGACCAGAGGGAGGGCGACCGCGGCAGCAAGATGGTGTCCGAGATCTACCTGACGCGCCTGCTGGCCACCAAGGTGAGGAGAGACACGAGTCGTGTCCAAATTACCAAGCGGCAACTTTCCGGTCGCTCTCTTGAATCCAACACGGAAGAGACTTAACCTGCAGTTCATCGACTGGCCACTAGAGGCCGGCTGCAGAAGAGACTCAATCCCATAGACCCGCATGTTAAAATGCCCGACTTTACAGCAGAAAAAAATGTTTACAGCCTAATGCAAAAAGTGGTTTTGGTCTATATAGCTCATTTTGCCCTTCATGACGACTGAGGGGGTGAATTTTTTTATCACTAATCCGTTTAAATTATATTAAGCCCTTAAAGTTGTGCATAATTAAGGGCGTGGCCACTTGAGTGACAGGTGGATTGCCGCTGATGTCACTACTACCCGTTTGTCTGCTAGCGTTAGCGTCACATGACCTCAGCTAATCCGCCTCTTTGCCCATTTTCGTTTATCCGGGAGTGACGCGCTGCCAAGATAGCGACGGCCGGCTCCGCCAACTTTGGGCTTCAAAAATGCTCTTCAGAAACACTACGCGTGATGTCACGCACACTATGCCCATATTTTTTACAATCTATGCAAATTACGCACTATACACTATGCACTTATACACTGTGTACTACTAATGCACACAACTGTGTAGAGTATGAACTTTTATTTATTTATGTAAATTTTTAATGCATTTTAATTAGAACAAAACATAATTTACATACAGGAGTACATATAATCATAAATGTCAGGGGGAAACAAAAGGGGGGAAAATGAAAGAAAGGCAAAAGTAACCGTTATAAAATTGACAGTTATTCCTTGTGAAGCGTAAATTGTAATTTCTTTGACTTGACTGTGAAATGAAGCAGCATCAATGATGTATGCAGCCGACAAATGAGACACAGCTATACACTATTATAGTTTATATTCATATTAGCTTTTATTTTTATGTTTTAGTAATTTGTAATGTGCTTTTGTTTCTTTTTAGTTTCTGTTTCTTTAATTTTTTAAATATTTTTTTTGTTGTCATTTTAGTACTTACACATTTATTTCAGTTCAAATTTTCAATTCATAAAGTTTATGTTCAAGTTTTTTGTCTTACATTTATATTTTATTTCAATTACTGAAAACAGTTTTTAATAGTTTTAGTTGACTTATAACCACAGTCACATACTTGTAATGAGAGAAAATCACTCTAATTTACTCTAGTGTTCTGATGTATTACTCAAGCAAGAGTGTTTAGTACAGTGAAATCTGTCACTAATATTCTCCGTCTTGACAAACACACACACACACACACATTCAAACTAATTGCCTCACTTTTGAAGCACGTGTCTGATTGTCTTAGCTGAAGTCCTCAGACAGTTAGTGTTGACCTTTGTGTGTGAATGACTAGTTGCTCATTAACATTTACCAGTGCTCGTACTCTCATAGAGAACTGTATCTTAATTAGACCAATGACCTTTGCTTATTGAGCGGTTTGGGAAAAACTAGGTCTTTATCCATCCTGTGCTCCCGTCTCCATCTGACAGTACACAGAAATCTCACACCTCAGATGCGTTTCCCAGCGATCCGAGCTCAAGATCAGGTGCAGCTTTAATCAAGTCACACCTCAACATGTCTGGAGGTCACTGCATTAGATAACAGAATATCCAATCAATTAATGATATTTACTGTAAGAAAGATGGACAAACACTAAAAAAAAAATCACCATTATAACTGATTAATTTAGAATTTAAAATTGTTTATGTTTATGCTTACAAAAATACAAATGTAGTTTTTCATTGAAGAATTTTACATTTCCATGTTTACAAAATTTAAATTTTATGAAATATATTTGTACATGTTTGTCTTTACAAAATGAGTTTTGCCAGATAGAATTTGTTTAGAATTCATGGCTCATAACTGATATTATAACCAAAATTATAAGTAGGTACTCACAAAAAGCTGTAGACTTTAAAATCTAGAAGTTTAAAATAATCACTCATCATTTAAATCAGAATTTACCTTTAAATCTGTTTTCAATACCTTCAAATGTATATATTAAATCAAATGTTGTTTGCTGTAGAGAAAGATGCACACACACTTTACAAACAAGAAATCTTAAAAATGTGAAGTTTGCATTGAATTTTACTTTTTCATATTTACAAAAAAAATTACAAAATAGATTTGTACATGTTTGTCTTTACAGAACTAGTGAACAGCAAAATTGTGTGCTCACAAAAAAGCTGTAGAATCTTGAATTCTACGTTTATCTTTACTCTTATCTTTTTTTATACATAAGTTTATATTGAAGCATTTCACTTTTTCATGTTTACAAAATGACATTGGCACAATATAGAATTTACATATAAATCTGTCTTCAATATAGCTTCAAAAATCTATATCAAATGTTATTTACAGTAAAGAAAGATGCACAAACACACTTCATCAAAACACCAGCAGATTCATTTACAGTCTAGAATTTTACATTTATCTTTACAGATGTTTGTTTACATTAAATGATTTTACGGTTTCATGTTTACAAAATTGTCATTTACAAAAGATTAGTTAGAAAATTAGTTTAACAATATAGAATTTGTTTAGAATGTATTGCTGATAACTGAAATTATGTCTGTGCACACACAAAAAAGTTTATCTTTACAAAGATTAACAATTTTTACATTGAAGAATTTTAGGTCAAGTCATCCTCATTTATATAGCACTTTTAACAGTGTAGATTGTTTGAAAGGCGCTTTACAGAGATAAACATATAATTTAAGGTAACAGAGATTGTTTTGGCTTTATAGCGGTTCTTGAATGATGTTATTTCCAGCTAAAGTTAGTTTTGATTGATTCACTTCCGTCGAAATGATCATTTGTTATTAAATTAGCGGCCGCTAAGATGACGCCGTTCTCTCTAAACAGACTTTAAACTGAACCTGTGATAAACGCTGATGGCGTTCACATGCGCATTAAGCGTTGATTCTATAGTTATGTGCGTTTGAATATATGTGCGCAGGTATGTTATTCCCTACAATTTATTTATTTACCTTTATTTTACCAGGAAATAGTCCCATTGAGATTCAGAATCTCTTTTTCAAGGGAGTCCTGGCCAAGACAGCAGAATAATAGTTCCATATTAAAAAGTACATATACAAACATTAACAAAAACAAAACAAACAAGAAAAAAAAGTACATTTTGGCAATTTAACATACTCTCAACATAATCACCAGCCGCTCTCCATGCCTAAACAAACTACTTGTCTTGCCTATAAATTCTGATACAGAATTTTATTTTATTTTACTTAAATTTTTACAATATGGATTTTACATGCAAGTCTGTTTAGATTAAATGTTACAGTAAAAAAAAAAAAAGGATGCACAAACACACTTTCCAAGCGAAAAAAATCCCTAAACCAGCATCTGCTGTGTGTGTGTGTGTCTGTCACAGGGCACACTGCAGAAGTTTGTAGATGACCTGTTTGAGACCATCTTCAGCACAGCTCACCGGGGCAGCGCTCTTCCTCTGGCCATCAAATACATGTTCGACTTCTTGGACGAGCAGGCCGACAGACACGTGATTTCAGACCCGGACGTCAGGCACACGTGGAAGAGCAACTGGTAAGTGTGTGTGTTTGTTCTGGAAAGTGAAAGCTTCTTTACGTCCTCTCGTTGTTTTCTCATGTGGTTTCTCCGTGTCTGCAGTTTGCCGTTGAGGTTCTGGGTGAACGTGATCAAGAACCCTCAGTTTGTGTTCGACATCCATAAGAACAGCATTACGGACGCGTGTCTGTCTGTAGTGGCTCAGACCTTCATGGACTCCTGCTCGACGTCAGAGCACAAGCTGGGCAAAGACTCGCCCTCCAACAAGCTTCTCTACGCCAAAGACATCCCCAACTACAAGAACTGGGTGGAGAGGTACGGCCCGGCTCTCTTCACTGTGAAACACGACCTTACACTTCAGATGCTAGCGGCCGATCCACACGTGCTGGACCATACTGCACATATTCACAATATAACAATCACGCTACATACTGGATATTGCAAGGATTTAGCATTTTTTTTATTTCTTCACTTTTAATAGCATCTTTGACTTGTACTTCAGTAGCAAAAATAGTTGAGTTAGATTTAGTTAGTAATGTTGATTTATCTACATGATTCAGTTCAGTCTGTTTGTGTGAATCATTTCATTTAGAATCAACTATTTATGGCATAATATAATTATTTTACGATGTTTATCACTCTCTATTGTTATATTGGTACAATATTATGCCCCCTTTTATTTAAATAGTGAAAAGCCATTTTTTAACAAAATACCTTGACTATTTTAGTTATTTTGTTACTATATTTGAATTCTTACATTTAAATAGTTTGTGTGTTGAATATCATCAAAACTAATAATATAGAGATATAACTGTTTAACACTACCGTTCAAAGTTTTGGGGTTGGTTGTGCTCGCCATTTCAAAAATACAGTAAAAACTGTAAAAGTGTGAAATATTATTACAATATAAATCAGCTGTTTTCTATGTGAATATATAGTAGTGTAATTTATTCCTGTGATCAAAGCTGAATTTTCAGCATCATCAGTGTCACATGATCCTTCAGAAATCACTCTAATATGATGATTTAATGCTCAAGAAATATTTATGATTATTATCAATGTTGTAAACGGTTGCGCTGCTTCAGATTTGTGTGGAAACCGTGATACGTTTTATTTTTCAGGATTCTTTAGTGAATAGAAAGAAACGTTTATTTGCAATGGAAATCTTTTGTAGATTATAAATGTCACTTTTGATCAATTTAATGCAGTGGTTCTCAACCTCTCCTGCAGGGACCCCCTGACAGGCCATGTTTCTGTTTTAACCCTGAAATGGCACACCTGATTCAAGTCATTAAAGGCTTAATGAGTAGTTGACTAATTGATTAATTGAACTATTCCTACTCTAATTACTCATTAAGCCTTTAATTACTTGAATCAGGTGTGCCATTTCAGAGTTAAAACAAAAACATGGCCTGTCAGGGGGTCCCTGCAGGAGAGGTTGAGAACCACTGATTTAATGCATCATCGCTGAATAAAAGTTTTTTTTACACCGTACTAACCCCAAACTTTTGAACATTAGTGTATAAATTGTCCATCTTTACTATGTAGACCTGCTATATAGACTAGTGTTCACAATGCAAAACAACCTCCCTAGTTCACTGTTTATTCAATAACAGTCGTTTTTAGTGCTAGAAACGCTGATCTTATGATTGAACATACAGGAAATAATAGGCTCTGAAGTGTAGAATATGTAACTTTGATCATTGAAGATTTGATCTAAAGTGTGTCTGAGTTACAGCAGATGTCTGGATGTTTTGCTGTGTTTGATCTGCTAACGTGTGTGTGTGTGTGGTGCAGGTATTACTCTGATATCTCGCGGATGCCTGCGATCAGTGATCAGGATATGAGTGCGTATCTGGCTGAACAGTCTCGTCTGCACTTAAGCCAGTTCAACAGCATGAGCGCGCTGCACGAGATCTTCTCCTATATCACCAAATACAAGGACGAGGTGAGTAATAAAACAGCTCACGCCTCAGTACGCCCCCATGTCATATGTTCACCGGTGTGTGTGTGTGTGTGTTTCCGCTCGTGTAGATCCTGTCTGCGCTGGAGAGAGACGAACAGTCCCGTCGGCAGAGACTGAGGTCTAAACTGGAGCAGGTGATCGACACCATGGCTCTCTCCAGCTGATCGGGACTCTGGACGTCAACCACATTTTTGCGTTGTTTTTGGATGATTTGTTGTCGAGTGCGGTGGACGTTTTCACACAACACGGACAAAGACGCTCTTTCCTGTTTTGAAGAGACATTGAGGACGTTTGGGACCTCTAATGAAGTCATGTGACTGTGTCACGAGCCAATGATCGCGGCGGATCAAAGGACACTGATTGCGTGTTTACTATGTTTTATTATTTTGTACAAATGTTATCGACTGGCCCTCTCCGCTCTCTTTGCCACTTGTGTTTCTGCTGAATTTGCACAGTCTACAGAATCACCGAGCAACTGCCTCCATCTCTCATGAACACTACGGTCGGGCCAACGCAACGGGGCGTCTTAGTGTCGGCGAAGGGGAATTTGACTTTACACAATGACAAAAAGAAGGAGAAAAATGACAAAAATATGAATAAAAATCTTGTCTTGTGCCATGTTTTATTTGAATGTTGTTTAATGCTGAAAAGGTTTGTGAAGTAGGAATGTGCTCTGATTGTTTTACAGTGAAAATAGTGATGACAGAGGAGATAATTCTTCCAAAAATGTTTTATTTTGACTGAACTGCAAAGCTTTAATTACTATTTCATCAGATACGACAGGACGGACTCTTGATTTTAGACGATCATTACACTCGTTTGTTCTGTTCATCTTCTGAAAAGATCACTCCATTTACTGAGCCTGAGCTCAAATAAACGAGTGGAGAGGAGGCCGAGTGAATGGTTTCAGATCCACGAGTCAGTGTTTCTGCGGCGTATCGATACTGAGGAAGGAGACGCTCGTTCATCAGAAGAGAGAAACGCCCTTTTGTCTTTTAACGAGACGGACCTGAGCAATCCTGATTGATTTCGACTGATCAATCGCTCTGGATTAAGAGGACATCGAGCGCTGCGTTTGTTTTGAATCATTTGTTTCCTCTTGAACCTGAGATCCATCATTCATGAGCCAATGTTTCAGTGTTCATCGCTTCAGAACGCATTAAAGTTGTACGAGCCGGTATACATTTTGAAATGGACACCGAGAGAAAGATAATCAGTATCAGAGGTCAAGTATTGTTCTAGTTTCTCTATTTTCTTTAATCAATCCTCCATGCTCTCGATGAGTCTCTTCTGAAGGTTTTTTTAACTGTTTCTCATATCATCTTCAACTTGATGACCCCGTGAGATCAACATCTATTAGATTTGAGTGCGTTACAGTATATGATAATGTCCTCCTGAAAAATGACCAAATTAAAGCGGTTTAGCATTTAAAATTAGCAGTTTCTCCTCCAGGAAACCAGACTGAAAATATTGGTGATTTTGCCCTTTTTTTTCAATAACATGGAACTAAAATGGCTAAATAAAAGCTGTTTAAAAGTAATGAGACATGTAATGTTTTGAGAGATATGTCAGCACAGGACAGATGCTCTCTTCGGGTGGTTTCATGGGGTCTTTAATGCTGATTTCACCAAAATATCAGTCTAAAAGCCTTTTCACACCAAGAACGATAACTATATTGGTATCCACACCAATGGACTATAACATTGTTTATTCCAAGCATGCACTTCTGATATGTTCTGTGAATAAAATCTTTAAACAGGACGGATTTTGATTGGCCGTCAATGTTTTTATAATTCATGAGCTGGAAAAATAAATTGCTCTGCAAGTGATTCCAATGATGTATTTCCTCTGAGCCGTTACACTTCGCTAAAATGATATGATTAAAGTCATGATTCTTGGAGTGAACGAACCTCAAAACCGGTTTATTTTAACAGTTGTGACTAGATTAACCTGTTCGGCTCTGATAGTGATGTCATCAGGTGACATCATCAGTGACGTCATGCATTTTTGCCCGCAGAAAAATAGTCTTAACACTGAAGTTTAAACTTTGACTTGGTTTGCTTTGACTGACATTAATCTGTTCACCGTAATCTTCATTCAGTGAGCTTGATCTGTCAGTGTGATTGTGTACACTGTACACAACTGACCCTGGATCACACACACTCACGGTTGGTTTCCACCAACTGAAGTCGTGTTTGGTCAGTGTAAATGCAGTGTACCTTCTTCTGATCAGTCGGGTTTGACTTCACATGCTTTAAAATGAGTTCAGAGCATCTCAGGTTCTCCTTGCGCTCTTGAGTTTGTCGTTTCTTGACCGGAGGACTGCAGTGCTCTGTTTGCTGGACTCACTGCTGATGATCTGGACGTTTGGCTTGCGCTTCTTCCCAGGGACTTTCGATGTTTACACCTGAATGTCAAATCACATGTACAAAAAAATCACATTGTGTTGTTAATTTATTTATATTTTGATCCTGTCATTGTGTTTCTTAGATTGAAATGTGTCTAAACTGGTGCTTCTCAAGTGTTCTCTGCTCTTCTTTTATGTGTTCCTGTAATGGCTTCTACACTTTTCATGAATCTGCTCTTTAACTCGAGATCTCCATGAAGGTCCACCATGATAACATGCAATAATATTGCAGCACAGATACAGAAACTCGAACCTTATTCCTCCTTTGCTTCATTTCTTTCCAGTAATTTCTGAAACATATTGAAGTATCTTTCCTTCAGACCTGAACACAATGCAGAGATGAAGCAAGATGGTTTGTGTTGTTGGTGAAACTGAAATAACAGCAGACCTTTGAATAATTATGATTCAGGACTCAGACTGTCACTGGTATCTATTCATGTGTAAATATTTGTTTTTTATTTTGCAGATTTACTACTTGTAAATAAACTGGCATCAAGGAGAGATTAAACATGTTTTTGCTAAAAACCCCTCTGGTGAATTTCCTTCCGTCTTTCTGATGGCAAATATTTCATCTTTTCAGATCAGGGATTTTCAATCACTTCTGTTGAACCTAAAGTTAAAGAACACAGCAATGAAGGGGATGAACTGTAAAACGAGTGCAAAACTATACACACAACAAGCTATGAACCGACATAAACTGATTAATAATGCAAAAACTGACACTTTAGATAATTTCCAACAAAACAAAAATTATATACCGGTGTGTGTATGTATATATATATATATATATATCAAAACCTAATAAAAGTAATTATGTATGAAAAATTGCATAACCCAGTTTGTATTTTTATGTATAACTATACAGACATCTAGAGGTTATACCATGGTATTACACATGACTTTCTTTTCCCACCACTGACACTAATCTGCCCCATTTTACATTTCTTTGCTCTATTTTATCGTAAATACTGCATTAATTGAAAAATAGCAAAACAATACCCCCCACCCCCAGCATTTTCTTTTATGTCAGTTAAACTTAATTTTGTTTGTTTAAATTAAATGTACTATATAATAACCCTGACATGACTCATCTGAAATGCAGACAGTTACACTGGGAGCGCAAACAACATTTATTTGAGTCTAGAACAAAAACCGTTATGGCTCAGAAAAGAGAAAAGCAGACATCAATTAAATAAATGAAAGTCATGTTTAAAAAAAAAGATATTTGCTTTTAAAGAAAAGGCTTTTTTAAGGACTACAACAAACGGCTGGTAGGAACTACAAGACATTCCTCCCGGGTTAGTGACATCACCAACTCTAGAATAAACTCCGCCCCCTGAACGCGATATATCGATTATCAAGACAGAATATGCTAATCAATGACTAGATGATAACACCACATCTGCTACATAAATTCATTCACCAACCATTCAGAAATGTCCTGTTGTATTCTACGTTGTCACTTCTTTAGTCTCTCCATTATTGACTCCATTGACATCATCTGACTTCGGTTTGAACATAAAAGGCTAATAGTTTTGGGAATTTTCAGTGCATGTCTGTCTGAGGTAAATCAATGGGAAGAGCTCTTGAAGCTCCGCCCCCTGTGCCGGGAGCAGCAGCTCATTTGCATTTAAAGGGACACACACAAAAACAGTGCGTTTTTGCTCACCCTCAAAAAGTGACAACTTTAACATGCTATATAAAAATATCTGTGGGGTATTTTGAGCTAAAACTTCACATACACAGTCTGGGGAGATCAGAGACTTATTTTACATCTTGTGAAAGGGGCATTATACCACCCTTTTAAATTTTCACTGGTTCTTACATGATCATGGCATGTTAAACTTCAGTCTGTAACTGCGTAAAATTTGTAAAATACCGTATATTATTGCAAATAAAGCGCACAGGACTACCATTATGATATTTTTCTCTGTCATTTTAGTTAAACAGCGTCAGTTTCCATTATAATTGATCTCGACTTTCTTTTTCTTTCCTTTTTTAACAATATGTATGTTATTGTTCCACCAAAGAAAGAAAATCTTAGACGTTTGTAACGACGTGATGGTAAGTGACAATGTACTTATTTTTAGATTAACTATTCCTTGAAAGGCTGCAAAGTTCTTTGAACTGTGATAAAGTTTTGAAATAAACACTTCCTAATTAGTAGACGTTCAGTGTTCTTTTTTCAATGTTTATACATGTAGATATTAAAATTCAGCTAGCTTTTAGATTATATTATTTCTGGCCTTGTGTGGGTGTAAGTGTGAAAAGCACATTATAACTAAGTTCTGTTAATTACAGAAGTACATGTTTCCTCAGCTCCAGCGGGACACAGGACACCTCCCGTCCCTCCGCTGCTCAGGTGAGGAGATCTCACAGGTGTGTGTGTGTGTGTGTGTGTGTGTGTGTGTGTGTGTGTGTGTGTGTGTGTGTGTGTGTGTGTGTGTGTGTGTGTGTGTGTGTGTGTGTGTGTGTGTGTGTGTGTCGGATGGAAACACACCCAGGGTGCTTCAGTGATGGGCCAGGCGTCTCTGTGGGGTTCAGTAGCACCTGTTCTCGATCACCTTCAGCCTGAACACAGAGATTCAGATCTGGAGCACTTCCCATAATGTTCTCATTTACTCACGGTTAAGTTATTTTTCTTGTAATCACTTAGGAGTATTTTTTTTTTTTCATGAACAATAATATACGGTTGGTGAGCATCCCACTGACACCCACACTGCTGAGAGCAGCGTTTACATGAATATTATACAGTATGTGCTGCACACTTTCCTCACACTGACAAAACAAACACAACAAATATGAAAACCGCAGTTCAGAAAGCATATTCTGGAAATGAACCGGGGAAGATCTCCATGTCAGAGACAGCAGGGCCTGAGACACCGTTACATCATCGCCGTCATCGACCCGCGGACTCCCGGAAAGTTCGCTTCGGAGTTTGGCATCGGTTACGTAAACATGCTTTACATTAATACCATTAAAACATCAAAAACAAAATTATTTATTGACTTAAAATTTGAATGACAAGTCGTGATTGGATTTTGAAGTACATTGTGTTTTGCATCCTAGCAAACTTCAGAACTGAATCTGTGATCTGTGTGCTGAATATGATCTGGTATAAATGTGGGAATCAGTGTGATTTACATGCTCCACACACACACACACTGAGAGCACCACAGGCGGTGTGTGTCCTTTGATTCTTCTGGTGTGTTAATCACAACCGCACTTTATGAAGCAGACAGACATGCTACTTAGTGAATAATAAACATATGCTTGTTTAATACTTGTTTTTAAAATTATTTTACTGATAAATGAAATGGATCACAATTCAGTGCTATGCAACATTGTGTATTATGGTGTCAAGTTATCAACTTGGAAAAATTTCACATCTTTAATTCAATTTTGTATATAAATGTCTATTTGGTTAAAGCTCTTGTTCTGACGATGGGTCAACTTGAAGTTGTGCATTGGATACTCCATTTCATAACGCATCAAATATTTTCAATGCATGGAGAAAATATGTATACTGTGCATATTACTTTTTTAAAATGTTGTTTAAAAAACCCTTTTAAAAATGGTAACCAACAAACGGAGAATGTAAAATTAAAATACTAACCCACCATTTTGGTTGTCACCATTGTTATTATAAAAGCATATTGAATTGATTATATTTTTCACAATATTAAACCTTATGCAAACCGGGATGCGACTTCTTTCCTCAAAGGTCTTTCTTCTATTAGATGTAAATCTAAACTCAATGTTTGGTTGTTTTCTCTTGAACTATAATCACTTAAAACTAAAGGTAACACTTTACTTGAAGGGGTGTGCATAAGACTGACATGACACCTTCATAATCATGACATGACACGTGTCATGAATATGAAGGAGGTTTCATGCATGTTTATATTATGACAACTGTCATTAAGTGTCATTCGCTCATTTATGACATTTTTAATGCAAATATGACATTGTTTGAGATGTCTTGGTTATGACACCTTGACATAAACCAATACATCATAACCTGTCAGTGTCTTTGCTATGACAACTTGACATTACAATTGACAAGACAACACAACCTGTCATAAATATGTCATAAACAATTAATTATCAAACTTAAGAAACCACTTAGCTTTATGGGTTAACATTACATTAAACTGTCAGGTGGTTGGTTTTGACATTGGCTGTCAAATTAAATGTGTTGAGGTCAAGAAAAATATTCATGACAGAGTTATAATGGCCTCATGACAGCCAATGTCAAAACCAGCCACATGACAGTTTAATGTAATGTTAACCCATAAAGCTAAGTGGTTTCTCAAGTTTGATAATTAATCTGCTATGTCATGTTTATGACATATTTATGACAGGTGTTGTCTTGGTAATCTCAAGTTGTCATGACAAAGACACTGCCAGGTCATGATGTATTGGTTTATGTGAAGTTGTCATATCTAAGACTTCTCAAACAATGTCATATTTGCCTTCAAAATGTCATAAATGAGCGAATGACACTTAATGACAGTTGTCATAAACATGCATAAAACCTCCTTCATATGTGTCACGTCATGATTATGAAAGTGTCAGTCTTATGCACACCCCTTTAAGTAAAGTGTTACCAAATGTGCATTAAATGATTAATCTGCAACTTCTAAAAGCATTCCTAAATCTAAACTGAAATGTGAAGTGCATTTTAAAAGGGTGTAAAAATGACACTTATAAATATAAAACAATCATCATAACCTTCATTTGACCACGGTTACCATGGTAATTCGGTGAGGAGTCCAACGCCAGCGCTTCCAAACAGCGGAACAAAACGCTTGTGTGTGTGAGTTCTGCTACTCTTGGAGTCACCCAGAGAAAATCTGAGTCGAAACTGTGTGTATCATGAATAATTCTGCCCCTCCTCTCCGCAGCACTTTGTCTTCGAGCGGCTTTAGCCACCGGCGTCTCCAGCACAGCGTTTTAGACGGGAATCTTCCGCCTGCTGGAGTGTCTTCTCTTTCTTCCACTGAGTTTGCCTGTGTGACGGCTGGCTGAGACCAGAGCCAAGAGGGATGACATTGCACAAGGACACATCATCTTATTCAAGGGCCCTGTGGCATTATCATGCATATTACACACTCTCTCAGTGTAACTGCACTCTGTGTGTGTGTGTTTGTGTGTGTGTAGGCTACGGCTGTGATTCATGCTTTGCTCGGTGCCTGTATTTCTCCAAATGCATCCGTCTATTTATCTTAATAGTAATTGCTTCAATATGTCAATGTTAAAGTGGCATCATTTTGTCTTCAATTACATTTAATTAAATTTGATGTTCATCCATGACACATTTACTATTTACACAGATAGATTTTCATTCAAAACTAAAAGGGGAATTTTTAATTGAATGTGGATGAATATAAGACTGATGTAAGAATGCGCCGAGGGGAAGAGTGTGTTTTCTGCTCATATAAAGAGAGCATGCGTTGCATTTTTCCACATTTTCCGCTCTCGTTTTCTCTCTGCCGTTTCCTTCGCCTCGCTTCGACAGATCTCACGATGATCATTTCCTTTTCCTCCAATCAGGCCAAGCCCTAGAGGAGTACGTGTGTTTCTGATGCAGTCGAGTCTCTCATCCGTACTGAACGATGGATTAACAAGAACCGGTCGTCAGCACTAGAGTAAGATACACACACCTGTGAAAGTGGATGATATTGGGCAATTCTGATAGTTTTATTTAAATTCTGTACATTGGAGTTTAGCATCATATGAAAATAAAATGGTGATACATTTTCTAGAAACAGATTCAAACACTTTTCATTCACTTTCCCTGCCCTTTTAGTATTTCTATTTGACCTAACTTACTAGTGCAATAATGTTTTTAACTCGCTTTGCTAAATGAATCTATTGAATCTATTCTGCAGAACTTACACCAGCACAAAAAAAGGAGAAAATTTCTTTCCTTTTTTTAAATGAATATACACCGCTATCCATCTCTCTCTCTCTTGCCAGTTTTTCACTCCAGTATTTCCTAAACATATTTTATTAAATTGTGCTGTTTTAGTTCTCTTTTAGGAACATTTAGTTCTTAGGAACGTCAGCCCTAAAACATTTCTATTCAAATCAAACTTTATAAGCTTTTAAAAATTGCTCTTTTATAGCAATTTAAACGTATTATACTTGCCATAGCAAGGCATGTGTTAAAACGCCACCCAACCACATATTTGCCAAGAAGCTCCCTTTTGAGATGTATAAGTTTGTTAAAACCTGTATGTAAGTGTTCTCTTAGTTGAGTTATGTGCGGGGTTTTTAAGGCTTTTTAGACCTAATCAAACTGATTGGAATCAGATAGTTGATTGTAAGGCCTATATATCCCTTCATCAAATGTGTCCATTTGCCTGAAGAAGACCCAGCAGGGTCGAAACGTTGCCTTTATATTAAATATGGGAGTTTAAAGCAGTGTTGCGGACATTACATTTGCGGCCACTAAATATTGATCCGGTTCTTCCATCAGGTCAGACCAAGAAGTTTTTGACTGACCGGCATTGGTTTGCTCCTAATGCTAATGCTTGATTTGATGATCAGCACAAGTCTACACCAATATGCGAGTGTGTCCATTAGCACAAGCTTCTTGTTCATGTTCATCTCGTGGTTTTTCAGTGTTCTGGTGTGCTGATGCTCTTCTTTCACCGACCCAAACCCACTCTGACTCCAGGCATTAAGCTGATCTCTGTACCGTAGAGAAGAGTGTTCATCCCTATGAAGGTTTGTGTATTACCGAAAGTTGTTGCCAAGTACAGTATCATCATCACCACCAACTTAGTGATATTCATTGATGGTCTCGGTCTTGCATCATTTCATCTTTGTTTGATGGCATTAGTTATTACTCAAAAGCACTCATTTTATCATCCAGGTGCCTTGTAAATGTGACTATTTCTAGGCGGTCTGGTTAACCCTGACACCTGGAAGTTGCGTAAGGTAACTTATTAGATCTGAACTGCCATTTTTGTGTGCGATGTCAGATGTCCGTGAACAGACTGTGGGCGGGCGTGGGCCGAAGGGTCTCAGGTGTTGGATGGCATAATCAAACACAATATTTTCATGATCTCAGGCAAACCACCCACCAACTCCAGTCAAATACTTTAAAATACAGTGAGTGGAACCAAACATATCGGAGGTGCAAAAAGTTTTTCCCTCTTTATCCAAGCATAGCATATGATGAGAATCTGTGGCTATCGAATCAGTTTTCTTCTCAACACATCTTTGAAATCTCAACACATGTTTTGAATCAAAATGTATTCTGGGTTAATTAGTCAAAATATCTTCTATTCTTCATCGATCTGACATTAGCAGTTTCAGAGGTATTTACCATTATTTAGTGAATGAGTTCACCCAGAAATTTAAAATGTCATCATTCACTCTACGTTTTATTTCACACAAAAGAAATTAGATTGCAGAATGTTTGACATCAATAAAGAGACATGCAAGAATCAGTGGCATTTGATGAACCAATGATATCAAGAACCTGTTATATTAAATGTCATTGGTTCTTGCGTGTCTCTTCATTGATATTGAACCTGGTGGGATGTGCCTTGCTAGCATCTGAAATGAGGGAGAGAAAGATTCAGGAAATAATTTCATTGTGAATTTCCATATTTCTGGCACAAGGCTGTTGTGTGGCTTCAGAAGACTAAACAAAATGGCACAAGATGAATGGGTTTGTAATACCTTTATGGTGCTTTTTAACCTGTTCCACAGAAGAAATTCAGTTTGGAAAACAGCTTGGGTACATGACAGAATTTTTATTTCTGGCTGAATTATTCCTTTACATAACATCATCTGCCCTGCAAACTGGTATAAAGCTGGATTGCTAAAACCAAGTGCTGGGAAACGGGCAGATTTTCAACACCAATATCAATTGGCCATTCCCATTGGCTGAGTAACGCTCATACGCTCGGTCAGAGCCTGGCGAGTGATTCCCTGGATAAGGAAGGGATGGAGAAAGCCAGGAGAGAGCATCACGTCTGATCGTGTTCTCACCTGTGTTCTCCTAAACCCTGCGTTGGCTAATGTCCTATCGTTGGCTAATGTCCTATCGTTCTGCTGAACCTGCTTTAGCATGTCAACCATTAAATCTTAAACTCCTCAACTTGAGATCTGTTCCAAAACCTGTCTGTGGAAGAAGCATTTTAATATGATACCTTTCGGAACAGACTTAGGCCACATTTACACATAGCCGGGTATTTAGAGAAACAAATATTTCCCTCTGTTTTCAATAATAACATTGTGCACACAACATTGTTTTCAAAAATCCCGCATAAATACGCCGTCGAGCGCCATCATAACTATGCACTCACATGACGTTAAGCATTTTCTGGCGCATAATGTGACTTTTGAGAACCTAAAACCCCGTTTTTCCCAGTCGACACGGCAACACATAACCGGCGTTATTAGAAATCTCCACTTTGGCCGGAGTTATAGAAATAATCGTTTTCTGTGATAAAAACTGTGTTTTCGTGTAAATGAGAGGCCAAACCGCAGGGAAATATCTGCGTCTTCCCTTTGTGTAAACGGGGCATTAAAGGGATAGTTCGGCCAAAAATTATATTTAACCCATGCATTACTCACCCTCAAGCCGTTCGAGATACATATGTCAATCTTGTTTCAGTCGAACACATTTTCAGTTATTTTAGAAAATGTCTTCGACCCTTCAGTGGATATAATGTGAAGCAATGGGGTCCACCTCCTTCAAGTCCCAAAATGTGCATACATCCTTCACAAAAGTAATCAATCCGGCTCCAGGGGATAAACGAAGGCCTTCTGAGGGTAATCCGTGCGGTTTTGTCGTAAAAATATACATATTTAAAACTTTATAAATGAAAACATCTGACTTCCGGCAACGATCGACGCGCGTTATAATTTTTGGCCGAACTATCCCTTTAATGTCAAAAGTGCAAGCATGTTGATGGATATGATGGGCGGAAAATCTATTTGGTTTTCAAATTTGACTTTCCACACCATCATTTCGCAAGTGATAAAAAATTGGTCTGTTTGTTCAAGATCTGATGTATGACTAAAATTCGTTACATTGGCAAAATACACTCACCTAAAGGATTATTAGGAACACCTGTTCAATTTCTTATTAATGCAATTATCTAATCAACCAATCACATGGCAGTTGCTTCAATGCATTTAGGGGTGTGGTCCTGGTCAAGACAATCTCCTGAACTCCAAACTGAATGTCAGAATGGGAAAGAAAGGTGATTTAAGCAATTTTGAGCGTGGCATGGTTGTTGGTGCCAGACGGGCCGGTCTGAGTATTTCACAATCTGCTCAGTTACTGGGATTTTCACGCACAACCATTTCTAGGGTTTACAAAGAATGGTGTGAAAAGGGAAAAACATCCAGTATGCGGCAGTCCTGTGGGCGAAAATGCCTTGTTGATGCTAGAGGTCAGAGGAGAATGGGCCGACTGATTCAAGCTGATAGAAGAGCAACTTTGACTGAAATAACCACTCATTACAACCGAGGTATGCAGCAAAGCATTTGTGAAGCCACAACACACACAACCTTGAGGCGGATGGGCTACAACAGCAGAAGACCCCACCGGGTACCACTCATCTCCACTACAAATAGGAAAAAGAGGCTACAATTTGCAAGAGCTCACCAAAATTGGACAGTTGAAGACTGGAAAAATGTTGCCTGGTCTGATGAGTCTCGATTTCTGTTGAGACATTCAGATGGTAGAGTCAGAATTTGCCGTAAACAGAATGAGAACATGGATCCATCATGCCTTGTTACCACTGTGCAGGCTGGTGGTGGTGGTGTAATGGTGTGGGGGATGTTTTCTTGGCACACTTTAGGCCCCTTAGTGCCAATTGGGCATCGTTTAAATGCCACGGCCTACCTGAGCATTGTTTCTGACCATGTCCATCCCTTTATGGCCACCATGTACCCATCCTCTGATGGCTACTTCCAGCAGGATAATGCACCATGTCACAAAGCTCGAATCATTTCAAATTGGTTTCTTGAACATGACAATGAGTTCACTGTACTAAAATGGCCCCCACAGTCACCAGATCTCAACCCAATAGAGCACCTTTGGGATGTGGTGGAACGGGAGCTTCGTGCCCTGGATGTGCATCCCACAAATCTCCATCAACTGCAAGATGCTATCCTATCAATATGGGCCAACATTTCTAAAGAATGTTTTCAGCACCTTGTTGAATCAATGCCACGTAGAATTAAAGCAGTTCTGAGGGCGAAAGGGGGTCAAACACAGTATTAGTATGGTGTTCCTAATAATCCTTTAGGTGAGTGTATATTGACTCAAGTCTTTGTGTGTGCCTATGGAGTGCGATTTATAAGGTGCACTATTTTCTACAAGTTATTGTTTGTAGATCAGTGACTTGAGTTGACAGTCGGGATGCACACTTTGAAGGTAGTTGTCTAGGTAGGTTTTGGAAAGGAGCCATTGTTGAGCTGTTCCAAATGGCCTGCAGATAAGCTCACAACACACTTGGCAAAATTACAGATGAGAAACAAGCGCTGTGTGTTTAATTAATTATGAGAGGGCAGTCGAGTCAAGAATCACACGTCTGACCGAGAGAGAAGACCTGATGATAGTGTAGAGTCCTGTTTACCTTGATCTATTTCAACATGAGAATCTGTTCTTTCTCTTTTTCAGTTTCCTTTCGACGTCTCTCTGTGCATATGTGGACTGCATAAATTCTAAGAGGAGTGTGTTAGTATGCCATTACGAACACAACCATTGACAACTTTTCCTAGAACCTTGTCTTATGTGTCTATGTGGTGTTTTTAATATGCTTTAAGACAAACCATGTGTAAATTCATAAGTCGACAGCATTGCTGAGTATTTTCTCCTTAAAACTGCAGTGAACCAAAGACAGTCTCAAAAACACGGTTTGAAATCGCTGGTGTTTCTGACGTCACAAACGACCTTGTAACCAATCAGATCAACGTGTGATCGCCAACCAGTGGATCTCTGAGCTGAGTGAGTGAGTGGAGGCGGGGCTCATTTGCATATTCATAGAACCGTGCATACTAAATGAGGCAAGGGTGTCGAGTTACATTCAAGATATTTTAAGGCATGTCAAAAAAAAATCAAGGAAAAACATTTAAATATGTCCTTCTGGTGATCAAAGATGAGTTTTAAGAGATACAATTATTGACTTTACCTCAATTTTGGCTCATTTGATCGGACTGCCAAAAGTTATTGTAATTTTACACAACAGCAAATTAAAAATGCAATCTAACTATTGTTTTTTAATTATTAATTACTGCAAATAATTATTGGACATCACTTAGTTAATTGTAAAGTTTAATACACTGACTTTTCTTACTAAAGATAGTCATTATCCAGTATATATTGTGCGGTATTGAGTATGTACTGTATAAACCGCACACATGCCCTGTATCTCCTGTTTTCCTCAGGCCATGTGTCTTATTAATGATGGGGGCGGAAAGAAGCCACACTTTTCATTAACCTTCAGGATTCATAATTCACAAGCTCGTGTTCTTCCTGCCTTCGTTTAATGTTCATCTCTGCCAAGCGTCACAGACACTGATGACTTCCTGTAACTGTTCCTATATTAAAGTAGCCAATCAGTGTTGATATGATGTAGTTCTCCTGCAGCTCAAGTGTGATTTGTCACATGACATTTATCACTCAATGTTTTGTGGTCCCATCATGTGCAATATGAGAATATAATGACAGTTTATGCTGTTTTTGGTGAACCATTCCGGTAACACTTTACTTGAAGGGGTGTGCATAAGACTGACATTACACATTAATAATCATGACATGACATGAATATGAAGGAGGTTTTATGCATGTTTATAACAACTGTCATTAAAGGAGTAGTTAACTTTTTAAAAAACTTTTCCTGATAATTTACTCACCCCCATGTCATCCACGATGTCCATGTCTTTCTTTCTTCAGTTGAAAAGAAATTAAGGTTTTTGATGAAAACATTCTAGGATTTTTCTCCATATAATGGACTTCACTGGGCACCAAACGGTTCAAGGTACAAATGTCTCAGTGCAGCTTCAAAGGGCTTTAAACGACACCGGACGATGAATTAGGGTCTTATCTAGAGAAACGATCTGTCATTTAAAAAATAAATAAAAAAGTTTTTTAAGCACAAATGCTCGCCTTGCTCTTTTCTGTGATGCACGTTCGTGACTCTCCTGTTCGAACTTGTTCATCAAAATGAACAAATCTTTTTTCGAGTCATTTCGTTCGGACCGTTTGGTGCCCAGTGAAGTCCATTGTATGGAGAAAAATCCTAGAATGTTTTCATCAAAAACCTTAATTTCTTTTCGACTGAAGAAAGAAAGACATGGACATCTTGGATGACATGGGGATGAGTAAATTATCAGCAAAAGTTTTTTAAAAAGTGAAACTACTCCTTTAAGTGTCATTCGCTCAATTATGACAATTTTAATGCAAATATGACATGGTTTGAGATGTCTTTGTTATGACAATTTATAAATTAAATTTACAAATTGTTTGTCTTAAAGTATATTAAGAACACCACATAGACACATAAACAACATTAAACGCTGGATTTTTAGCACAGGGGAAAAATTGTATTCATTTATTTGTTCATTTTTCCTAAGAAGTTGAAATCGTTTTTTTTCTCTATATTTTATAATGTTTGCAATTTTTGCAGCGCTGTTACCACACATTTCATCATGTATGAACAGTTTGAAACACTGATGTGTGATTTCATTATTTTCTGGTAATAAACATAACTACTCGGTTACTATCGTAACCTCAGTTCCCTGAGAGAGGGAACGAGTATTGCGTAGCTATACGCAGTGGGGAAACTCCTTTTCCTCGATTTACTGAAGCCTATATGTAAAACGCATTTGCAGCTGCACAGCTAGCACACTGAGCGTCTGACACGCTCATAGGCTGTGCTGCAGCAACTGCACATCCAATGGCGCGGGCGACTCTGACGCGCGACCAATGAGCTAGCCCAACGTCAGAGCCCGCCGAGGGGGCGTGGCCCAGCCTATATAGACCCCCGAATTCGCCATTATAGCAGGTTTATACGACTGAAGCGACAACTTCACCAGTTACCATAGTGTGGCCGGCTACGCAGTACTCGTTCCCTCTCTCAGGGAACTGAAGTTACCATAGTAACCGAGTAGTTCCCTTTCTAACGGTCACTTCGTATTGCGTAGCTATACGCAGTGGGGACGCCATGCAAAACGTCGCACCCTGAGTAACTGGTTGCACTGCAACTTAGGACCCCTGAGCTAACAGAACCCAATAACATATGCATATACGTATATATATAACAGAACAGACACAGTCGGGTCTGAAAATATATATATAAAGTCAGTAACAACTAACAGAATATACTAACAAAACCAGACACCGTCGGGATTATTGGTATAACTTTATTATCGGCTGAAGCGGGTTTATATAAATATGTATGTGATTATGCACAGTAATTTTTGTAGACAAGACCAGCCACTGTCAGGTCTCAATCATACCGAAAGCACCTTCGCCTGCAGCGAAGGTACCTCCATATTATAGAACTTCATAAATGTGGAAGGCGAGGACCAGCCGGCCGCATCACAAATATCTTGAATGGGAAAACCAGATGACCAAGCCCACGACGAGGCCATACCTCTGGTCGAATGGGCCTTGACACCTATGGGGCAAACCTGACCCACTGAGGTGTAGGCCAAAGAAATGGCATCCACTATCCATCTAGACAGTCTTTGCTTAGTGACTGGATCACCCTTAGATCGGCCACCAAAGCAGACAAACAGCTGTTCTGATTGTCTAAAAGACGCAGAACGCTCCAGATAGATTCTCAACGCCCTGACAGGGCAGAGAAGATTAACCTCCCCATCCTCGGCAGAAGGGGGAAGGGCTGACAGCGTAATAACTTGTGCTCTAAACGGCGTTGAGAGCACCTTGGGTACGTAACCATACCTGGGTTTGAGAATGACTCTGGAGTCATCCGATCCAAACTCCAAACATGCAGGACTCACAGAGAGGGCCTGCAGATCTCCCACTCGCTTGATAGATGCCAATGCCAACAGGAGAGCAGTCTTTAGCGAAAGTGGTTTTAGATCAACCGACTGGAGCGGCTCAAAAGGTGGTCCCCTCAGGGCCCTAAGGACCGTGGAGAGGTCCCAAGGCGGCACCGAAGGGGGCCTGGAGGGGTTAATCCTCCTAGCACCCTTCTGAAACTTTACCACCAGGTCATTTCTTCCTAGTGACTGGCCAGCCACCAGAGTATGATGCGCTGCGATGGCTGCCACGTACACTTTGAGCGTGGACGGGGTGCGGCCCGCGTCCAGTAGCTCCTGCAGGAAGGAAAGCACCACCGAAACCTCACATGACTCTGGGTCAATACGATTTCTCGAGCACCAGCTGGAAAAACCCGACCACTTTAAAGCATAAAGGCGCCGAGTAGACGGGGCCCTTGCTTCAGAGATAGTGCTTAAGACCCTGTCAGGAAGGTACCTGGGTACCCTTTTAGGGGCCACACATGGAGGGCCCATAAATCGGGTCGGGGATGCCATATCGTTCCGTTGGCCTGTGTGATGAGATTCTTCCTCATCGGAACAGGCCAGGGGGTCGTGTCTGACAACTGAACCAGTTCCGGAAACCATGGTCTGGATTTCCAGAGAGGAGCCACCAGAAGGACTGGGCATCCGCTCTCCCTGACCCGCTCGATAACTTGTGGGATCATCGAGACGGGGGGAAAACCGTAAAGGGGGCGGCTGGGCCAGAGATGAGCCAGCGCATCCCTGTTTTTCGAGAAGAACACCCTGCAGTGGGTGTTGGCTCTCGAGGCGAAAAGGTCGACTTCGGCCTCGCCGAACCTCTCCCATATTAGACTGACTGTCTGAGGGTTGCCCCTTGAGAGCATATCCGCGCCCACATTCTGGACGCCCGGGACATGCGCTGCTCTCAGAGAGCTCAGATTGGCCTGTGCCCACATGAGGAGGTCCCTCGCCATAGCATACAGGTTGCCTGACCTGATGCCGCCCTGGCGATTTATGTAGGCCACCACAGACACATTGTCTGTACGGACCAGGACATGGTGACCCCTGAGGTTTGACAGAAAAGCTTCCAGGGCCAAACCAACTGCTTTCATTTCCAGACAGTTGATATGTAAGCTCTGCTCCGTGCTCGACCAGAGGCCGGAGGCAGGCTTGCCCTCGTGCAGCGCTCCCCAACCCATGTTGGATGCGTCTGTAAAAACCACCTTCCTCCTGGAAACTATCCCCATGGTCACCCCCTTGTGGTACCAGTCCTGAGCCCGCCAGGGAATCAGTGTTCTTAAACACCCCTGATTCACCATAATGCGCAGGCTGCCTGACTGCCATGCATGGGTTGGCACACGGCGTTTCAGCCAGTGCTGCAGCGGGCGCATGTGCAGTAATCCCATGTGGAGTACTGATGATGCGGCTGCCATTAGACCAAGCAGTTTCTGAAACCTCTTCAGAGGCGCGCGCTCGCGCGCCCTGAATGCGGCTGCCAGTGTCTGCACAGATAGCGCGCGCTCTTTAGTGAGCCGCGCTTTCATTGTCACGGAGTCTAAAACCGTGCCCAGAAAGATCACAGTCTGGCTGGGGTTCAGTTCGCTTTTGGCAACATTGATTGTGAGACCCAGGCATTTTAAATGGCCGAGAATCAAATCCCTGTGAACTATAAGTTCGTCTCTCGACTGCGCTAGCACCAGCCAGTCGTCGAGATAATTCAGCCCACGCACTCCCTGGCTTTTCAGCGGGGAGAGTGCTGCATCCATACATTTCGTGAATGTACGGGGTGCCAGAGCCAGACCGAACGGCAGAACGGTGTATTGATATGCCCTCCCCTCGAAGGCGAATCTCAAAAATGGCCTGTGACGAGGGTCGATCTGAATATGAAAGTATGCATCTTTCAGATCCATTGAAACAAACCAATCCCCCTGGCGAACTTGCGCGAGAATTTGTTTGAGTGTTAACATTCTGAAAGGCCGTCTCATGAGAGCCCTGTTCAAACGCCTCAGATCTAGTATGGGTCTGAGCCCGCCGTCTTTCTTTGGAATTAGAAAATAGCGGCTGTAAAACCCCGAATACATTAGCGCGGGAGGGACTGACTCTATCGCTCCTTTTGCTAATAATTCCTGAACTTCGGTGCGAAGCACGTGATCCACGCCGCTTCTCACCGATGTCTCGATAACCGCCTGGAATTTCGGGGGTCTGCGAGCGAATTGGAGCGAGTAGCCTCGCTTTATAGTGTTTATGACCCAACTCGACACACCAGGGATGGCTTGCCAGGCCATCACGCGTGTGGCTAGGGCGTGACACACTGAATGGGGGGGACCGCCTAACATAGGGGGACCTGATACCCTTATAATGTGATTTGTGCACATACTGAGTGTTTGACTGACTATATAGGCTTTTGCCCGGGGGGAAGTCAGTGTTACAACAGGGCGGGGGCCGCCTAGTGAAGGGGGACCGTGAACCCGCGTGTTGTGATTGTGAAACATGCTCTTTTTGTGCTTTATATGGGTCGCCGTGAAAACGGCATTTGTTTGCAAAGACGCGCTCACTGCTGCGGGCCTGTTTACAATAATAAAATCCCCAGCCGCCTGAACTGAACAGGGAGCTGTGGGAAGTTTTGCTGGTTTTTTCGAGAGTGGTCCGGCTAGCGCGACACACGAGCCCTCTCTCTTTCCCCTCCGTGCTAGGACGACTTCGGAGGCGCCTGGTCGGCCACGGCGCTGGGTCGAGGGCCTTGACGCCTGGAGAGCGGGTAGCGCTTCGCGGGCCTTGACTGGTGCTGGCTATTAGCCGCAGGGCGGGGCTGAGAGGCCTGTTTCACCGGCTTGGCTGGATGAGGCGAAGGCGGCGGCTTGGGCTTGCTGGTCGTGGAGCTCGAACGTTTCGGCAAGAACTGTCGCATGGCCTGGGACGCTTTCTGTGCCTCTGTGTACCTTTCCGAGAATCCCTTCACCGCTGGGCCGAAGAGGCCGGAGCTGGACACCGGGGCGTCGAGAAACCTCGTTCTGTCGGCATCCTTGATCTCGGTGAGGTTAAGCCAAAGATGGCGCTCGAGCACGACCAAGCTCGCCATGTTTCTTCCGATGGCCTGTGCTGTAGCCTTAGTAGCACGCAACGCTAAGTCTGTAGCACTCCTCAGGTCTCCTGCGAACAGGACCGGTGATGGCGTTTGAGTCGGAGAAAGTGAAGCACGCAGGGACGCGGCCGGCGTGCGTTCACAAATCTCCATACCCTCCGGTTGCCGTTGGCTGCAACGCTTCTTCTTCCTCGGAATTTTAAAGCGTGGTTGAAGCGGCATCGCCGTCCCGAGAGAGAGCTAGCCGATTGCGCAGCACGGAGATAGGCATGCTGTCGCAGGCCGCACATCCGCCGACAGAGAGAGCATTCTCTGCGTGGTCGACACCCAGGCAGGAAATGCAGCTCGTGTGCTGGTCTGCCTCGTGCAGACGGCCTCCGCACGTGGCGCAGGATGAACGAGGCATTCTGAAAGACAAATATAAAGCAAAGGATATAGGATGTCGCCGGATAGCCACAGGTGAGACGGCGTCAGGAGACAATCGACGTGCAGGCGAAGTCTGCTGAAGAGAAGCTCGCTCAGGCTGAAAGGCTTGTTCGACTGCGAATACACAGTAAAAAGCTCAGGGACATGTGTAGTGTCGCTGAAGGAGTAAAATCTGCTATAATGGCGAATTCGGGGGTCTATATAGGCTGGGCAACGCCCCCTCGGCGGGCTCTGACGTTGGGCTAGCTCATTGGTCGTGCGTCAGATTCGCCCGCGCCATTGGATGTGCAGTTGCTGCAGCACAGCCTATGAGCGTGTCAGACGCTCAGTGTGCTAGCTGTGCAGCTGCAAATGCGTTTTACATATAGGCTTCAGTAAATCGAGGAAAAGGAGTTTCCCCACTGCGTATAGCTACGCAATACGAAGTGACCGATCGAAAGGGAACTGAATGTGTATCATTGGTTTATAATCCGCCTAATTTCAGCCATCACTCAGAGGCATGTAGACCAAACATTACATTTTCAATGTATTGCATTTAAATCATGTCAAAATTGTGATATTTTTGTATGATTTTAATTGCTGTATACGTTGAATATACCATTTCACACTTCATAGAAAGTGTTACCAATATTTTTTTTTTTTTTTATGAAACAGTCTGTACCCCATTCATGTAAAGTGCCATCTTGCATTTCCTCATTCTGTGTTGCTGCAGAATTAGACTGGACTGTCAGACTGCTGAATCCTCCTGATCTGAAGAAACCAGAGAGAAACGCAGAGGAAACTGCATGGACCATCTCGGTCTCCATGGTAACGTGTTTCTGCTGTATATTCTGTGTTTTAAACTAACGCAGCACGAAAGCCACAAAAGACTGTTTACTCTGTATAGTCAGCATGATGCCCTGGTAAATAAGAGAAACATCCACATTAAATCGCTGCATGCATTTTCTCGTTGTAGATTTCTCATTATAGTCTCTGTTTCACCGTCTCCTGTATCTCTCTGCTCTTTGAAAACATTTTTTTGTCAGAAGTTCATGTGGACATTGATATTAATATTTTTTTAAGGAAACATACATAATGTTCCTCTGGTTCTCTCTCTCTGTGTTCCTCTGTTTCTCTCTCTCTCCGTGTTCCTCTGGTTCTCTCTCTCCGTGTTCCTCTGTTTCTCTCTCTGTGTTCCTCTGGTTCTCTCTCTCCGTGTTCCTCTGGTTCTCTCTCTCCGTGTTCCTCTGTTTCTCTCTCTCCGTGTTCCTCTGTTTCTCTCTCTGTGTTCCTCTGGTTCTCTCTCTCCGTGTTCCTCTGGTTCTCTCTCTCCGTGTTCCTCTGGTTCTCTCTCTCTCTGTGTTCCTCTGTTTCTTTCTCTCCGTGTTCCTCTGTTTCTCTCTCTCTCCATGTTCCTCTGGTTCTCTCTCTCTGTGTTCCTCTGTTTCTCTCTCTCTCCGTGTTCCTCTGTTTCTCTCTCTCTGTGTTCCTCTGTTTCTCTCTCTCCGTGTTCCTCTGTTTCTCTCTCTCCGTGTTCCTCTGGTTCTCTCTCTCTCTGTTCCTCTGTTTCTCTCTCTCTCCGTGTTCCTCTGGTTCTCTCTCTCTGTGTTCCTCTGTTTCTCATTTCATTTCATTTCAGAAAGCTTTATTGGCATGACAAAAAAAATACATTTTGTATTGCCAAAGCATCAAAACAACATAGAAAATGATTTAGAACATTTAGTACACAAAATAATAATACTGATAGCATAAAACCATAATAATAAAATAAACAAAGATTAATAAATAAAATATAAAGGATTTAGAAAACATCTCTGTACAAAACAAAAACAAGCAAAAAACAAACGAACACTGAACTTGGAATTGAACATATACATGTGTGTAGGTCTTAGGCTGTGAGTGTGTGTGTGTGTGTAGGTCTTAGGCTGTGAGTGTGTGTTTATTGGATGTTTGCTGGTCTCTGGTCGTCCCTCAGGATATGGCAGGATGATACAAATTTTGCAGCTATATTTGAGCATTTGGCTTCTTCGCCAAGAATGAAACGGAGTTTTTGAGTTGGGTTACAGGTGTTAAATTGGGGAAATATTTGATTAATTTTGGGGTAATAGTGGTCTCTGATATGTTCATATTTTGGGCATTTTGTGAGGAAGTGCAGCTCGGTCTCCGTCACTCCCAGGGTGCAGTGCGGGCAGAGTCTGTCCTCACGGGAGAGCCAGGTCTGTCTGCGCCGGCCCGTCTCTATGGCCAGGCTGTGCTCGCTGAGTCTGTACATCGTCAGGGTTCTCCTGAGTCTCACATCACTCACTGTGCTCAGGTAGTTCGCAACAGTGTACTCTCGATTTAGTGCCGAATAACATTCCAGTTTGTGTTGGTTTTTAATGGTGTTTGTCCAATGGGTGATGTACTTGTCTTGTTCTGTGGTGATCATTTGTGCGGGCCGAATGTGTGTGAGTGTGTGTGTGTGCTGAGGCGAGCTGATCTCTGCAGGAGAGAGCCCAGTCAGTCTCAGCACCCGCTGGCACAGGGGACTCCTCGCTACGCTCAGCTCTTGGTGTTTTAGGGCTTTGTAATGGTATGTGTTGGGGTCGCTTGTTTTTAGGTGTTTCCAGAATTTGATGGCTCTTTTTTGGATGTTTAGAAGGAGAGGGTATTGGCCTAATTCTGCCCTGCATCCGTTTGGTGTTTTCCTTTGGACTTTGAGAATTTGTTTACAGAAATCTAAATGTAGAGTTTCAATTGGATGTTTTTCCCAATTTAAAAAATCAAATTTGATAGAAGGACCCCACACTTCACTGCCATATAAAACAATTGGTTCAATTATTGATTTGAAAAGTTTGAGCCAAATTTGGATTGGGATGTCAATTTTGATTGATCTTTTTATGGCATAGAAAGCCCTTTGAGCTTTCTCTTTGAGTTCATTCACAGCCAAAGTAAAGTTGCCAGTTGGAGTTATTTTCAGGCCGAGGTAGGTGTATGTTTTTGTGCTCTCAATGGTTCTGTGTGATAGTGTGAATGTGTGTGTTGGTCCCTGAGATCTGGAGCGTTTCTGGAACATCATGACTCTAGTTTTCTGGAGGTTGACGGTCAGGGCCCAGGACTGACAGTAATCCTCCAGCAGATCCAGGCTGTCCTGAAGCCCCTCTTTAGTGGGCGACAGGAGGACCAGGTCGTCTGCGTAGAGAAGACACTTGATCTCGGTGTCGTGTAGAGTGAGACCTTGAAAGGGAGCATGTTCTAGCGTATCGGCTAATTGGTTGATGTAAATGTTGAAGAGGGTGGGGCTTAAACTGCAGCCCTGTCTCACTCCGTGCCCCTGGGGGAAAAACTCGGTTCTTTGGTTTCCAATTTTAACAGCGCATTGGCTGGCTGTGTACATCGATTTGATCAAATCATAGAATTTCCCCCCTATTCCACTGTCGATAAGTTTTAGGTATAGTCCTTCATGCCAGATTGAATCAAAGGCTTTCTTGAAATCAATAAAACAAGCAAAAATTTGTTCTTTGTTTTGATGTACATGTTTGTCAATTAGTGTTTGTAATGTAAAAATGTGGTCGGATGTGCGACATTTTGGAAGAAAGCCAATTTGGCATTTACTCAAGGCATTGTGCTTCATAAGGAAGTCTAGAAGTCTGGAGTTTAAGACGCTGCAGAGGACCTTCCCCAGGTTACTGTTCACACAGATGCCTCGGTAGTTGTTGGGGTCTAATTTGTCTCCGTTCTTGTGGATGGGGCTGATGAGGCCCTTGTTCCAGATCTCAGGGAAGAACCCTACACACAGAACATCATTGAACAGTTTCAGCATGGCCAGTCTGAAGCTTCGGTCTGTGTGTTTCAGCATCTCGTTCAGGATGCTGTCGACACCACAGGCTTTCTTGGCCTCAAGGACTCCTAATTTTTCTTCCAATTCTTTCATTGTTATGGGGAAATCTAAAGGGTTTTGATTTTCTTTAATTGATCTTTCCAAATTGTCTAGTTTATTAATTATTTCATTTTGTTTATAATTTTGAATTTCAGTTGGGCTGTATAATTCTTGGAAGTGGTTTTTCCACTTCTCGCCGTCTTTGATTGCCAGAACTTCTCGATTTGGTTTGTATAACAATTTCCATTTATCCCAAAATTTGTGTGAGTTTATACATTTTTCAATTTCTTCAAACTGGCTTTGCAGAAACTGTGCTTTTTTCCGCCGGAGTGTGGCTTTATATTGTTTTAGTGCCTCACAGTAAAGAAGGCGGAGGTCCGAATTATCTGGTTGTCTGTGTTTTTGGTTTGATAAATTTCTTAGGTTTTTTCTCAGAGCCTTACAGTCCAAATCAAACCATTTGTCTGTATCTAAATATTTTTTCTTTGGTTTGACAATTGACAAATTGCTTTTTTGTGCTGTTTTGTAGAATATGTTGTTTAGATCTTGTACTTCCTGATTGATGCCGAATTGGTTTTTAGGGTATTCCTGTATTTGGAATGAATGTATGAGGGACTGTATTTCTGGAGATTCAACAGCAGTGCTGTAATTACTGCCACTGTTTTCAGTCCATTTGAAAGACATTCATTTGCTCATTTGATATGGAGTCCTAATTGGTTTGGGTGCTGTTTCAGATTGCTTTATATAGAGGATGATTTGGCTGTGGTCTGAGAAAGGTTTTAAGGGTTTGACTGTGAATGCTCTCAAAGAGGACAGGTCTAGATCTGTGATGGTATAGTCTACAGTGCTGTTACCAAGAGCTGAGCTGTAGGTGTATCGGCCGAGCGAGTCTCCTCGCAGTCTTCCGTTGACGATGTACAGAGCCAGGCCTCGGCAGAGCTGCAGGAGCTGCCGTCCGTGAGCGTTCACGGTTTCATCACAGTTTTGCCTGCTGGGGTAAGAAGGGTACAGGTCATTATTGCCAGTGATGAATCTGGTACCGTGCGATTCTAAAAAATCTAGTTCTTCTCCTGTTCTGGCGTTTAAATCACCCATAAGCAGCACATTTCCCTGGGCCTGGAAATTGCTGATTTCTCTTTCTAAGTTTTGGAAAGTTTCCTCTTGGAAATACGGAGACTCGAGGGGAGGAATGTAAATTGCACAAAGGAAAACCGGCTTAGATGCTGATATCAGTCCTTTTTGTATTTTTAGCCACAGGTGGTGCTGTTCTCTTTTTATTTTTATTCTTTTTATGGCTAGTTCAGATTTGATCCATATGATCATCCCTCCTGAGTCTCTCCCTTGTGTGACTGATGTGAGCTTTACTGATGGTAATATTATTTCTCTGTATCCTGAGGGACAGCCAGTGAACGCATCTCCTCTACACCAGGTTTCCTGTAAGACGATGACATCTAGGTCTTGAAGTTCTTTCATAAAATCAGAATTTCTACTTTTTAAGCCAAAAACTGAGGAGTTTAGACCGTGAATATTCCACGTAGAAAAACTAAGTGATTTCATCATAAACTTTTAAAATAATGTGTATGGTGTGTTTGCTATTTTGAGAAAAGAGAAAAGATGCAAAATTACATTAGATTAGATTAAATTAAAGCAATGAATGATGGAAGTAAAGTTGTGTTAGGAACTCAAAACATTAACAATTCCTTATTAAATGTACATTAATACCACAGACTTAGGTTTTTTTTTTTTTTTTTTACCACTGTCCACTGTGTGTTAGCAGGTGAGAGCAGATGATACTCAGCATGTGTTGTATGTCGTGGAGTTCAGTGTTGGCTCGATCTGCTCCTCCGCTGACAGCTTGGGCGTAGCTCGGTCGGCCGGGCCGGGCCGGGCTCTGCTGTGGTCGGGCTTCAGCTGCTGGAGCTGTGGGGCTGTTGTAGGACGGTCTCGGTCTGTAGGGATCCTGTCTGGGTGCTGCAGCTCGGTGTGGTGCTCCGCTCGGGGCTCTAGATGAGCTGTGCGCTGGGGTGTAGTTTGCTGGAGTGTGTCTCGATGGATTGCCTGGGTTCGGGCTGGTTCTGCTCCACCTGGGGCTGGTCTGGTTGGTCCTGTTTAGAGTGACATCTTTGAGTCTCTTTGCAAGGATGTGTACCAGGTTCTTATAAAGGTGGACGTGGTCGTATAGACATTCAGTGTCCAGGTCTGGATGATGGGCCAAGTGGACGTTGGGTAGGAGGGCACAGTGTCTAGAGATGCTGGAATTTATTTTATTTATTATGTTGGGATGGAAATCTCTCCTCTGGAGTAGAGTGGACAGGATGATTTTGGAGTTGGGGAAAGTTTGTCTAGCTTTTTCCACCACAGCTCTGAGGGAGTCAGACACTCGGTCCTGCTGGCTCCGCAGGTCGTTGGTGCCCGTGTGGATAATGATGTGGCTGGGCCGGCCTAGCTGGGACTCTGTCAGGAGCTCCAGGGCTTTGTCAGTGGTGGGACACCAAAATTTAACAGCTCTGTGTTGGGGGAAAAGTTTCTTTACATCGAATAATTTGCCATTTGAATCGTTGAGTAGAGCTATTTCAGGTTCCTCTGTGCTAGTTAGTGCTGGGCTGCTGTGAGACGAGGGCTGGTGCTGCTGTGCTGAGGAGCCTGACACGGGGCGCTGTGATGGCTGTGAGCGGTCTGGGTCGGGTCTCTCAGCGCTGACGGGTGGGTGTTGACTCCCTGTGTTCGGCGACTCTGAGGTGGAGGGCAGTGTTGGAGCTCTGTGGGTCTGCTCTGGTTCTGCTCTGGCCAGGAGGAGCTCTCTCAGCTGCTCTCTCAGGGCCTGGATCTCACTGCTCTGCTGCTCTCTCTCCTCCTGTATCTCTCTCAGCTGCTGCCTCATCTCTGCTGTGGACTGTTCTCTGTCCTCTAGCTGTAGTCTCAGTGCGGTCAGCTCACACTGATAGCTGTCCTTCTCTGTCTGCAGCTTTCTCGTCTGCTGTGTGAGGGCTGATAGTCTCTGTGTTAAGTGCTCGATGTTCTGCTGGAGTTCAGTATGAGCTGCACATGTGTCTGACTGCTGCTGTCTCAGCACAGTTTCTCTGAGCTGCACCATCTCCATCTCCAGCTTGGTGAAGTGCTCCTGTAGGAGAGGGATGGCTTTGAGCAGGGAGGGTGAGCTGTGCTCAACAGTTTCTGCAGGAGTGGGTCTGAGATCTGAGGTGCTGTTCTGTGGATTCTGATCAGATGACAAGCTTTCAGATAGTACAGCTTTCTCATTTTTCACAAAATCACCTATTGTTCTGTAGTCCGCCTGAAATGTTTTCAGGTCCCCCTGTATCATGACTGTGCCATTTTTGTATATGTTCACAGTTATTAATGTGCTGTCAGGGTCATTTGGCTCTCTGATTTTGATTTTCCAGCCATTACAGATGCCTTCTTTCTTTACAGAGGGGTAATGGTGGACGATGGCTTTATGCCAGGCTCTGGGGTGATCAGAGAAGAAAATGAGGTTGCAGACTTCTCCTGTTTTGAACAGGTCTGCAAACAGAGTCTCAGGGTTGTTTGTCAGAAGTTTCTGCTTGTAGGTTTTTCTTGCGGTGTCAGATTTCACCTCAGAGGGATACTGTATGGTGGTGAGGGGGGAGCTCATCTGCATATGGCAGTGGGCTGATTGCAGCTGCTGCTCTGATAGTTTCTCTCTCTCCGTGTTCCTCTGTTTCTCTCTCTCTGTGTTCCTCTGGTTCTCTCTCTCCGTGTTCCTCTGGTTCTCTCTCTCTCCGTGTTCCTCTGGTTCTCTCTCTCCGTGTTCCTCTGTTTCTCTCTCTCTGTGTTCCTCTGGTTCTCTCTCTCCGTGTTCCTCTGGTTCTCTCTCTCCGTGTTCCTCTGGTTCTCTCTCTCCGTGTTCCTCTGTTTCTCTCTCTCTGTGTTCCTCTGGTTCTCTCTCTCCGTGTTCCTCTGGTTCTCTCTCTCCGTGTTCCTCTGGTTCTCTCTCTCCGTGTTCCTCTGTTTCTCTCTCTCCGTGTTCCTTCGCGCCCCGTTTCTCTGGGTTTGCTCCACAGATGTTTCTGGGTCAATGGCTTGACCATGTTTAACATGACCGAACACTCGCTGTCATCACGTGTGACTGTGGAAACACACTCTCCTGTCTCTGTTGATTCATCACGCATCAGGTTTCTGTCTATTTATCTTACTGTAATAATAATTTAGGAACAAGCTTAAATAATGACTGTACTGAAAATATCTTGTATTGACTGACTTGTTTTTCCAAATATAAAAAACTTTTGATTGAGTTTTGTGTCTTTTAGAGACTCGTTGCAAATTACATACATTTTGCAGACAATTTTCTTCCTTGAAACTCTATTCTTCCCCAGAGGCTCTATTGTGTGTTTGCTCGAACTCAAAGATAATTACAGGTTACATCATGAGGAATATTCCACAAATGTTCTGTTCAGAATAAGCTTTATTCGGCTTCAGAGTTAGTTCATTGCATACAATGAAAGTAAATGGTGATTGAATCTGCCAAGTTAAAGAAATGGACCATATTAAAGTTGATTTGATTCATGCACTACCAGATCTTATAATGTTACGAGACACAAGAACCGATGCTCAGCACCATTTATATGTCCGTTCATCACACAAAGCTGTCAAGAAAAGTTGGAATATAGTGCTAAGCTGTATATAAAATTTTATGAAAGGTTTGTTGTGCTTTTTTTTGTAGATCTGGAGCTTTCCGGCGTCTGTCCTTCACTGCATGAAGAAGAAGCTGCACAGGTTCAGAGCGACACGAAGGGCAGTAAGTAATGAGAGAATTTTCTTTTTTTGGATGAACTAACCTTTTAAAAGCGATGGAAAAACTATTTTCATACCTGCAGAATAACTCATGCCACCGACGATAATAGAGCTTAAATAATAGATCGCAGCCAAATATATATAATGTATGATGAGTGCTAATGACTGAGCTTCGTGAGGCACTTTGTCATGATGTTTGGTGAGACATGATCATTAGATAGCCTATATTTTTCTCAATGAAAGCATTTATAATGCATCTGAATGGTGGTTTCTCTTCATTATCAACAGTGAGATATTCCGGATATATTACAGCTCTTGTGAAAACTTCAAGTGCTTTATGATGGTTTTTAAGATCGAGCCAGTGAAGCTAATGAACACTGGGGCATAAATGATCTCATACAGCAGATTTCTCTCGACTGTACAAGCAATTTTCACTGAGATTGGAAGAGATGTTAGTAATAGTGAAGTATTGAAGGTTATAAGCTAAATTAACAGTTTAAGTTTAGTACTTTTAATTCTTACCATACTATAATCAAACCTTAAGAGCAACAGGTTATTAAATATGATTAAAAAATTCCAGCTCTACATCGTCTCCTCTAGAGTTATTCGTTCTCATATTTTTATTTCTTCTCAGGAACATCTGCGATATAAGTGATAGTTCAATAAAATACAAGACCATGCACAGATCTGATATTTTGACATTTACATTTACTTAAAACCTAACTTACAGTAATCGGCTCATGTATTACTATTTTGAAATTATGACCATTATTCAATAACTGCTTTATTTCCTTCTCCTGTCAGTTCCAAAACATACTTTCAACTATTTGAAACCTCTATTTTGCACAATATTTATTAATTTCATTTCAATGATTTTGTGTCTTATTTGGTGTTTTTGGATGGATGGATGGATTTGTCTTGCAATACAAGCTCCAACAATTACAACACACAACCTAAAAAAAGTCATCAATAAAAAAACATAAATAGATAATTAATATTATGGGGGCTCCGTCCTGCAAGAGTGGTCTTTAATAGCCATAAATATATATATTAAAGTGCAAGTGTGGGGAAACTATCACTTCTTTAATAGTTCTAAATTTCACATAACATTATTACATAAACCATCCTGCTCTTTAGATATTGATATCTGGATTTGTCAGGTGACATATCCGGTTTAGAGCCACTTTTGAAAGTGTCTCTAATCGGATAGAAAAAAATTCCAACCTCATGTGTTTCTGCAAACAGCCTGCAACAAGGTTCGATCTATACCGCTGAACAAAAATCATAATTGGTGAACAGTGTGAATGTGGCCTAGGTTCCCTGAGCTCCCGTTTAAAAGCTCAACCTGAGAGCAATAACGTTTTCCTCTGGGATTTACCGATGAATCTGCGGCTCACTGTAAAAAAAAACCCGTTGTTTTTACGGAAAAAAACTGGCAGCTGTGGTTACCAGAACTTTACCGTCAAAAATACGGTACCAACGTTATTGGTTTTACAGACTTAACTTAAAATTTACAGTAATAACCCGTATTTCCTTATCTGATACAATGTTAATTTACCAACCTATTGAAGTATTAAAATCTGTTTTGTACCATTGTAATACACTGACAATCAACAATCATAACAGCAGTGATGAAAGTCACATGATAAATCAAAGCTCATCACAAGCAGCTCTACCACAAGAAAGTTAATACATATATAAAGAAGCTGCACAGTGTTATTCGCACAAACATTAAACACCATTATGGTAACACACATGAAATTTAAAAAATGGAATAAACATTAATTTAACAACATTAAATGTAACATAAAACCCTAATGTACATAACTGATAAGAAAAGAACTAAAAACAACTAAGAAGAAACAGTTATTTCAACAAAAATAAATCAAATGTGAAGTGTCACGCAGGGAATTGTGGGAATGTCAATTTACGTTTTTTCACTGTAAATTATACAATGAGTTGTTTTTTTACACTTTCAAAAACTGTAAACAGTAAAAAATGACAGTAAAATGACATTAAATGTACCGTTAGATCTATCACAGTTATTTACCGTATATAGTAAGGACACTTTCTGTTAACCAATTAACAGTTTTGCACTGTAGCATTTTTACCGTTAAAATCACATATCATTTTTTTACAGTGTATGTGTCATGATTCCTGTCTTGTGTTCCCTTTGTCTTGTGTGGACTTTTATTATCTCCTGTTTTGTAACTTTGTACTTTGAGTTCTGTTTTATGGTATGCTATTAAAGAACCCTGCGTTTAGATCCCCTTCTTCGCCTGCTTTCCTCAGCCCGTTACAGAATGCCACCGTTACACACAACGCTGTTCTCCTCCGTCAGCTTTCCAGGGGTCTGATCATCTGTAGACAGAAGAAGAGGCTGGTGAAGCAGATGGTGGACAGCATCTAAACACCCGCTGGGCTTCACTGCTGTCATCAGAGATCAGAGGCCAAACGCCATAAGTGAAGAGCAGAAAGAGTCAAACAAAGCTTGTTTTCTGAGGCGTGCAGATGGAGGGTCACAATCTGGCAGAGACATCATGAAAACATGGACCCGACCGTCAAATACAGACTTCCTGCCGGAAACTGTGCCATGACACCAAGCAAGCCGTCAGCCGCTTCATGAACACACTCGTGACAGTGCAGTCTGCAGATCTCAGACCAGTCAAATACTGTGGGAATGAGGTTGAACGGGGATGTAATCTGTCACCTAAACCTATTGTTTTGTTTTGGACTCACTTCATCAAGTCTTATTTTTCAATCTCTCAATTATGATCCAATCAATTACTAATTCATAAGATCAAGCGCTATATGACTGGATTGTAAACTGTTTCTTGTCCTTCATAAGGTTCAATAAGTATGGTTTGCTACAATGGTACTTTTCTGACTTTGGCAATAATCTATAGAATATCCACAATTTACACCTTCAGACTTAATTGAACTATCTTAATAATAATCATTCTCTGATTATTGTTAACTTTGGTACTAGACTAGTCTTATTTATCAGATCATATTTTTCACCTTTTCGCCTTGTAATATCTTTCTTTACTATGTTACTCACTGCCTCATTTAGTGTTTGACATGTTTTGCACTTATTCAAGACATTTGTTGATTTAAGACTATATCAAAGTTGACATTTAACTCACACTTGCGTATAAATACAGAAATTGTCACTCCAGAGATCTCTAAACCAGATACTGTTGGTGCGATAAAACTCTCTCTTACGTCAGACTTCCATCTATCAGTATAAAGTCCAGACCACATTGCAGTTTATTCAAGCTAATAACCTACAGACAGAAAGAGAAATGTTCAGCATGAAAAGCTTCCAGTCATAGTTTTCATGAGCCATTTTGAGGCGGGTTAACATAAAGGGTTCATTTAAATAATGACTCAATGGCACAGAAAATGTGATCATGATTTGTTTCTTTCTAAAAGTGCTGTACTTATTTCTACTCAGTAAAGACCATTTTGTTTTCTGGCAGATAGATAGAAAAACCCTGTTTGCATTTACTCACAGAATCCAACCAATCAGATGAGAGCTTGCCAGATCGAGAACGTGCTTTCCATTTTTTTTTTTTTTTTTTTTTTGCAATATACATTGTATAGTTGTAGGAAACTATAGTGAAAAGAGCTGGAAGTGTTTATCTGGTCTGTAATTCCCTCATATGTATTCAAATTCCCGTTAGACTCTAAGACAGCCAATGAGTAAAAACTTCACACACACATCCAATCTATTAAATGGACAAATGTTTCGTTTTAGTCCTTATAATACTGTTCATTCTGCACTGTCATAAAAATCATGAACTCTAAAACTACTTATGATTTTGAATATGACAGCAGGTCTGGTTTACTGTCAGATCTTGACACATACAGTATTTATCAGGGCTGTTTCAAAAATGCTCTTTTAAATCATCAGAAAAATGCTGAATAAAGAGAGAAGACGAGAATAAAAAGGCAAAGGCCAGAGGAAGGGTGTGATACCGCAGACACGACAAGCATGCATTAATATGCTTTTCTGTTGGTATATATATAAATAATACAAACGCATTTTGTGCACATAAATATATCACTCCCTTATAAACACAACTTTCATGTACACGCATGCAGACATGTTGTTGAGCAGAGGTTTATAGTTCTCAAGGTGTTCCACAGTGAGCACGTCAAATCTATAATGAAAGGAGACAGATTGAGGTCATTTTGACTCTCTCTTTGTTTCTGAGGGTTTGAGGGAAGAAATAGACACACTGAAGCATGAAGAAATCCGCATGACTAACAGAAAGAGAGTGACTAGATTTGTGTGTTTGAGATTGTGTGAAGGACGTGTTGGTGAGCGTCTTGGCAGTGAATGTGTTCATTGGGGAGAACATGCAAACACACTTAGATCTGTTATAACACATATTTTATGTTATTATTCATCTTTTTCCTCCTCCTGCCAAAAAAATCTGCAAAAATCACGCAAAACACTTTTCTATTCTATCACACGTTTTGGTAAAACATCCACATATTTTTCTCAATATCCAGTGTTGTTCTCTGACGGCACCTTACATGTGTGATAACTGGAGAGAAATCATATTCTTCATCAGTATTTTTGTCATGTTTTGCGGTGATAATGTCTGGTAACACTTTGCAATAATGTTTCATTTGATAACATTTAACTAACAATGAACAATACAGCAATTCAACATTAACATTTAACAATACGTTTTTAAAATCAAATGTTGTATCTGCTAACTTAATGCACTGTGACCTGAAACAATGAACAATTGTATTTTTTATTAACTAACATTATTAATAAATGCTGTAAAAACTGAGATTGTTCATAGTTTGTTCATGTTAGCTAATGCATTAACTAACAAATGAGGCCTTATATAGTGTTCCCAAGTTGGTAACGCTTTAGATTACAGCCCGGAAAGTACTGCGTAATTAAAGCAATTTTACAGCTTTAACCTTCGGTAATTATAGTGTATAACGTACTTACAATATAAGTATAAGGGAACAATATTTTAAGTTTGGGGATTAAAGGGGTAACAACCAGGAAAATTAAAAAATGATTTATACGGTAAGTATTATATAACTAAGGGGTACTTATTCTACTATTATGATACAACAATCTTACATGTGGGAGCAACTTATCAAGAACATACCTTTTTGAAATAATGGTGAACCAGTACATTCTGGATAAGCTTTTTAAAAATTACAGGGTACATATCTATGCATTTATAAAGTAATATTTTTAACAAAAGTGCACTGAAAACGAAAACTATTGCAACTTTTGCTTAAATATTGGGAAAAGTTCATGTAGTGGTGCTTGTTACCCTTCTTGTTCCATGTAGTTACAGGGTAAGTACAATAAAAATGCATACACACAATCTTATATCACTGACTCGGAAACCTTTATTTATTATCCAAACTTAAACATCTGTACTTTTGCTATCAAAAAAAAAAAAAAAAAGTATAAATGCATAGATACTCTGTAATTTAAAAAAAGCCTATACAGTATGTACTGGTACACAATTATTGCAAAAAGGTATGCAGTGTATGTTCTCGCTAAATTGCTCCCAAATGTAAGATTGTTGTAGTTCTATAATACTTACAGTATAAATATTTTTTTAATTCTCCTGGTTGTTACCCCTTTATTCCCGAACCTTAAAATATTGTTCCCTTATACTTACAAGTACTTTATAGGTACACTATAATTACCGAAAGTTACACTGTAAATTCCTCTTAATTACACAGTACTTTCCGGGCTGTAATCTAAAGCGTTACCAGAACATTTGATATTGAATTTATTAGGAATAACATTTTAATGTTCAACAGGCAAACCTGGCTCACATGATTGTGAGATATTGTAGGAACCATCTAAAGGATCTGCCTTCAGAAGTCATCTAGATGAAGGCTTCTCCACGCACACATATATAGTCTGAGAAGGTATTTCTGCATGTTTCTTACACAGCATGTATGCTTCATTTTTTTTTTACTTTTGACTTGACCATTTTCTCTGCAATTGTCCATCTCTCTTTTTTCCTCTGTCTGTCACATTCGATCTGCGTTTGCACCGATGGAGGGGTTTGCGGTCCAGACTGCTGCTTTACTCAGACGGTTAACATCGACTGTTCCCCCCGACAGTGTGTCAATACTCAACAATTTACAAGCGCATTAAAATCGACCCCAGATAAAAGGCTATTTCTGCTGTTCTGCTAGAAATACATTTGAGCAGAGAAAGAAACAGAAAAAGGTGAAATGCCTTGAGTGAAATTACAGTCTTGGCGAGGAAATTGCAGTCACTGCGAGGAAAAACTGAGAATGCATGTAACAAGCTCAGTTAAAACATCCATCCAAGATTGTGGATGAGGCCAAAGAAATGTGAACTATACATTCGGTAGCCTACTAAAAATATAGAAGTGTACTACTATTTTATACAATATTTCTGTGAATACAGTATATTAGGGTTATTATAGTTTCATAGAACTTTCATTACTTGAAATAAAATAAATTAAAACTTATTTTATTTCAGTTAGTTGCCGACATTTCTCATTTTCATTTAGTTTAAGTTGATGTAAATGAATAAAAACTATATAGAAAACTATATAAAAATATTACTAAAATGAAAACAGAAAATATAAAATTAAAACTAATCAAAATATTATTAAATTTGTGACATTGCCAATGACCTTAATTTCAGTGCCAGTGCCATAATTGATCATTTTCACAATTTTCATGGCGCCCAGAATATTTTGTTGGATGAATATCTGAACATGCAATATATCAAAAGAAAAGAGCCGCTGCTCTTAAACAACAACAATTCTAGCGTCATGCATTATTTTTTTATTATCACTTGAATGTGGGCAAGTTTTATAAAGAAAAAGCAACGTTTTGAACAAAAAACTGAGAAAATTGTGTTTTTGTCAAAGACTTCGTCCGGACGGGATTCAGAGCGATAATCAGAACACAGATGAAGTAAATCTAGTCCATCAACACCTCAAAGCTTCAGTCGTTTCCTCTTCATGGGTTCAACATTTCATTCAATAACGATAGACAGTTTTGATTTATATGATGTTTAATGTTTGATGATCGGTTATTTTAAATGTGTGTCAGCATTGCTTCTATCGCTTGTTTCTGCTTCTTCCCCTCATCTGTGTTTGAATCCAGGCATTATTTTATATCTCTTTCAGAAGATGTGTAATAGCGCCCCCTATTTTTTAGGCAAGGCAAGTTTATTTATATAGCACATGTCATACACTATGGCAATTCAAAGTTCTTTACATAGAAAATAAGCATAAAATAAGAGCAAGGGAAATTAAAACAGTTAATTCCACAAAAGGAATTAAAAGAGATAAATGATACAGTTATAAAATGAATTAGAGTAAAATGAATTAAAGTAGTAAAAAGATGATACATAAACTTCTCATCTGGCAAAACACCGGTGTATCTTATTTTTGGAGATACACAAACGACGGTGTATCTAACGAACCCTTTAAGTGGTTTAAGTTTCTCTCTTACCCAATTCTCAGTGCATTTGAGTTCAGTTTAGAATCAAAAGGAGGAATACAGTGCAGTCAGTCGGACGTACAGTGGATACAGTTATACAAAGAATTAAAAGAGATAAACTGGCAAAAATAGTGGTGTATCATATTTTGAACAGCTTGTTATACTGTGAGATTATGTGGATTGTACTGTGTGTCTGTGATCTTTCGACGCGCCTAAAAATCTGAACAGTGAAAAAACAGATTGTCAGAAAATTTCGTCAATGGCAGGGAAAGAAATAATTAAGCAAGTGGCACAATGTTATC
>JARWKJ010000010.1:41041314-41176314 GCA_029959095.1 Rhinichthys osculus | reverse complement strand
TATATTTAAAATGTATTTACATAGAAAACAACAATTTTAAACTAATATTTCACATTAGTACTATTTTTACAGTATTTTAAATGAAACAAATTAAGGTGATTGTAATAATAACATTAATTATTTAAATGATGTCTCTATCTATAATGTCTAATTAGACTACACTATAGCGATACGCTTTTGCTTCAACTGTGCAAACCAGATTTCTGTTCGACCTCCTTTATTACATTCACACAATTGCTAACCATACTGCAGTTAATATGGATCGTATCCCAGAGCTTACAGGCCAAAAACTCTCGTGTGAAAGTGCCCCTTTATTTCAGAATGAGTTTCAGGATTCGGTCTATAGATCGTAGAAGTGTGTAGATGGAAACAACTCTTAAGATTGAGACAGAATGAGAGCTCTGCAGTGAAATATTCCCCAGGCACTGAGAATGGATACAATAATAATGCATTGAAAAGTATTTATGATCCGGAGCTGATAGGACACTCCAAGCAGATGATAAACCAAGACTTGCTCAATGTATTCAGCACTCCTTTAAAATGAGCAGCGATTTCTTACACCATTTACCAGACAAATCACACAGTTGACTCTGGACCTTCTGTATGTGAACACTGTGAATGAGATCTTGGACTTATATTAATGACAGAGTATGACAATACATGGCAGAATCCCTGTTCCTTTAGTGAGTTTGACTAATGGATTTATGTTTTTTCCCATGGACTGTAAAAAAAGATGGACAGCACGTCGCTGCTTCCTTCCACTGTAGAAAAATGAAGCCAAAATATCCCAATAATGGTCGTTGCTGATTATGTCATTCGGAGCCCGAGTTTGCACAGTGGTGATCATGAACATTCGCAAGCACCGCTGTTAATCATGTCGATAACCCCCGTTTTTATAGCATCAAATAACTAACTAAAACCAAACTTGTTGGAAAAACTAACACTTGAACATACATCTGCGTGATAAGAACTGCCTTAAATAACAGAAACCATCCTTGATTACTTGGAGAAGTTGGGATTTATGACCTATACTGGAGCCAGCCACCAGGGGGCGATCGAAATGCTTTGGCTTGACTTTTCAGGACGTGTGCAGCACATTTGGGGCCTCAGACAGTTTATCAGCATTATTAAGCATTCAATCTGGGAGAGCATCATGTAGACAAGACATCATTCATCAAATACTCCACATGCTCCTCATACTTCACAATAAAAGAGTAGCTTTCTCTTTCCTTTGGGCTCCTGCTCATGTAGGGGTGGAAGGAAATGAAGTTGTAGATATGCTAGCAAAAAACTCTATAAAGCATGAAACAGTAGATGTGCACATACCAATAAGTAGAGCAGAGGTTAAAACCATTATAAAACAACAATCACTTAAAATATGTCAGGAATATTGGAAGACAGCGGATACGGGACGTCAGTATTCAAAATCAAGTAGTCACAAGCATGAGGAAGGGCAGAAGCCCAAGGGAGGAGATGTTAGTTTCACATCTTAGAATGGGTCACACTGGTTTAAATGCAACATTGTATAAAATAGGAAAACACCCCACTGGATTATGCACTTATTGTGATGTACAAGAGACAGTGAAACATATATTGTTAGACTGCAAAAAATATGAAGAAGATAGAATAGAATTAAAGGCACAAATGGATGAACACTTGTTTTACACTTGAGTGTTTATTGGGGAAAACATCTGGGAGAATACACAAGCTGTTAATTTTGTTTTTTAAAAACACTGGGCTAGGCGAAAGGAAGTTCCTCTATCTCTTTTGGATGCCAGTTTAATGTTCACAGTCCAGTCTAGTAAGTGGCGGTAATGCACCTTTGAGATGAGTTGCCAACCGCCATTAAATCCTGAAAGAAGAAGAAGAAGAAGCACATTTGGGTTTTCCCCATTGAATTAGATGGACTGAAGAGCTTAAAATGATCAGCTTCAGGGATCGCCAGTGCTCGAAGTTTTACTTTAATCAATACATCACCCCATGCACTCTCAGTTGCAGTCAGCGTTTACCACGGCTTCATCCCAAAAGCCTCACAATTGCCTAATGCTGGTAGAGCATTTCTGTGCCTCAGAATGTAATGTTGTTTCAGCATGTTTCTGACACACGGGCCTGTTTCTGAGACCTCTTAATGATCGGTGTTTTGACCTATTGCTTTTGGATTATATGGATTTTGGGGTTCAACTTGATTTATTGATTCACAGACGTAGATTTATATGTTAAATTCAGTGACTGCGTCCGTCATCAGGTCGAGTTCCTTTCATTATGTTGTCATTGATTATGTTGCTGAAACGCAACATTAGTACAGAGTGCATGAGGTTTTCTTTTTAAGATGTACGGAAACAATGATAAACACAAACCATTTTAGACCCTCACGGCTAGGCAGAAATGTTAACAATTTTAGTTTTGTACGCTTAATATTTCTCTGTACCTCTAAGCCACAGAAATCAAGTAAGTGTTGTTCTGGTCCTAACTCTCGTCTTTTGAAATGCTCATTGATTTGCACCGTGGGCCGAGTTCACAGTCTAGTACTCTCTAAAGGCCTGAGGATTATACAGTACGTGCCTGTCTGCCTTCAACGGTGTGTGTCGCCTTAAGGACGCTTTATTTTTTATTATGTCCACAGTTTGGGACAGTTTCATAGCCACTGAATTTAAGACTCTCTTAAGAACTAATCTGACGAACTAACATATCAGGTTTACGTTTCAGATTCAAATTAGACCTTTTCCTGTAACTGAATTAAAAAAGTTATGATCAGTCTTGAAGAAGAAAATGAGATGACTGGCTTGTAAGACTAAGCAGTTTATACAACCGGCCATATGTATTCTTGAATTTTCCCCTCTTTATAGAAAGATTGTGATAATATAAAACATAGATACACTCTGCAACATATAGGGTTTATGGCAACTAGAATACAAATGTTAGTTACCCATTTAGTTCTATGGGGATGTTTCTGAGAGATTTAGTCATTTTTAAAAGAAATCAGTGAGTAAATCAGTGGGTAACCTGTGGCTGGTTTCTTTTACCACTGGTCATAACTTTATGTCAGTAAAAGTAGATTGGTCAAATTTCCATTGAAAAAAAGACTGATTACCCCTTTACAAACTGCTAGTTAGCCAGACTAGTTCTTAAGACTGGCTTAACATAGTGACTATGTTTATGCAACTTGCATTGCATTCAATGTATATTTTCATCAGTTCATGCTTTTACTGAAAATTGACTTTAGTGTTTGAGCAACAGGAGCGCTACTATATACATTATCTTCAATTCAATTCAAATTGCTTTATTGGTATGACTGTACATATTACAATATTGCCAAAGCTTGAATACATAGAATAATTATAAAGACATCAAAATAATAAATTATTATAACAAACTTAAATTTAAATGTACAAATTAAATTAATTGTACAAATTAAATTAATTGTACAAATTAACAGTGTAACAAATTAGAATATCTGTGAACAGTTGATACCACACTGTTTTAACATACACACACACACACACACACACACACATTACTGAGGGTCACTGTGTGTGTATCTACTACTGTAGTGAAGAGAATGACAAATGTATCTATGATATAAACATGGGAAGACAGTGATATTGCTGATATTGTGACTGGTGGAGTGTGGAAGAGCAAGAAAAAAATGGTCATTAATTTCATGTTCTGAGATGAAATGTGACTCTTTAGTGGCCAAAAGTCTGTTCGCAAAAAGTTGTGAGAACATTACAGCTCAATAATGCAGAGCGGACCGCCGGACACCATCATATCACGAACAGTTGGTGAACAAACACTGAGATGTCAAGATTGCCGTTTTAAGCTTTTTGCGTCTTTAGTTTTGCAGTGAAACAGCTGTCGTTTAATATTTTTGCGGTTTAGTTTTGAAGTTCTTTAAATTGTTTGCTTGTTTTATTAGTCATATTGTGTATATAGTCAATTTTTGTTAATGTTCAAGCCGCATAGTGTAAATACAGATCTTAATGCAAAAACATCAATCACCTGATAATTACAGTATAATCCCCTTCAGTTGCATCTGTCACACCTCAGCGGACTACACTTCCCAGCATCCCTCATGTTCACCACCTGATCACCTGTCACCTGATCACCTGCATGTCATTATTCACCATGGACTCTAATGTTCCTCACAGCTGTCTGTCATTGTCTTGTCATCACCTTTTGTATTTAGTTCCCTTCTGTTCAGTCAGTCTTGGTCCGTTCTCATTAATATTTACGTTGTAATTGGTGTGTGTGTGTGAGCCTTCTACCCATTCTGTACCTGTTGATATTATATTGTTGTGAGAAAATATTTATATTGGAGCTTTTTGCCTGTTCGCCTTTCTTCTACCAATACCACACCGTGACAGCATCAATGTTATTTATTTGCATCATTTTTTTTGTATTTTGTTGTGTAGGTAAATACTTTTTCCTTTTTAAAATGATAGTTTGTGGCAAACTACAGTTTTAACAACACTTTATCTGTTTCTATTTCATGTAGCATATCAGCATTTCTTTCCTGCATCCATGCATTACCTCTTCAATAATCCCACTCCTTTATATTTAATATCTGCGTTTCTTCATCTCTGTCTAGATGGAAAGGTTTTGGTTGCACATTGAAGCGTATCCGTATAGAATTGAGTGATGAAAGCTCAGGTCAAGAGCAGGAGAATCTGCGGTTCTTAGATAACACCGTCCTGTCCTTTGGAAATCCTGAGCCTTACACTGATGATTATGATTTCAGTTTGATCATCGCTTACTGTTTGTCTAGAGAGTGAAAATATAACACTGTGTCTCTCTAAATTTGAGTTTTTGAACAATGACAGTTTTTTTATGGCCAAGTGTTTCTCTTCATTTTAGTTTAATGGTTTTTAAGAAGAAAATTAAATTAATAAGCAGAGGGGTCTGATAAAGGATAGCTCAGAACAGCCACATTTGTAGCAGTGTCAGACTTAATTAGCTATAATTTGTCATACCACATATGCAAATTTTGATTATTTCAATAGATTTAGTCATTTACACATCCAGAGCACATGACCTTCCTTAATGCCCACTTAACTGCACCTGCTGTTCAACTGATCACATTAATATAGTATATAGTTCACTGTTAAAAACTAGACATTTAATTAGATTTTATTTAGTTGCATAATTTTCGCAATATTTAATTTCATTAAGATGGAGGTGGCCAATTTTTTTACTAAGGGCCAAAAATGAAACTTGATTGAGAGCCATGGAGCAAAAAGAAATGTGTTGTATCGAACAATATTTTGAAATGTATATATTTTTTCACTTATATTCTCTACATTTCAATGCAGAAATAAAACCATACATGTAAAAACAAAAAAAATATATAAATTAAAGGAAAGATATTATTCACTGATTTCCCCTTCTAGTGATATGAGGAAAATATGGCCAAATTGAAGGACATCTCTGCATTAAGAATTCTATAAATATCTCCTAATTTCCTTAAACATGCCAAATACAACAATATATCCTGCAGGAAAGGTGAGACAAAGACAGAATGGAAAAGAGCAGCTGCAAAATAGAGGTACGTGATGAGTAGATTTGGAAGTCCACTTCCATGTTTTTACATTTGGATTTGTTGGTTTGTGTGTGTGCATCCGTGCGTGCATGTGTGTGTGTGGGGGGGTGTCCGTCATGTCCAGGTCTGCTCCCCAGTGTGCTTTTGCCAGTCTGTGCAAGCTGCCCACTGTGCCACCCCCAGAAGTGGGCATTAGTCCTCTAATTACACTTCTTTATGGTTTGGGTGGCACAGAAAACAGGCACATGTCATGCCAAGCCTTGTTTATACATGCCAGCCTCTGCTGTGCCCTGCCAAACTTTGCCATCTGACAGTATGCCAACCTCTACATCTGAAGCCAGATCTACACCAGACTGTGCCAGTGAGAAAGGTCTATGCCAAGCAGTGTCACACAGTGTGCCAGCCATTACCATTTAATGCCAGTCTCACCAGTTCTTCTAAGGCTGCTGCTAATTAGCAGGGAACTTGAGTGTATTAAGAAACACAGGACCAATGAAAAAGCATTATTCTTATTCCTTTTTGTGTTTGTGTGTGTGTGTGTGTGTGTGTGTGTGTGTGTGTGTGTGTGTGTGTGTGTGTGTGTGTGTGTGTGACACACGCACACAGTCACACACACATACACACACATATATATATATACTAGGCCTATATACATATACATACATACACTACTGGTCACAAGTTTGTAATTGACATGTTTTTGAAAGAAGACTCTTATGGTCAACCAGGCTGCATTTATTTGATCAAAAATACAGTAAAAATAGTAATATTGTGAAATATGTTTTCTATGTGAATATATGTTCAAATGTAATCACTATGGCATTGTTATTAATTACGGTCTGTTTTATAAGACTTAACGTGCTAAAAATGTATTAGTAATGTAATGGGAGAATCCTGTTAAAGTGCCATCTTAACCAAGACATCACGGAATGGCCCCTATATTTAAACTGCTGCAAGTTAGAAAATCTTTTCTCAATAGCGGAAATTAACACAGTGGACATGAAGCATAAGACAGAGAGCTGATCCTAAATACAAAACCTGTTAAAACATTTGGCCTCCTCATCTGCAAGCTGTTTCCCCATTGGACCTGCAAGCTGTTCCCAGCAGCCAGAGGAGAGAAACGCCCCAAGGGCTTATGGGTAGTGAGTGTTTTTAATACAAAACAAACAAGCAGCAGAGCTTAAATAAGCTTGGTTGAGATATATGAATTAAGATATTCAATGAATCAAATATTGTAGTGTTTTGTCGACACTGTACGAATGACAATGTGTTTTAGTGCTAATAAACTCATGCACTCCTGTCTTCCTCTTGTGTGAGTCTAATATGCAAATCTACTAGGTTTACATATAGCTAGTTTGCATTAATATGCATTGCCATCCATGTCATGTTTCCTGGAGCAGGTGTTCAAACAAGCTGATGAATAATTAGATCTGATCTTTGCTGCTCTCCATCCAGATTTTAATATAACGTTGGTATACAGCGGTTTTAAACCTACCTTAATTTTTCATCTGAACTATCACATTTTTCATTTGAGGGTTGGGCTACTTTTACACTGGCCGCGGGTTGTTTTTCAAGTCCGCATGGTTAAACCGAAACCTATAACGAAATATTGTATTTACGTCCCGGAATGCAATTTTTACCAGGGGAACCATGACTAAAAAATCTCGGATTTTACCCCCGGAACGCGATTGGGCTAGTTTGACTAACAATTAGGATGTGTTGCGAAAACCTGGCAACCCTTACCTCAACTCGTTGACAAGTCTGGTGAGAGATCAAAGTTCTTCAGGAGCTGTGGAACTCCAGTACGATAAGTATAGGCTGTCAAGCCAAGGCTATTTTATTCACTTTTAACATCGGATAAAGTGATTATTTCTCTTTGATACAGATGATGCTGAGTCATTAATAAATTACTCATGACAAAACAAAAAAACAAAAAAAAAAAAAAAAAAAAAATTTACCATTTATTTACCATTTCCATGAGTCCCGCTATAGCGATTATAACGTGGTATAGCCTGTTTAAGTAGCTTGTTGAGCTTTCTTCTCTTTATTTTATTAATTCATTACGCTCAATAAAAGGACGGAGAGAAAAGGCACTTCGTTGGAAGACTTTTATTTCTAACACTATGGCAAATGTACCGTTGTGTTGGGTTTTGTTCAATATGATGTTCAGTTGTAGATCAGTGGACTTGCTGCAGTTGAATATCCAAGTTAAGAGAAGCCCTCTGTCACAGACGAAACATAAATTATGTGGCGGACGCAATATAATTTAATAATTAGCGTCAACTGCCCAAAAGTGGGACACTGCCTAATGTGGGACATCTAAGGTCTAGAGAGTTTACTTTGTAGGTCCCCCATAATGAACAGTGGCGTGCACAGGGGGTCTCAAAATGTATAAATACCCTTTTGTCTCAAAATGTGTTGTGCCCTTTTCTGATCATTGTAAATAATAATAATTATTATTATAAATATTATAATAAATAACAATACACTTACACACCCTTGCCACTAACAATAATAATACATACAAATATTATATAAAAAAAATTTGGCGGAGAAGTGGTAGGCGGAGTTTCCTTTGCAGCGCCTCGCATTTGACGGTTCTGGTACGCACTACGCAGCAGTTCGCGCGAGCCTTCAAACGAGCAGCAGGTAACGTTAAAGCTAATACGGAAAATTGCATTTATCCTACGATCACCATGCTACTCTAAAAGTTGCGGCAGCAAGCGTGTTATTCTTAACTATAATAAAAGTATAACTCGATTTCAGACGCATTCTGAGTGACAATGTTTTTCGTTTTTATCCAAGGAATAAAAGTGCAAGGGGAAATACATCTAGTTAAATGAAATCTTAAGTCAATGTCCAACTCTAAATTGTAAGGAACTTATATCTTTGATTTCATAGTTGGGGCGGCAGTCAGTGGTTCATGTGGGTTGTCTACAAACTGGAAGGTTGGTGGTTCAATCCCTGATTCCACCTGACCAAGTGTCGAGGTGTCCATGAGCAAGACACCTAACCCCAGCTGCTCCCGACGAGCTGGATGGCGCCTTGCATGGCTGCCGTCGGTGTGTGAATATGAGGCAAATTGTAAAGCGCTTTGGTGGCCATTGGGTCTGTGAAAGCGCTATATAAATGCAGTCCATTTACCATTTAGTAACGCTTCACAATAAGGTTCATTTGTTCATTACTCATGTATGAACTAGCATGAACTAACCATGAGCAACACATTTGTTACTGTATCTTAGTTAATAATACAACTGTTAATTGTTTATTCATGTTATGTCACAGTCAGTGCATTAACTAATGATAACAAATACAACTTTTGATTTTAATGTTTTAGTAAATGCTGAAATTAATATTAACTAAGATTAATAAGTGCTGTAGAAGTGCAGTTCATTAGCTAATGCTAACTAATTTAACTAATGAAACCTTACTGTAAAGTGTTACTGATTCAGCTAACACTGTCTTTCATACATATATACATTAAGTTTACAACATCAACAAAACAAAAAATTAGTTTTCCATAAAATTATTAATTTTACCTTCTTGATTCTCACTGTTTTGTTTGGTAAAGTAAATAATATTTAGTAATATTATCATAATTTCCCTATTTTCATTTGATGTGTTATAATAATAAAACATATTTTCTTAGAATGCCAAGGAAAGAAAGAATAAAACTGAAAAAATCAAGGAACTCTATGATGCAGCCAAAGGAAGCATCCCTCTCACAAGTTGGCTGAATAGAGAGAATAAAAATGCAGGCACTGTTAAATTATATATATAAAAAAATTAGTGTCCTTTTTGGTCCCTCCGCCCCTGCCCCTGAGGAGGTCTGTGCGCGCCACTGTACATGAATGCCAGTAAAACTAAGGGTTAGTCAGCTGTGGTGTCATGACATGTGATCAAATGTCCAGTCATATGGGTGGAGCAATCATCAAAACTAGTGTGAAAAAGACCACCCAAAGCTCAGTGACGTCAGTGACTCATAAAGTTTTGACAAACTTGATATTAAGGATTATAAATTTAAAGTATAATTTTAAAACAAAACAATCATGCTACTTTTTGGCTTAATGTGCTTATGAAATCTTTGTGGACCACTCGGTTTTGTTACCCGGGACAGTATGCTAATGTGGGACAGTACTTTAGTCAGTCAAAAATGTGTGGTGGGGCATGGTTTGTGTGACAAAAATGGTTATTTACAGGGTTTAAGTTGCAAGATTTTATATGTTGCCTTTAAATAGGAAAGGAAACGAGGATACACATATAAGAATTGAGAAGCACCCTATTTCTCGTTGCCATAAGTTTAATGGCCCACTAAAATGCCTTGAAACGCTCAGCATTATACAATGTGTTGAAGTAATTTCCACTGAAACAGGAAGACAGGGCGGGACATATCGAACAGCTCATCGCCCTTTTAAAATAGCCAATAGCGTTTAGTTTATCACATCTAGCCAGAGCCATTGAGCTTGGCAAAGCCGCATTTGACAGCTTATAACAGCCACAGTCTAACTATTAGAGTAATAGATTCCCCTTTTAGATTTAATATGAAACTGTTACTAAAGCAAAACAGTGATAGTCATGCTGAAGATGTGTGGTTTCAAAAGTGTGTAATTTAAATTGGTGTATGGCACTGGTAATTGTTGCTCCTCCTAATCTCCTCCATATTGCTTTAAAATATATCATTTTGTGCAGAATTCAAATGGTTCTGATACGTTAATTAGAACGTTAAAGGTCCCGTTCTTCGTGATCCCATGTTTCACACTTTAGTTAGTGTGTAATGTTGTTGTTAGAGTATAAATAATATCTGTAAAATTATAAAGCTCAAAGTTCAATGCCAAGCGAGAGATTTTATTTAACAAAAGTCGCCTACATCGAACGGCCCGTTTGGACTACATCCCTCTACTTCCTTCTTTAATGACGTCAGTAGAACAGGTTTTTGACTAACGTCCGCCCACAGGAATGCTCCCTCAACTCCCTCAACTTGCGCACTTTTTATAACTTACTGTGTTTACTCAGCTCTTACGGTGATTTTCTGAAGTAAAACTGACGCTTCATCTTTTGTGTGATGTACAATAAACTTTATTAAACTCATCAGTATATGTTTGATCATCATTCGGACCTGGTCCGAAACAGCAGACTTGTAGGCTATTAATGAATAATGGATACATACAAGCAGATGACAAATACGTTATAATAACCGTAATTAAACTACTAAACTATACCTGTTCCATCTCTATACAGCACTCTGACTCTGTAGGCATTATTGTCCGACTCGAAATGAACACCGTTACTGAGAGTTTCTGATATTATCATCATTCTGTGAGATGAAATTGTCCTGAGAGACTGAGCGCGAGCTCATGAAGCTCCGCCCCCTGTGCCGGCAGCAGCAGCTTATTTGCATTTAAAGGGCACACACTAAAACAGCGCGTTTTTCTGAGCCCCAAAAAATGACAATTTAAACATGCTGTAAAAAATTATCTGTTGGGTATTTTGAGCTAAAACTTCACATACACATTCTGGGGACATCAGAGACTTATTTTACATCTTGTGAAAAGGGGCATAATACGGGACCTTTAAAGTAAGTGAAGTGAAGTGAAAACGAAACCAGACTTCATTTGCCCTTATGGAAAAAGCATATTTACACTGTCTGAATCGTTTCCTATCCCCTATATAGTGCACTGTGTCACTATTGTCGTGGTCACAACAACCAAGTGAGTCTCCTGAATAGAAAGATACATGTACATTTATATCATACATTTGAGTAAAAATCAATGTCACTCAAGTCTTCTTCACTGTGATTTGTTCTGGTGATTGGTTTGTAATGATCTAAGCTAATCATATGACTGTTAGTTCTACTGTGTTAAGCACTTTTTGGTTAAGTATACACTCACCTAAAGGATTATTAGGAACACCTGTTCAATTTCTCATTAATGCAATTATCTAATCAACCAATCACATGGCTGCTTCAATGCATTTAGGGGTGTGGTCCTGGTCAAGACAATCTCCTGAACTCCAAACTGAATGTCAGAATGGGAAAGAAAGGTGATTTAAGCAATTTTGAGCGTGGCATGGTTGTTGGTGCCAGACAGGCCGGTCTGAGTATTTCACAATCTGCTCAGTTACTGGGATTTTCACGCACAACCATTTCTAGGGTTTACAAAGAATGGTGTGAAAAGGGAAAAACATCCAGTATGCGGCTGTCCTGTGGGCGAAAATGCCTTGTTGATGCTAGAGGTCAGAGGAGAATGGGCCGACTGATTCAAGCTGATAGAAGAGCAACTTTGACTGAAATAACCACTCGTTACAACCGAGGTATGCAGCAAAGCATTTGTGAAGCCACAACACACACAACCTTGAGGCGGATGGGCTACAACAGCAGAAGACCCCACCGGGTACCACTCATCTCCACTACAAATAGGAAAAAGAGGCTACAATTTGCAAGAGCTCACCAAAATTGGACAGTTGAAAACTGGAAAAATGTTGCCTGGTTTGATGAGTCTCGATTTCTGTTGAGACATTCAGATGGTAGAGTCAGAATTTGCCGTAAACAGAATGAGAACATGGATCCATCATGCCTTGTTACCACTGTGCAGGCTGGTGGTGGTGGTGTAATGGTGTGGGGGATGTTTTCTTGGCACACTTTAGGCCCCTTAGTGCCAATTGGGCGTCGTTTAAATGCCACGGCCTACCTGAGCATTGTTTCTGACCATGTCCATCCCTTTATGGCCACCATGTACCCATCCTCTGATGGCTACTTTCCGCAGGATAATGCACCATGTCACAAAGTTTGAATCATTTCAAATTGGTTTCTTGAACATGACAATGAGTTCACTGTACTAAAATGGCCCCCCCAGTCACCAGATCTCAACCCAATAGAGCATCTTTGGGATGTGGTGGAACGGGAGCTTCGTGCCCTGGATGTTTATCCCACAAATCTCCATCAACTGCAAGATGCTATCCAATCAATATGGGCCAACATTTCTAAAGAATGCTTTCAGCACCTTGTTGAATCAATGCCACGTAGAATTAAGGCAGTTCTGAAGGCGAAAAGGGGTCAAACACAGTATTAGTATGGTGTTCCTAATAATCCTTTAGGTGAGTGTATATGGCCTTTGACCTAAGCATCCTTAGTCTGCATTTTTCTGTACATTTAATGTTAAAAATACCCCATTTCAACATCAAAAAATATTTCTATCACACCATACAGAAAATAGTATTAGTGTAAACAAGTGACCGATTTCAGCCACCGCTTCAGCGTTTATTTACAGTAAAGTGTAGGGGGCGGGACTCTTCAGATTCTAGAGAGCATTTGATGAAAAGCTGAAGTGCAGAGTTATCATATTGGCGGAAGTGAGAGACTGTATGTTTTGAACGCTTATATATTTTAAATGTGAATTTTGTCATTGTTTTGGAGCACACTAGCTTATAGATAACCTTAAGGCTTACATTCATACTAAAATCCAAAAAACTTCAATTTTGCGTAAACAAACCTGCGTGACCATAGCAACCTGGGATCATCAATTTTTTTAAGTAATTTTAAATATTGGGCCTATTATTTTTAATTAAAAATGATAAAAATGCTTTTTTTTTACTTAATTTTTTTTTTTTTTTTTTACTGTATTCACTGTAAAATCTGTGTGTCTGAAAGGGCAATTCTTCACATTAGCATTTGCTTTTGTGTTCCATACAGGAAACATAAAATGAGTGTTTCCATTTTAAAATAAAGTTTTGATTAAAAGCTTTATTTGATTATGTAAAAATACAAATGTTTTTCATGAGGGTTAGGACAGAACATTTTACCCTTTTATCCACAGTTTCATCTCGTCATTTGACTCCTGAAAAATGCAGTTCTGCAGAGAAACACCTGAGAAGGAAAGTGAAAGGAAGATCAGTGCTTTTGATGATCAAGGTGCCATTTCAGAGGAGGACAAAGAAACATCTACACATATTGTCATTATTCAAGGTAAGTTTAATACTTTAAATTACTGACCAATGTTTCATTTTCATGTTAAAGATTCAAGCATATTCATGAATTTTACACTGCTGAAACGAGGCGTGTTTGTGTTTGATTTACAGTCTTTACAGTGGCTTCCACTGAATAAAAGTTCTAGATTGTGTCATTTACAAAACTCATAACTTTCAATACTGTTTTATAGAATTTTCTAAAAATCTTTTGAGAAGATGTTTTGTGAGCTGAACAATCAGCATGTTGTTAAACATGGAACATTGAACACACTGTATTTCTACAGTACACCTTACAGCTTCGGTTTATTGGTCAAATATTAAATTAGGCTATGTCCTTGCGTTCTATGAGTCTAAAGCAATAAAAAACAACCTTCTCAACTTAACTTTTCTAACTTTATCTCCTATTCTCTACTCATGAATGCACAGACTGATTCAACATTACAACCTTTATATAATTCTAATGATTCATTTTTATAATGAGAATTTATTCATTATTTAGCAGTAAGGGTAACCAAACATCAAAACCATACAAATTAAAGGAGAACTCCGGCGCAAAATGAACCTTTGGTCTAATTACACATTGTTACCTAGTCAACCGTTATCTGAGATTTGTTTTCATGATTATCGAATGTAAATAGTTTTATCTCTAAAAACAGTTTAGCCTATAAAGCTAGTATAACGCTAGTATATTGGGCATAGTGTAATGACAAATAAAAATCGCTTGTTAATACCACTAACAAGGCTCAAAATAGCCCCACACTAACACGGTAGCATAATGAGGGTCCCTACCTTCAAACCGAAGCAATGAGAACTTTGTCAGTGTCCAGACAGTTTAATAAGAAGATATTTTGAACATACAGTCAACTTCGCGTATACAGGCAGGAGCCATCTTTGAAAAACAGTCTTTACCAGTTGATCTACGAACGCCGATCCAAGTGCGCTGGTGAGATGTGAACGAGCTATAAGTTGTGATAAGGTGAGTGTGAGCTTGGATCGGCGTTCGTAGATCGACTGGTAAAGACTGTTTTTCAAAGATGGCTTCTGCCTGTATACGCGAAGTTGACTGTATGTTCAAAATATCTTCTTATTCTTATATCTTCTTACTCTTTATAATGCAATGTTCAGGTTTGACTGTATTATAAAGTAAAACTGCCACTTAAAATTACCATTTAAACCAACCCAAAAATTTTTTTTTTTTTTTTAAAGAAAAGAAAAAAAGACAAATATAGTCTTTGAGAATCTGTTATAATATATTCAAATCAAAAACCTGAAAAAATTAAACAATATGTGAAAAAATCACTAGAGTGTTTCTACCATAGGTTTCTACAGAGAGCTGTAAATCCACTAGTGGTAAAAATGTGCTATTGCGTGATAAAAATGCTCAGTGTGTCCACCAGATGGCTCCGATTTCATTTTTTAAAAATTGCTTTCATGAGGTCTAGACTTGACTCTAAAATGAAATACAGCTTTAATACATTTTTTTTTAAATTATATATATATATATATATATATATATATATATATATATATATATATATACATTTTCTATTATATTCAATGGGAAAAAATGGGTCTTAATTATTGCATAAATATTAATTATAAATTATAAAATTATCTCAAAACACCAAAAAAGAAAAGAAAAAATATTATTGAACAAAAATATATTTCATTGATTTTACTCAAATGAAATGTATCTTAATGCCGCCCTCCGGGTCATTTTTGACCCGAAGGTCCTGAGTGTGAGTCTAAAATGAGGAACCCCAGAGGGTTAAGTAGACGGAAGCGTTATCGCCTTAAGAAAATAATAACAAAGGTAAAAAACACGGTAAACCGTAATGTAAAGAAGGTTTGAATATTCTTTTCTTTTCTTTTTTAAATGGAGAGAAGAGAATTTATAGCCTGTGTTTGGACGCTTTTTGTCTCTTTATTAATAGTCAGCATCATGGCATCCTTAAACTTTGGATCTTTGAATGTTAATGGGTGTCGTAGTGCTGAAAAAAGGTGTGCTTTGTTTGATTTTTTTAATTGGAAAAAATCTGGTATAGTTTTTCTGCAAGAAACACACACAGATTTGAATAATCAGGTGCAATGGCTAAGTGAGTGGAAAGGTAAAACTTTCCTTAGCCATGGTTCAAACGTTAGTGCCGGTGTAGCAGTTCTTATTTCTTCAGATGTACAAGTACAAGATAGCAGAGCTGAAGAAGTTATACCTGGCAGAATGCAAATTATAGAATTTAAGTTATTTGAGTTATTTGTTTCTCTTATTAACATTTATGCTCCTAATGACGGTGTAGAAAGAGTTTCTTTTTTCAAAAAATTTAAAAATGTTATTTCAAAAATTCCAAATAATAGAATAATAATTTTAGCTGGTGATTTTAATTGTACTCTTGATTATACTATGGATCGGAACCATGTTGAACCTAATCTCAATTCGTCTGAAACTCTCAAAACTGTTATTCGTTTTCACAATCTTGTAGACGTTTGGAGAGAAGCCTTCCCTAGAGATAGACAATATACATGGTTGAAAATTAATTCGAACACAGTCTCTGGTGCAAGACTTGATAGATTTTACGTTCAAAAGAATAATAGAGGAAGGTCTTTTAATAGTAAAATTTTGCCAACATCATTTTCTGATCATCATTATATCGCGGTAACTATGACCATAAAACAGAGCACTTCCCACCATCATATTTGGCGTTTTAACAATAGATTATTGCAAGATAAGTCTTTTGTACAATTTTTTACTTTGTTTTGGAGAGAGTGGAGAGAGAGAAAGTTACAGTATAAAAATTTAGGCCAGTGGTGGGATACTGGAAAAGTACAGATCCAGCTCTTTTGTCAGCAATATACAAGAAGCCGTATGATGGAGCTGAAAGAAAAGGTCCTGTTCTTGGAAGAGCAAATTCTCCAGTTAAGCAGTTCCATCAGTGATGGTGAAGAGACAGAAACTGCAAAAATGCTTAAAGAGTACAATTTGATTTTAAAGAATTCAGCTAAACAGCATGGATTCTTCAACAACATTCTTTTTTCATTGGAGAGGAATATTAGAGAGAAGAAAAACATAAATTATCTTAAATTGCCAAATGGAAAAGAAATAATGGAAAAGAAAGAAATAATTTCACAAACTTTACTCTTTTATGAGGATTTATATACAGCACAACCTTGTGACCTTGAAGCAACAAATCAGCTTTTAGATGGACTTCCACATCTTAAAAAAGAAGATAAAGCTGAATTAGACAAAGCCTTGTCATTTCACGAGCTAACTGAGGCTGTTCAGCAGCAATCCTCAGGAAAATCTCCAGGGTTAGATGGTTTGACCTCTGAGTTCTACAAAGCCTTCTGGTCCCTCATCGGACAGGATCTTTATGCTGTATTTTGTGAAAGTTTTGAATAAAAAATCTTACCCCTGAGTTGCAGAAGAGCTGTAATCACTCTCTTACCCTAGAAAGGAGATCTTGGCCTATTAAAGAACTGGCGACCAGTTTCTCTTTTGGAAACTGATTATAAAATATTATCTAAAGCTCTGACAAATCGTCTCAAGGAATTTTTAGCATCCATTATTCACGAAGATCAGTCCTATTGTGTACCAAAGCGGTCTATATTTGACAATCTTTTTCTTGTGCGGGACATGTTGTATTTAACCGAACTGCATAAGTTTGATCTTGGTCTTGTCTGTTTGGACCAGGAGAAGGCCTTCGATAAAGTTGACCATGAATATCTGTTCAATGTACACCCTGGATTAGACTTCTGTATGAAGATGTTTATAGCATGTTGAAAATTAATGGAATTCTGACAAGACCTTTTTCTGTACATAGAGGAGTGAGACAAGGTTGTAGTTTATCTGGCCTCTTGTACACATTTTCCATTGAACCAATGTTGAGGATGTTGAGGGAGAAGCTGCAAGGATTGCCGGTTCCATCATCTTGCCTCTCGAATACTCCATCAGTTAAACTAACAGCTTATGCCGACGACATCACAGTGATCATTAGATCTGAAGATGATGTTAAACATCTAATCTCATGCCTCAACATCTATGAGAGTGCTTCTTCGGCACGTGTCAATTGGGAAAAAACAGACACTTTATTATTAGGTCATTGGTTGAATCAGAATCTACCGCAACTTCCACATCAGTGCCTTTGGAATAAAGAAGGTGTAAAGATACTTGGACTGTTTTTTTGGGACTGAACAGTTTATGGAAAAGAATTGGGAAGGACTTATAGAAAAAGTAACAGGCAAGCTCCAGAGATGGAAATGGATTCAAGCTCAGCTTTCTTACATAGGCAGAGTGTTAGTAGTGAACAATCTAGCCGCCTCAATGCTGTGGCATCGTCTAACAGTCTTGGACCCTCCCAAAGAGCTCTTATTGCAACTTCAAAAAGCCTTTGTTGACTTTTTTTGGGGAGGCCATTATTGGCTCCCTCCAGGAGTTCTGTGCCTTCCAGTTATTGAGGGCGGTCAAGGACTAATTCATCTAGCCTCTAAGGTGAAAGCCATGAGGTTACAGACTGCACAAAAAACTGCTTTACTCTTCTGACTCTGTACCATGGATCAGTTTTGGTCTTCCCATTCTACGAGAGAAAAACAAGATCGGTTTTGATAAACAAATATTTCTGAGCTCTGTTAATGTTGTAAAGGATATGTTTAAGATCAAGTTTTATGGATCTGTGTTTGAAGCTTGGAGTTCCCTTTCGTTGTCACTCCGAGTTCCGTCGGATGACGACGAATGGGGTTTCGCTTAGAAAGCCAATCGACTTCGAGTACTTCAAAACGAGCCAATGGCAAAGAAATGCCATGGGTCTGCGGAATTTGCATAGCGTAGCACCGCCCCACCTCGTGGGTATAAAAGGAGCACGCTGACAGCAAACCGGCATGTTTTCTTCGCTGAGGAGCCAAGACTGAGCTCAGGCGATCCCCGCGGTACAGCGGAAGTGGCAGACAGACGGAACGTCTCCGTTCCCTACTCAGGGAACGAGGGTTACATCCGTAACCGAGACGTTATTTTAAGTCAGAGCAAAAAGAACATTTCGGCTTTAATGAACCACTTTTTCACAATCCCTGGTTTTCCCATACTTTTATGCCTAGCATTGATTTTTCTAGCTTTGGTTTAGTTGGTGTAACTAAAGTTGGAGATTTGATTGATTTGACTGATAGAGAGTGGGTTTCAGTACAACATTTAACTATAAAGATTGGAGGTAGATCAGAGAGAATTGTTGGGAATATATTGAAGAATTTGAAAACCTCTTTTCCTACGTCTTTGTGGGAATATATAACCAATTTTATGTCTGGTAATAATTATTCAGAAGTTCTTTTTCCTGAAGTGTATATAACACCACAGGTAGACCAACATGAGAATGATGATGACGATAATGTGAACTTGTTGCTCTCTTTTAAAGGTTTACAAAGCCTTCCTTTTTCTGTTGTGAACAAGCAAAATTTATATAATGTTTGTGTAAAGTCTTTCTTTGCTGGACAATTAAGAGAGAGGAGAGATACAAAATGGAGATCTCATCTCTCATTGACAGAGAATAAATCACCTTCATGGCGGTTACTGTATAAAAACCCCCTACCAAAAAGGTCTGGTGATTTACAGTGGCGGATTTTGCATTGTGCATTACCAACAAAAGTTTTTTTGTTTAAATGTGAATATTCAGATTCTTCTTTTTGTACTTTGTGCAATGAACTTGACACAGTTTTTCATGTTTTCTGTGAATGTTGTAAATTATCTCCACTTTTTAATGTTTTGGATAGAATTTTGAGCAGTTTAGGAATAATCTTTTCATAAACAGTGTTTATTTTTGGTTGTAAGTATACTCGCGATAAGTGGGAAATCTGTACTTTTTCTAATTTTTTGGTTGGTCAAGCAAAATTAGCCATTTGGAAAGCTTATAGAATTGAAAAAAGTTAATATGGTTAATCTATTTAAGGCCTTGGTTGAATCCAGGGTAAGATTAGAATATGAATTTAATAAAATGCATTGTAATCTCCTAATGTTTGAGAAGAAATGGTGTGTAAACAAAAGTTTAATTTTTATAGAAGGGGAAGATCTCTTTTTTAAATGGTAATGTTTTGATAAAAATTATGTTTTTTAGATGTTAAAAAAGTTTTTTTAATGATGGAATAATTTGCTTTAAAAAGTGTCTCTCTCTCTCTCTCTCTCTCTCTCTCTCTCTCTCTCTCTCTCTCTCTCTCTCTCTCTCTCTCTCTCTCTCTCTCTCTCTGAGTGTGTATCTGGTGTCTGCTTACAGTCTGGGAATCCTGTACTAGAATTACTAGAATAACTGGATATTGCCATTGCAAACATATTTTCCATTGCTCATAATCTTTAGAATGAATTGGTATCATTCACAATCACTATTGTAATGTTTAGTATTATTTTCAATGTGACATTTTTCTTTTATTTCTAGTCTGGTCTGAAATGTGAAAGGCAAGTCTTCCAAAAAGACTAGGACAAAATGTAAAACTACTTCTTGAGTCTATTTGGCCCAAAATTCTAGTATTTTAAAGGCAGGACCATAAAGCATGAAGTCTTTCATCACCAGCATTCAGCTGAATCTATCAGACCAATATAATCTACTAATGTGCACAGAGTCTTAAACTGAAAAACAACCTGAAGATTAGTTAAAAGTTTTTAAAAAACGTTTCATAATAATTTATCTAATCACAGAATAATTTCATTATGCAAATTTATTTACACATATTGCATCGATCCCTGCTATAAAAGTGCAACTATTTGAAGATTTTTTCTTTTCCAACAGTCCATGAAAGATGATGGAAACGGTTTTAGAGCTGCTTATATATATTCTAGAAGACCTGGAACAATACTATCTGAAAAGATTTAGGAGTCTCTTAAAACAACATGAAGCCATTCGAGCTGGTAAACTGGAGAATGCTGATGCCACTGATATAGTGAATATAATGTTAAAGTGTTTTGGAGAAGAAGAAGCTGTGAAGATCACACTGAACATCCTGAGGAAGATTAACCAGAACCAGCTGGCTGAAGACTTACAGGACAAGTACACTGAAGGTAATAAAGGAAATAATAAAGAACGAGATGCAGCATGGATTCATAGAAATGTGTATAAGAATGCATGATATAAGTTTTTTTTTTTTTTTAAAGAAAGTATTATGTTCAAGGCTGCATTTATTTTATCAAAAAAGTTAAAATATTGGGAAATATTATTACAAAAAAAAAACAGTTTTTTATTTAAATATCTTTTTTTCCTGCGATTTTTACAGCTGAATTTTCAGCATTACTCCAGTCTCTTCAGTGTCACATGATTCTTCATAAATCATTCTAAGATGCTGATTTGCTGCTCAAGAAACATTTCTGATTATTATAATTGTTAAAAAGACAGTTGTTGATGCCTTTTTCAGGATACTTTAATAAACCTATTAAAGGACCTAAGTCCTATTCTATTTATTTTTCTCCACAGTACAAAAATCATTAAAAGAAGCTGAGAAAGACGGAAGAAAACAAGGTGAATTAACCTTACACACATCCTTAAAGTGGGACCAAAAATATTTTAGCATGTTTGATGTATACTAGGGGTGAAACAGAGGGTACACAAAGGTTACGGTTCGGTACGCACCTCGGTATTGAAGTCACAGCTCAGTACGGGTTTGGTACAGCAGGGGGGAGAAAACTAAATCTTGGTTTTTAATTTTTCTTTTCTTTTTTAATTAAAGGCACAATATGTAGTTTTTCCGCCGCTAAAGGTCAGGTATTCAAAACAAAGGCGTAGCTTGATGACGGCGAGATTTAGCGCGGAATCATGGGAGTTGTTGACTTCACCCCGGCAGCTGCTATAAGACTCTTGTCATATTTCTAAATGCTGGATGGCTTGTGTTGCTAAATGGCACGCAATTAGTTTTAAAACATATTGTATGACAGAGAAAATTAGTGCTGCCACTAACGACTAATTTTGTAACGACTAATCTTTCGACTAATTTTTCGATTAGTCGACTAATCTAAACGACTAATAAAAAAAAAAAAGTGTTTATTTCGTTGTGTCCATTTTATTTTGAACTCAACTGAAGGGCCAAAACATAAAATGTCACCTGTTCAAAAACATTATGTATTAACAATCTAAGCATTAAGTATCTGCATTTCCATTAGGCTATACCATATTAGTCAGAGTCCTAATCTAATCCTCTAATAACAAACATGTATATTACTTAAATTAGCTCTTTGTTCTGCCTTAAAAAATGTACAGTAAGCTAATAATGTATTAATTTATGTACATTTCTGAAAAGCATAACTGATAACATCACTCTGAATAGTAAAGTAGATGCAATACATTTTTTGTGAAAAGCGCTATACAAATAAATTGGAATTGAATTGAAAGAGTCTGGACTAGCCCACTATGAGTCGCGCTGAAAGCAGGCAGGCACGCAGTTATGTAGCTCGCGTTTACACTTGCGTGCATGGCGGGCCCGTGCCGCGGTTCGCGTGAATGTGAAAGCAACACGGATTTGGGGAGCCGCTTGTTCAGGAACATTAGTAACCTGCCCATGCGTTTTAGCAGATTATGATGCATTTAGTTAAATAAAACACATGTAAGGGATGATAGTGTTGATGATTTACCTTGGATACGCGAGAGTTGAGTCTGCAGTGTATTCGCGCATTGCGCGTGCAATCAGGGGAACACATTTGGAAATCCACTGTCTCCTCAAAAGAGTCCGTTTGAAAGACACAATATATTGACCCGCGTTCTGTTTTCTATCATGCGCCGTGCACGTTTGCGATGGCATAAGATGCACGCAAACTCAACAGGGTTCGATAGAATTGAGTGTGAAACCAGACCAACGCTGCGGGGGGCGCCGGGAACAATCGCGCTCGCGCTCGGACTCGGACCCGGACCGCAGCAAACGAGCCCACTGTGAAAGCTCCGTCACCTGCCTCCGCAATTTTTCATATCAAAGCAGTGAAGGCGGGCGGGAACGTGAAGGAAAATGATAGCAGATAAACCAGCAGGGCGCGCACAGACTGGTGTGTGGAGGTGAATTACAGTGAGCCGTTTGTGACGGCTCACTGTAAAGACCAAAATAAATAGCGGTCAATAGTAAAACGACAAGTCGACTAAAAAAATTGCCGTCGACTAATTTGCATGGTCGATTACGTCGACTAAGTCGACTAATCGCGGCAGCACTAGAGAAAATGCTACATTACTGTTACGAAAAATAAAGCTGCGTCTGATTATGTTATGTTAACCATTTGACAAAATAGTGTTTATATCTGAGGCATCAGGCATGGTAAAAACTTGGTACTCGTGGAAAATCAAGAAAAAAAGCTATTCAAACAATGAGACTAACAGTGTTGAGCTATATAACAATGATTCTTTTATTGTCTATTAATGTATCCATACAGTTGTTCCCTTGTCTAATCAAACATAATATTTTAAAGCATATTTGGTGTTTCCATGGTTTCTGCAAAATAAAACAGAGGAAATCATGGGTAACGCAGGTATGGGGTTAATGATAGGCGATACAATGACATGGTACATGTCCTGGTTAAAATTGCTTATTTGTCTGGATTTAAATATTCTTCGAAACATCTGGGATAATGTAAGTACACAAGTCAACAAAATATATAACACTATTCTAGTGGATTTGGATATTTTAATTGAAAAAATCTTACATATTGTGCCTTTAAACTTTTTTTTTAAACAAATGTGTATGTGTTTAAATAAATAAAATGTATTATAAAATTAAATTATAAATTATTATAATTAAATTATAATTAAAATGTTCTAAAGTATAAAAAATCTATCTTAGCTATATGGGGAGCCCTTAATTACACATTAATATAATATTAAATGTTACAATTAAAAACAGAGCCCAAATTTTAAAATTCAGTTGCTATGTTGTTGTTTTTTAGATATAATAATCAACACTCAAATAAAATAAAAAAACGTACTGTAAATTGCACAAAAGGCAGGTTTTGCAATAACTTCTAAATCTAATTTTCAATTCAATTTTTAAAATATAATCATGTACACAGTAGCTGTCATAAGCTGTTTTCATTAAACATTTATTTAAAAATACATTAAATAATAAAGACATAACTAACTGGTAAATATAGTAAATATAGTGAAAGGCTAATATAAAGCATATATAATTCTATGTGAGATATTATTCTCAAGCTGTTTTATTGATATCTTTCCACAGTTGAAACACTTGTTGAGAGATGTAAACATATCGATCGATCGTCTCTTCTTTCAGCGTTTTTTACTGGTAGCAAACAGCGTTGCATTGCCACGCATTACCTTCTGGATTGGAGTGTGGATCGCCTGTGAATGAATGTATTCGTTGTGCGACTGTATGGACCAAACCGTGACATACGTACCGTACGATTCGGGACGAATACAGTACCGTTACACCCTAATGTATACTGATCTCAGCTATGAATTTAAATACAGTAAATTTTAAAAATACTGTAAAATGCTACAGTAAAAACATGTTAATTGATTAACTGTAAGTTACCTTACCATATATGGTGAACAACTGTAAATTATTTAACATCACATTCATTTACTGGAAAACACCATCAAATTGATGGTCTTTTCAATTGAAAGCTAGGAATTACCATGTAATTTATGGTTAAAAAATGTAAATGGACATACATTTCATGTTATTTACTTGTTTATTGCATTATTTTAGTGTTGTGTGTTACCCTGATGGTGTTTTGTTTTTATGTGAATGATCCTGAGGTTTTTTTTTGTTGACACTTTTCCTTTATATATATATATATATATATATATATATATATATATATAATTATTATTATATATATATATAATTATTATTATTATTATTATTATATATATATATATTTTTTTTTTATAACAGATGATTTATGGCTGCAGGGATTCTTGGAAACTCACAAACTTAACATGAAGAAGAAAGTAGAACACATTTTTGAGTGTAAAGAGGGAAATGAAGCACATCTAAAGGATGTTTTCACAGAACTCTTTATTACGGAGGGGGATCTTAAAGAAGTCAATCAAGAACATGAGATTCGGCAGATTGATGACACCATTAAACCCCGTAAATCACAGAACAGTTCAATCAAATGCAATGATGTATTTAGTCTGAACAAAAGTGAAAAGAAAAAGATTGTTCTGACCAAAGGCATCGCTGGCATTGGAAAAACTGTCTTAGTGCACAGGTTCATTCTGGACTGGGCAGAAAAAAAAGCTAATCAGGATATAGACTGTGTTTTCCTGCTTCCATTTCGAAAGATTAACTGCATTAAAGACAGAAATTTCAGTCTGCATGAGTTTCTACAGAGATTTAATCCTGAACTGAAGGACCTGAAAACAGCACAGATACGTAAGATATATAGTTGTAAGCTTGCGTTTATCTTTGATGGACTGGATGAGAGTCGACTCCCTTTGGATTTTGACTGTAAAATTGAAAGCTGTGTTGAGGAGCGATCATCTATAGATCAACTGTTTACAAGTCTGGTAAATGGGACTCTGCTTCCATCAGCTCGCATCTGGGTGACCTCACGACCAGCAGCAGCCAATCAGATCCCTCTTGAGTATGTGTTTTTCACGGAAGTGAAAGGATTCACTGACCAGCAGAAGGATGATTATTTCAAAAAGAGAATCAAAGATGAGATTCAGGCCTCCAGAATGATCTCACACATTAAGAAATCTCATTGTCTCTACATCATGTGTTACATTCCCATGTTCTGTTGGATCATAGCCACTGTTCTTCGGGACATCCCCATTGGTAACGATGCAGAGAACATCAACACAACAATCACTGAAATGTACATCCACTTCCTGCTGATACAAATGAACATGAAGAGCCAGAAGTGTGACAGAAAAACAGAAAGAGAACGAACCAACCTTTTGGATTCCAATAAAACAATGATTTTGAAGTTAGCCAAGCTAGCGTTTGAACAGCTGAAGAAAGAAAACTATGTGTTCTATGTTGAAGATCTAAAAGCATGTGGTATTGAAGTGAGTGAAGACTTTGAGTCCACAGGAATGCTAACTGAGATCTTTCAGCAAGAAGCTGGACTTCATGAGATGAAGGTCTTCTGCTTCGTGCATCTGAGTGTTCAAGAGTTCTTTGCTGCAGTGCATGTGTTTCTCTGCTACCTGAACAAGAACATGGACGAGCTACAGTTTTTCTTAGAAGAAACCCAAAACTGTTTCTCAAAAACTAAAAAACTAAAAAAAAAACTTCTTTCTCCTTTTAAAACAGACAACCCCCACAAAAATATTCTCTTGCATGATTTACTAAAGAAGGCTGTTGAGAAAGCAATTCAAAGTCAGAAAGGACATTTAGACCTATTTTTACGGTTTCTGCTGGGCATTTCACTGAAATCAAATCAGAACCTGCTCCGAGGCCTGATCTCACAAATAGAAGACAGCAAAGACAGCGTCACAGAAACAACCAAACACATTACAGAACAATTACAAAACCGTGATATCTCACCTGAAACTTCAGTAAACCTGTTCTATGGCTTACTGGAGCTCAATGACAATTCCTTATATACAGAAATCCAGCGATACTTCAGATCAACTCCAGAAAGAAGACTCTCGTCTTCCATGTGCTCATTGATGGCTTACGTACTGCTGATGTCAAAGACGGTGCTGGATGAACTTGACCTGAAGATTTACAAGACATCAGGTGGAAGCCAATTGAATCTCCTGCCAGCTGTGAGATGCTGCAGAAAAGCCATGTGAGTAACTTGTTGACTGCTGTTTAGTGACATTTTCCTCTACTCTGAAACTTTTTTTGTTTGTTAAAGTGCAGTAATGAAGTTGCAATGTGAAGTATCATGTTTTTAATTATTTTGGAGAGCAAAATCTGCATTTACTACAATGCATTTACCAAAACGATCATTTACAGACATCTTTTTAAAAAGTTGTGAAATATGTTTTCACTTGTCTGTCACATTCGTTTCAACATACATGACTTTAATATTTAATACTAATGGAAAGCTTCAATGTTCAAAGAGAACATGACATAACCTATCACTGTCAAACAAACACTGTTCCAACAAGATAAACACACAATTTATGTCTTGGTCAAATATCCTGTATTTACAGACTCTCCTCGTGTGCACTTGATGACACCTGCTGTGAAACTGTGGCTTTGGCCCTGCAGATACCAAACTCACCCCTGATAGAGCTGGACATGAGTGACAATGAGCTGCAGAATTCAGGAGTGAAGCTGCTCTCTGATGGACTGAAGAGCCCAAACTGTCAGCTGAATACACTGAGGTTTGAGATTCAGATGTGTTTTTATATGATGATTTAACACTACATATATACAAAGTATGATTACCCAAATCAAACAAATTATTGACTGTAATTATAATTTAATAAAAGACAAGACAAGACATTACTGCATCAATAACAAAATGATTGCACCCCACAAGACAAGACCACAAACAGAAATACATAGAAAACATGAATTACCTATTTAAATGCATAAAAATTCTATCACACATCAGGGCTAGTGTAATGGGGTCTGGAGTGTAATATAGGCTATGGTTATTTCTGATTGGTGATAAACGTAAATAAACATATTATAGATCCAGAAATTCAACCAAATTGTGGTACATTTTTATTAGACTATAAGTACCCCTGTGTTCAAATCCCAGCCTAACTAATGATTTATTTAGAAACCAAGTAAAAACAAGAGTCCAAGAGGAAATGATGGACAGTTATGGTATGTTTGTCAGGTAAAAAAATCTAATATGGTAAATAAAAGAACTACAGAATATGAGAAATACCCTGCCAGATGTTCTTCTGTCAATTTTCTTTAAAGTGTGAAATGTGGCTGGTTAGTATATAGTAAAATAGAAGAGAACCTGTAAGGTTTATCATGTTATTTGTTCTCAATTTAAAGGGGATACTCCACTTTTTTTGGAAATAGGCTCAATTTACAACTCCCCCAGAGTTAAACTGTTGAGTTTTACCGTTTTTGAATCCATTCAGCCGATCTCCGGTTCTGGTGGTACCACTTTTAGCATAGCTTAGCATACATCATTGAAGTGGACAAGACCATTAGCATTTCTCATTAAAAAATGACCAAAGTGTTTCGATATTTTTCCTATTTAAAACTTGACTCTTCTGTAGTTACATCGTGCACTAAGACCGACGGAAAATGTAAAGTTGCGATTTTCTAGGCTGATATGGCTAGGAACTATACTCTCATTCCTGCGTAATAATCAAGAAACTTCACTGCCGTACCATGAGAGCAGCAGGCGTAATGATATGACGCAGCGCCTGAAAATAGTTCCGTTGTGTTGACGGAAGGTGGCCTATTTTCAGGCGCTGCGTCATATCATTACGCCTGCTGCTCTCATGGTACGGCAGTGAAGTTTCTTGATTATTACGCAGGAATGAGAGTATAGTTCCTAGCCATATCAGCCTAGAAAATCGCAACTTTACATTTTCCGTCGGTCTTAGTGCACGATGTAACTACAGAAGAGTCAAGTTTTAAATAGGAAAAATATCGAAACACTTTGGTCATTTTTTAATGAGAAATGCTAATGGTCTTGTCCACTTCAATGATGTATGCTAAGCTATGCTAAAAGTGGTACCGTCAGAACCGGAGATCGGCTGAATGGATTCAAAAACGGCAAAACTCAACAGTTTAACTCTGGGGGAGTTGTAAAATGAGCCTATTTCCAAAAAAAGTGGAGTATCCCTTTAAGATTAAGGTGTGAAGCCATTTAAATAAAAATGGATGTGTAATTATTATCCTCTTTTTAATTATGCTGTTCAGGTTGGCAAATTGTAATCTCACTGATCAGTGCTGTGAAATCAGTCTGGCATCAGTTCTACAATCAACAAACTCCCATCTGATAGAGCTGGACATGAGTGGCAATGAGTTGTATGATTCAGGAGTGAAGCTGCTCTCTGATGGACTGAACAGCCCAAACTGTCAGCTGAAGAAACTGAGGTTTGAGATTCAATAATTCATTCAGTAGTCAAATCCATGAAGCGTCTGCTAGTAGATCTAAGGTAAACTAAGATGCTTTCAATGATTGCTGTGCAGTGATATACACAGTAGCAGCTGAACAGCTGTTTCACATCACAGCTGTTACTAGATCACCACTGGAACACTGGGTTGGCCAATCAGAAGGCAGTATCAGAATTATAAGTTTATGCGTTGAAATTGTTTTCTTATAAAACAGATTGTTCCGTTTCTTGATTATGACTGACTGATTCTTGTTCAAAGTTAAAATTAAAATACTCTGATAAAAAAACAATGGTTCTCAACAGTCCTGGGGCCCCACTGCTCTGCACATTTTGTGTTTTTCTCTTATCTGACACACTCAGTTCAGTTTATAGCAATAGCAACTTTATTATATAGCAAAATTAATACAACTGTCGTGATGTGGTTTTGTGTCCTGTCATGTTTAGTGGTTCCCTGTCTTGTCATTAGTTTTCCCAGGTGTTTCCCATTTACCACGCCCCCTTGTTATCCTATCTAGCTCGTGTGTCCCTGATTATTTAAGCCCTGTGTTTCAGCCTTGTCTTTGTGAGTTCTTGTTTAATGTTTACATGTATGTTGGTTGTTCTTGTATCCTGTTCCCGAGTCCTGTATCCAAGTTTAGTTTGTTAAATAAAGCGTGTGCTGCATTTGGATCCTGCTTCATCTCTGCCTCAACCGCACCACGTTACAGAAGAACTCCCCGCATCGTGATCCTGCAGCCATGCCTTTCTGGAGTCCAGACGTCCAGATTCTCTGTCTCCGTCAAGAGAATCGCGCCATCGAGGAATATGTCGCAGAATTCCTTGAACTGGCACATCTCGCGCAAATGAGCACCCAGTGCTTGTTGATCTTCTTCCGCGGAGGATTATCGGAACCACTCCGGTCTCTGATGCCCGAACCTGATCCGCACAGGTCTTTAGAGTGGTATATCGACCTGGCCCTGTTGTGGAGCGGCTCTTCGTTTACCGTGGGTGTGGAGAAGCTGCGAGAGCCTGCGCTTCACGTCAGCCCGGTCGCGCCCGCGCTCCACAAGCCTGCAATTCACGTCTGCCCAGTCGAGCCCGCGCTTCACTTCAGCCCTGCCGAGACCGCGCTCCACAAGCCTGCAATTCACGTCTGTCCAGCCGAACCCGCGCTTCACGTGAGCCAAGTCGAGCCTGCTTTTCACGACATGCCCGAGCTTCTTCCCGCCGAGACCGACATGCCTGAATTTCTGTCTTCCGAGCCCGCGACTAACGTCTGCCCAGCCGAACCCGCGGTTCACTAGTCAAGTCTCGAGTCAAGTCCCGAGTCAAGTGAGCCGAGTGCCGAGTCAAGTGAGCCGAGTGCCGAGTCAAGTGAGCCGAGTGCCGAGTCAAGTGAGCCGAGTGCCGAGTCAAGTGAATCAAGTGAGTCAAGTGCCAAGTCAAGTGAATCAAGTGCCGTGTCAAGTGAATCGAGTGAGTCAAGTGCCAAGTGAAGTGAGTTAAGTGTTGCCGAGACAAGTGAGTCAAGTGCCGAATCTAACCAAGTGAGTGAATCTTGCCAAGTGAGAGTATCAAGCCCAGTGACTCGCCGTCGCAGGAGGAGAAGGAGGACTCGTTTGGTTCGCCAGGCTCCGTTGGGCGTTCCCAGACTCCTCGCCCTGCCGGCCCCACCTCTGCGCCTCGCCCTGCCGGTCCCGCCTGTGCGCCTCGCCCTGCCGGCCCCGCCTCTGCGCCACGCCCTGCCGGTCCCGTCTCTGCTCTTCGCCCTGCCAATGTCTCTCAAGCTCCATGAGACTGTCCCAGAGTCCGTTGCCAGCCCGGAGGTTGTCCCCCTAGGTTCTCCCAAGTATTTTTTGGGGGGGGGGGGCAGTAGGAGGTCCCACGAGAGGGTCATGGAGGCAGCGCTGACATGGACCTTGTCGGCGCTATCTCCTCCTGAGCCTCCTATGCCCTGGTCCCCTGCCAAGCGTGCCCCGCCCTGGCCGCCGTCACGTCCTGCTCCGCCCTGGCCTTCGCCTCGTCCTGCTCCGCCCTGGTCACCGGCCCAGTCTGGTCCGCCCACGCTCTGCGGCCCAGGCCCGCCTTGCCTAGGTCCCGTTCCCCTGCATGGGCCTGGCCCCCCATCCCTCCCCCAAGACCACCCTCCTGGACTTTTTTGTTTGTTTTATTGGGCTTCAGGAGGGGGGGGGGGGGGGGTTATGTCGTGATGTGGTTTTGTGTCCTGTCATGTTTAGTGGTTCCCTGTCTTGTCATTAGTTTTCCCAGGTGTTTCCCATTTACCACGCCCCCTTGTTATCCTATCTAGCTCGTTTGTTCCTGATTATTTAAGCCCTGTGTTTCAGCCTTGTCTTTGTGAGTTCTTGTTTAATGTTTACGTGTATGTTGGTTGTTCTTGTATCCTGTTCCCGAGTCCTGTATCCAAGTTTAGTTTGTTAAATAAAGCGTGTGCTGCATTTGGATCCTGCTTCATCTCTGCCTCAACGGCACCATGTTACAACAACACAAGTTGACCAATGTGTTTTACAATGTCACACAGCAAAAAAATAGCTCTGAATCTGATTCAGGTGTGTTAAATAAGATGTGAAGAAGGTGCAGAATGGTGGGTCTCAGTACCGGAGTTGAGAACAACTGCTCTAAAAACACACAACTGTGACCTTGCTACATCAGTATTACTGCGCCAAGCATGCTTTCCGCTGTGTCTGTGTGTTGCATGGCATTCATTCTTCCAAACATTGCTGAAGAACTACGTTGGTTGGTGGAAGAATCATTATTTATCAATAATTTTTTTTTTTTTTTTTTTTTTTATGAAACCTTGGCAGGTAGTAATCATTTTATAAAAGCAATAATCCAGTGAAACCATGATTAACAGTGATTTTAGGACAGTTAAACTGTAAAGCATGGCTTCTTGGGGCTTATTGCTGTAGTATATCCTTTACGATGTGTTGCATGATTTTGCATGATGATGTTTGCGATTTTGCAACAACACATGGCATATTTCACCATGTCATTATTTATTTAACAAAAACTAGGCCAAAATGGAAAAGCCATGGGTGACAAACTAAGTACACCCTTACTGCTTCATAGGAATTAAAAGGGTAAATAGTAGTCAGGCGCTGCTAATCAAATGTCTTTGATAAATTAATCATCAGCAAATGTGTTCGCTTCTATAAAAGCAGAAGTTTTAGCAGTTTGCTGGTCTGGATCATTCAGGTGTGTGTTAAAACAATGCCAAGGAGGAAATATATGATCTTAGAGAAGAAATAGTTGCTGCCATCAATCTGAGAAGGGTTATACGGCCATTTACAAACAATTTGAAGGACATTATTCTACAGTAAGGAAGATTATTCACAAGAGGAAAAAATTCAAGCCAGTTGCAAATCTTCCCAGGAGTGGATGGCCCAGCAAATTTACCCCAAGGTCAGACCATGCAATGCTCAGAGAATCGCAAAACACCAAACAACTACACCTCAGACTCTATAGGCCTCAGTTAACATCTTAAACGTTTAAGTTCATGGCAGAACAATTAGAAAAACACGGGACAAGTATGACATATTTGGAAGGGTTGCCAGGAAAAAGCTTAACTCTGAAAAGAACACAGCAGCAGAGTTCAGCTAAACTCAGCTGCTGGCTAAAGCTGGCTGAAATTGGGACATGCAAGAGGACAATGATCCTAAGCACACCAGCAAATCTACAACAGAATGGTTGAAAAAGAAAAGAATCAAGGTGTTGCACTGGCCTAGTCAAAGTCCAGACCTCAACCCTACTGAAATGTTGTGGCAGGACCTTAAGAGAGCTGTGCAAAAACAAATGTCCACAATCCTCAATGAACTAAAGCAACATTGTAAAGAAGAGCAGGCCAAAATTCCTCCAGAACAATGCAAGAGGCTGATACTGTCATACAGAAAACGATTCCTTCAATTTATTGCTCCTAAAAGTGGCTCTACAAGCAATTGAGTAATAGGGTGTAGTTAGTTTGTCACCCTTGGCTTTTCCATTTTGGCTTTATTTTTGTTAAATGTAATATGTCATTTGTTGTTGTTCATCTGAGGTTGTATTTACCTAATTTTAAGACCGTCTAAAGACCAGATGATTTTTATTATGTTCTGATACATAAAACCATAAAATACTAAAGGGTGTCCTTTTTTTACTGTAAATCTCATCTGTGGAAGGCATAGGACCATCAAATGTTTGTCCAATCATTGCATTCGGTTCGAATGATACAATGTCCTACCTGCCTGTCAGCGTATATTTCCATATAAATACCTCCGTGCCCCCTTTGTTCGCGCAGACATCACATTTGTTTCATGCTATGTTAGACAGACGTCAGCAGTGTTGGGTATGTTGCTTAAAAAAAATAATTACTTGTAGTTACTAGTAGACAAAATAATAAATAAATAAAAACGTTTTTAAAAAAGTTAGTTCATGTTAACTATTGTGTAGGATAGTGTTAATGGCTACACTACCTTATTAAATTGATCCAGGTACATTAAACATAAAATGCTTCCATGGAGAGACTGCCCTAGAATAGCATGCACTTTCAAAAATAATCCTAAACTAACAGTGGCCATCCTGAGGAGAGCTCAAATGTGAGCTGCTCAAAAATTTGTCAATGAGAGCTAATTTTGGTATACTAAATTGGTATACTTAAAGTCTGCTAAATTGGAACAAATAAATTGTGTACTTAATGCACTTTAGTTATCCGGAAATAGTGCTAAGGTCCAACTAAAGATATATACTTAATTATATACAGTACTTAAATATTTGATTGTGCTGAAGTGGAAATATTGCAAGTATACTTTAGGGACACTTTAAATATTCTCCATTTAAAGAATGATATTATACAGAGATCATACTATCCTTACTAATATAATTAAAATAAAGTCTACTTTAAATAAAGTTTAATTATATCAATAAGTCTCAAGCGACAAGTCAGTAAATTGTCAGGTTGTAGCAGGCTGCTGAAGACGAGGACACGGAACTTGCGATATAGATATTTATTAACAAACTTAACTTCCATAAACAGACAAGAACAAAGGGAAAGGAACTCCAGGACTTCAAAACACACAACCATACGCGGACGACGACCAACAAACACTGAGGGAAAACACAGGGCTTAAATGAACAGGGACTAATGGGATGATTAACAGAAAACAGGTGCAGGGAATTTCTAATCAGACATGGCGGGAAAACTAACAGGACTGAACCAAAAGTCACAAAAGACGGGGGAAACAAGATCTCAGAACAAAACTAAACACATTGAAACCGTGACAGTACCCCCCCCCCCTCTCCGAAGGCGCGACCTCGCGCCGTACAACATCCAAAAGGGTGGGAGGGTGGGCGCCCTGGAGGCTGACGAGGGCATGGTGATGCAGGGACGGGAAGCCTCCAGGGCGGAGCTGGTAGCTTGGGGAACCGGGGTGGAACCGGCTGTGGACGTAGCCATGGCGGAGCTGGATGTGGGCGTGGCCAGGGCGGAGCAGGACGTGGGCGTGGCCAGGGCTGAGCAGACGAACCCTCGGGCGTCCAGGGCGGAGCTGTCGGACCCTCGGGCGTCCAGGGCGGTGCTGTCGGACCCTCGGGCGTCCAGGGCGGAGCTGTCGGACCCTCGGGCGTTCAGGGCGGAGCTGTCGGACCCTCGGGCGTCCAGGGCGGAGCTGTCGGACCCTCGGGCGTCCAGGGCGGAGCTGTCGGACCCTCGGGCGTCCAGGGCGGTGACGACCCTTCGGACGGCCACGGTGGTGAAGGCCCTTCAGGCGGCCACGGTGGTGAAGGCCCTTCAGGCGGCCACGGTGGTGAAGGCCCTTCAGGCGGCCACGGTGGTGAAGGCCCTTCAGGCGGCCACGGTGGTGAAGGCCCTTCAGGCGGCCACGGTGGTGAAGGCCCTTCAGGCGGCCACGGTGGCGAAGGCCCTTCGGGTGGGCGCCCCCCCAAAATTTTAATGGGAAACTTGACAGGACAGGGGGGATTCTGCAGCAACGAGAGTCTTGGGCTGGGCAGGCCCAGCAGTGAATAGGACTTTGAACTAAGCAGGACCAGTGGCAAAGGAAACTCTGGGCTGGACAGGACTGGCGCAGGATCAGTGGGCTCTAGCGCAGGATCAGCGGGCTCTGGCGCAGGATCAGCGGGCTCTGGCGCAGGATCAGCGGGCTCTGGCGCAGGATCAGCGGGCTCTGGCGCAGGATCAGCGGGCTCTGGCGCAGGATCAGCGGGCTCTGGCGGGCAGGCGACGGGCTCAGGCTCTGGCGGGCAGGCGACGGGCTCAGGCTCTGGCGGGCAGGCGACGGGCTCAGGCTCTGGCGGGCAGGCGACGGGCTCAGGCTCTGGCGGGCAGGCGACGGGCTCAGGCTCTGGCGGGCAGGCGACGGGCTCAGGCTCTGGCGGGCAGGCGACGGGCTCAGGCTCTGGCGGGCAGGCGACGGGCTCAGGCTCTGGCGGGCAGGCGACGGGCTCAGGCTCTGGCGGGCAGGCGACGGGCTCAGGCTCTGGCGGGCAGGCGACGGGCTCAGGCTCTGGCGGGCAGGCGACGGGCTCAGGCTCTGGCGGGCAGGCGACGGGCTCAGGCTCTGGCGGGCAGGCGACGGGCTCTCGCTGGACGGTCTCTGGGGGAAGAAGCTCTGGAAGATCCTCAAAAGGATCAATGGGTTCTGGCACGAATTGGCTGGATGGAACCAGTGGTGCCGGCTTGGCTGGACGGAACCAGCGGCGAGGGCTTGACTGGACGGAACCAGTGGTGCAGGCTTGGCTGGACGGAACCAGCGGTGCGGGCTTGGCTGGGCTGGACGGAACCAGCGGTGCGGGCTTACATTTACATTTATTCATTTAGCAGACGCTTTTATCCAAAGCGACTTACAAATGAGAACAGTAGAAGCAGTTAAACTAACAGTAGGACAACAATACGTAAGTGCTATAACCCCTCTCAGTTCAATTTTAGTGCAGTTTTTTTTTTTTTTTTTTTTTTTTAAGAAGAGAAGAGAAAGTGTTAATTCTACTGAATCAGGTGCTGCCGAAAAAGATATGTCTTCAGCAGTTTCTTGAAAGTGGCTACTGACTCAGAAGCTCTGGTTGAGTTAGGCAGATCATTCCACCAACAGGGAACAGCCATGGTAAAGGTCCGAGAAAGAGATTTTGTGCCTCTTTGAGATGGTACCACAAGACGACATTCACTAGCAGAGCGCAGGTTTCTGGATGGCACATAAATCTGAAGTAATGAGTTTAGGTAAGATGGAGCAGTGCCAGTGGTTGTTCTGTAGGCAAACATCAGTGCCTTGAATTTAATGCGAGCGGCAACTGGCAACCAGTGCAATTGTGTGAGGAGAGGAGTGACGTGTGTTCTCTTCGGCTCATTGAAGACTACTCTGGCTGCAGCATTCTGGATCAGTTGTAGAGGTTTAACAGAGCAAGCTGGAAGACCAGCCAGGAGAGCATTACAGTAGTCCAGTCTGGATAAAACAAGTGCTTGGACAAGGAGTTGTGTGGCATGCTCTGTAAGGAAGGGCCTGATCCTCCTAATGTTGTGCAAGGCAAATCTGCAGGACCGGGCAGTTCTAGCTATGTGGTTTGTGAATTTCAACTGATCATCAATTACAACCCCAAGGTTCTTAGCTGACCTTGATGGAGTTATGGATGACGAGCCTAGCTGAATGGAGAAGTTGTGATGAAGTGTTGGGTTGGCCGGGACCACAAGTAGCTCTGTCTTCGCAAGGTTTAGTTGAAGGTGGTGGTCCTTCATCCAGCCAGAAATGTCTGTCAGGCAGGCTGAGATACGAGCAGCTACCGTCGGATCGTCAGGCTGGAATGAGAGGTAGAGTTGCGTGTCATCAGGCTTGGCGGGGCTGGACGGAACCAGTGGTGCAGGCTTGGCTGGGCTGGACGGAACCAGCGGTGAGGGCTTGGCTGGACGGAACCAGCGGCGAGGGCTTGGCTGGGCTGGACGGAACCAGCGGCGAAGGAAAATCTGGCACTTCTGGACCGATGAGGGGAGGAAGATCGGTGAAGTCATCAACCTCATAATTAAACTTAACTATGCAGGGAAACTCAGGCTCGATGTCTCCCATGGTCAAAGTTGAGCCGCTCAACCAAAGGGCATGGTCTAGGTATTGAGCCAGGGAAAAGTGAATCTTCCCACCTGGCAAACAAGACCGGATAGGTTCATTTAAACCTATCCTAAAAAAGTCCTTAAGAGCCACCTCATTGAAGTCCACCAGCTGAGAGCGTTCACAAAACTCTCTTACATAATCCTCTATGGTGAGGTCTCCTTGGCGCAGGTTCAGGAGAAACAGAACTGCTGGATCCATACCGTAGAATATCTGTTTCCTTTCTTCTTTATGTAATGGTTGGTCGTTCTGTCAGGTTGTAGCAGGCTGCTGAAGACGAGGACACGGAACTTGCGATATAGATATTTATTAACAAACTTAACTTCCATAAACAGACAAGAACAAAGGGAAAGGAACTCCAGGACTTCAAAACACACAACCATACGCGGACGACGACCAACAAACACTGAGGGAAAACACAGGGCTTAAATGAACAGGGACTAATGGGATGATTAACAGAAAACAGGTGCAGGGAATTTCTAATCAGACATGGCGGGAAAACTAACAGGACTGAACCAAAAGTCACAAAAGACGGGGGAAACAAGATCTCAGAACAAAACTAAACACATTGAAACCGTGACATAAATAGGTTAATGGTTTTGTTTTATACTTAGTATGAAATAAATGTATCTTAAATACATTTTGGTTTAGGTTTTTCACTAGGGGAGTGCGCTGCATATCTATGAAGGAAAACTGTGAGGGCGTGAATGACAGCGCACATCGTCTCCATTAATTTGTGCATGTATTAATTTAATGTTGAAATATTTTAAATCACAGAATCCCTATCGAATCATGATTAATTCGATTCTTGACATCATTCACTATTCAAAACAATTATTCACGATTCAAAAATATACAATTCAAGATTAATGCATATGCAAAGTCTGGATTTGTAATCGATGCATCGAGAAAATAATAATTTCACCCCTATTTATCATTCATTATAATAAGTTAGGATTAATTATTAATAAATTGATGTGTAATTATTCTGTTTTCTTTTATTCTATTCAGTTTGAAAGATTGTTATCTCACTGGTCAGTGCTGTGAATTTGTGGCATCACTTCTCCAATCATCAAACTCCCATTTGATAGAGCTGGACATGAGTGGCAATAAGTTGCATGATTCTGGAGTGAAGCTGCTCTCTGATGGACAAAAGAGCCCAAACTGTCAGCTAAAGATACTGAGGTATAAGATTCATTTATTCTTTATGCTGATGCATTATATAATTTATGACTATAAATTTAATGATTAATAGGTTATTTATTCTTTCTTTTTTCTATTTAGTTTTGGCTTAGATACAATGAGAATTTTTAGATACAATGAGAATTTTTAGATACAATGAGAATTTTTAGATGCAATAGATAATCGACAGGAAGCTAAGTGGAAGAGAGAGAGGGGGACAGGATCGGAAAAGGTCCCCGAGCCGTAACTCGAACTCAGGTTGCCCGAAGCTCAATCTGTCGGAGTTTTGCTATGTTTAGTATTTAGTTTTGGTTGATATACAATGAGAATTTTCAGATGCAATAGATAATCAACAGGAAGCTAAGTGGAAGAGAGAAAGGGGGACGGAATCGGAAAAGGTCCCCGAGCCGGGACTTGAACTCAGGTTGCCCGAAGCTCAATCTGTCTGAGTTTTGCTATGTTTAGTAGATTCTATGGATTCACATTCATAGATGGCTCGATCAGGGGTTACTAAATTTAGCCGATCTCACACACCAATCACAATTTGATGAGATAAAACCATACATAGTTTCCACCGACTTGCATGTAAACAGTACACAGATTAGGCTTTTGCACCACGTTCGGCTAGCCTGACTACGTCAGACTTCCTACTTCCGCTAATTTCATTTCGCTCCTGTACTCAGTCTGAGATAGCAGCCTATCTTTCTGTTTTCCACCGGCCTGAAAACAGCCTGGCCAATCAACGAACAGAGGGCGGGCTGAAAGCCGTGACGTAGTCGGTAAGCGCCGTGTTTAAGATTAGGTCAGGCAAATCGAAAACGACCGCTGATATGGAGACGCGGATGCAATTCGCTCTGTTGTGGAGAATATTCCCGGCATTAGCAAACTGAAGCCCGAACAAGAAGAGTGTGTATTAAACATTTTGAATGGAGGTGATGTTGTGGCCCTACTCCCTTTGGGAAAAGTTTAATTTATCAACTATTACCGATCGTCAGCGAGAAACTGGGGAGCCTTTTGACAGGTCAGTGTCTCTTTTCTTTTCCAGGTCTTAAATACCGTAAAACTTCAAATAATAGCCCGGGCTTTTATTTGCCCAAATCGTCGAACTGCACCGGCTTGTACTTGAGATAGGCGTCTAACTTATATGAGACAGGCCTTTATAGTTGAGATGTTGTTCATTGAGATGTTGTTCCTAGAGTCTATAATCTCTAAAAATCTCCAAATGCTCCACGTGAAACCGCAGTCTTCCGACCTCTTACTATCTTATCGATTGATTTTTATGAATATGCGCGAGGGAGAGAGAGCAAGACAGCGCTCGTGTTGTTTGTAGACGTGGGAGTGCGCGCGCGCGGCCGGGGCTCTCTCTCTCTCTCTCTCTCTCTCTCTCTCTCTCTCTCTCTGCTCGTTTGTGCCCTGTCAAGCGCAGCAGTCATTCTATTACATCACTCACAGATCAAAAAAGTCGTTTACAGCCATGTTCACTCGGGTATTTTGCTCGCATCATCAAGTGTTTACAGTGGAAGTTCGATCATAGATTTGAGTTCGATGCATGATGTCTGTGGTTCGATGGCTGTATCGGCGCATGACATTTGTCATAAACAAACTTATCTGATTGGCTTACGGGTAACCAATGATTTTAAACTTCAGTACGCGCCCCCTAGCGAGAGAGAAAACACTTCTCTATTATGCTATCCCAGACTCTGTGTACGAAGCAAAGTGAAGTAGCAGAGTCTGGTATTACCAGGCTAACGTTCTGCTTTGTAACTTAAAACATTAGTAAACCATAGTAAATCATACATCATTATTTAGAGTAGTTTGTCTTGATTCAAACGAGCCAACACACAACATAAAATAATGCATAGCGACAACATCCTGCATGGCTTAAGCTATAGGACTTACGAGATCTGATTGCGCCACAATCCTGACGCAGTGTTTTCCAAAGTAATTTTAAAGTTCAACCAATTGAAACCGGATCTCAATTATTGTTGGGTTTGGACGATGGGTTGAGACCAATCGGACAATCGGTTTTACAGCTGGAGCGCACTTTTATTGGATCGATCATTTAGATTGGCAGGTCATGATTTGCTGTGCACCATAGAATAGGAGTGCACAGCTGAAACAGTTCTGGAACATAATCCACAACTAAACCAAACTTTATTTTATGACCTGTATTATAACTTTCTAATAGCCATCATGCCAAGCATGAATAACCAAACAAATCAATAAATTGCATAATTTTTTTCTGGGGTTTTCTCAGCAGTGTTAACATAAGAACCTCCAAAAGTTACTAAAAGTAAGCCATTACATTTAAGTATGCCACTTGAAATCATGTGAAATCATTATAAATGCTTTTAGAGTTTAAGGGGTTTAAAGTGACAGCCAACAGAGATCTTACATATCACTTGTATAAAACTTGAACAATTGGGATTGGTATCACCCAATCATAATGACAAGAACAGGTAGTCGCTATCGGCTTCTTCATTTACTCAGAACCTAAACCCCAAACTTACTCAAACATGACTTTTTCCTTCAGGAGATACAAATCTATGTACTTGTGATCCTCAGTATCTGGTTGATGGCTGTACCAATCGACTGGTGATCAGAACCATATTCACCATTTTCTATTTATGAAATCAGAGAGATTCCACTTTTATCAATATATATTAAATGGAAGTGTAATTATTCTTTTTTATCATTATTCTGTTCAGATTGGCTGGTTGTAGACTCACTGGTCAGTGCTGTGGATATGTGGCATCAGTTCTACAATCCTCAAACTCCCGTCTGATAGAGCTGGACATGAGGGACAATGGCCTGCAGGATTCAGGAGTGAAGCTGCTCTCTGATGGACTGAAGAGCCCAAACTGTCAGCTGAAGAAACTGAGGTTTACGGTTAATTCAATTCGTATATTGAAGCATTATACATTTACTATATATTTAATGTTAGTAGGCTCTTTAATGTATGCATTTTGAAAGTCATGTCATCTTCTCTAAAAAGAAGAATATTGTTGTGCAAAAACAATTTGTCGAGTGTCAACAGCTTAGTTAATGGCGCAGTTGATGCTCGATGCTCGTTGATTTACTCAGAACCTAAAACCAACACTTGAACATGGCTATTTCCTCCAGGAGATACAAATCTATTTGCTTATGATCCTCAGTATCTGGTAGATGGCTTTATAGATCATTTTCTTTTTATGAAATCAAAGAGATTCCACTTTTATCAGTATATATTAAATGGAAGTGTAATTATTCTTTTTTATTATTATTCTGTTCAGATTGGCAGGCTGTATACTCACTTGTCAGTGCTGTGAATATGTGGCATCAGTTCTACAATCTTCAAACTCCTGTCTGAAAGAGCTGGACATGAGTGTCAATTCCCTGTGTGATTCGGGTGTGAAACTGCTCTCTGATGGACTGAAGAGCCCAAACTGTCAGCTGGAGATACTGGGGTTTGAGAATCAAATGTGTTTATGTTTGTTGATTTGATACACATAAGGTATGATTACAGAAACCAACACATTATTGAATTTAATTTTCTTATTATTGAGTTATCAACGGACTGTTTTTTAATATTACCCAAGTTGCAATTGCATTAAACATTATATGGCAAGACTAAAAATTAATAGGAATAGAAAACATAAATTACATATTTAAATAAAGACAAATTGAGGAACCAAAGTGTTTTATTATTAATCTATAACTTGCATTAAATGCAGTTTACAACTAGCTAAATGTTTGATTACCTCATTCAGGTCAAAATATTGAACAAGCTTTTGTTGTGCGTTGGTTTCACAGACAGGGATTAGATTAAGCCAGAATTAGGCCTCAGTAAAATTAGTAAATTTAAGTAGCTTTTTGAAATGTGCCATAAAAACGTACTAGTATGCATCTTAAGAAAAATCAATGGTACTGACATATTTTAAGATATGTCAGTGCAAGTTACTTCCAGTTAAGACAACTCAAACATGCATTTTAGTTTGGAATTAGACTTAAGCCTTGTCTGTGAAGCCGGGCACTAATGTAACAGATATCTTCGTTGTTTCTGTGTGTCTATGTAGATTATCTAACTGTGAGATCACAGATGAAGGCTGCTGTTTTTTGGCTTCAGCTCTGCGTTCAAACCCCCCACACCTGAGAGAGCTGGATCTTAGCGACAATCGCACGGGAGAATCAGGAGGCAAGATGCTCTCTGATCTACGGAATGATCCAAACTGCACACTGAACAAACTTAAGTATGTTGAGCAATAAGATTCATTCTGTCCTGCGAATTTGTATGTCAGCTTAACCAAGTGTAAAGTGGAGTAAAATGCCATTCAAAAGAGCCTGTAGAGCTGCAAGATAAGGAGGAAAATAATGTTTATTTAAGATATTTTTTTCTCAGTGAAAAATTCTTCAAGATATCTTTTGTGTTTGGCAGATGAAGATCATACAAGTTTGATTATATTTAGGTGAATATTTTAACATTTGGCTGAACTATCTACTAATTTAACAAAGGGATTAGTCAGGTTTTAGTTGGCTGAAAAATCAGTGGATTGTTTCTTTGATTAAATAATTGTACTATTTGGTTTGGTAAGAAGTTCAAATATAGCCATGCTGCTTGTGCTTGGACTGATGGTTTGTCATATTTACTCTCTGGGTAGCTACACGTGATCTACTGTACAGGTTTTACATGGCACTTTTGAGTGTTCTTTTTGGCGTTTAAAACAAAAATACACTCATAAAAGGGATCATTCTGATGAACTCAGGGTTTTTTCATCTTCTTCTTCTTTCAGTTTAATGGCGGATCGCAAACCAGTGTTTATAGGTGCATACCGCCACCTACTGTACAGGAGTGTGTAATATCAGGGCTTTACATACTTCAGGTCTTAATAAATAAAATAAAATAAAATAAATAAATAAAATAAAAAACAACAAAAACAACAACAAAAAAAACCAACAACAACTTATATATATATATATAAAATTGCTAATAATAATAAGGTTTTTTCATCTGTCTGCACTATTTCTTATAAACAAGCATTAGACAGACTAATTATAATTAATTATAAATAGTTTATAGTTTTAGAATTGACTGTAGCAGAATTAATAGTACAATTATTTAATCAGTTGTTCGTCCAACAAACAGACAGCATAATCAATTATCAATTTTCTTAAATAAATTATCTTCCTGGCCAAGTTTGAGCTCAGGTGCATCCTGTTTCCACTGATAATCCTTGAGATGCTTCTACAACTTGATTGGAGTCCACCTGTGGTAAGTTAATTTGATTGGACATGATTTGGAAAGGCACACACCTGTCTATATAAGGTCCCACAGTTGACAGTGCATGTCAGACCACAAACCAAGCCATGAAATCCAAGGAATTGTCTGTAGACCTCTGAGACAGGATTGTATCGAGGAACAGATCTGCGGAAGGGTACATGTTTGTGTTTGTGTGGGTGGGTTTACTTTGCTATATTTTAGTCTAACAAAACCTCCCTTTGTTACATTCATAAATGCATTTGATTAAATAAAAATATTTATTTCTAAAATGTGACAACTTTTTAAATTTTGTGTAGGGCTTGTTTTTTGGTAACATTTTTGGGTAATATTAGCTTTTTTATAAAAAATAAAAAATAATATGTTATGCCTTTATTAAGATAACTAAGTAGACGTGTGTGTTTTGCAGGGGGGTTCATGGGAGAGATTCTTATGACTATGACACTGTAGATCTGTTGTTTTGTGATGTTAAATGTTGTTTCTTCTTAGGTTAACACCTTTGTGGTCTCACACTGGATAAAAAACACAGCAAACACTTGTCTCATTCTGTCTGAGGAGAACATCAGTTCTATCATCATCTTTCAGAGAGATTTGATGAGGATCGTCAGATTCTGTGTTTGGAATCACAGGTTGGCTGAAATATCACTTGCATATACAACAATCTGCAGGAATAAAACAAATAGACACTAAATTTGAATTTAACTATAATTTTCTTTTTTCCACTCTGGTTATTGTCTTTTTTTCTTTCTTTTTTATTATTATTATGTTTTAGTAGTTCATAGATGATGTGATCTTTTATTCAGATTTAGGTAAACACAATCTAAAGTCTGTAAGATTCTGAAATTATTGCTAATGAAAGTGATGAAAAAAAATATGTAAATTAGCTAAACAAATTTAACATTTGTCATCTAAAAATGATCTTGGTAGAAATTTAATAATCCAGTTTTGAAAATAACAGTCTTAATGAATTTAGTATGATCTATTCTGTAGCATTAGTATCAGTGGGCAATGCTCTCCTATTTCCAGTGGACTAATAAAGTATCTGAACTGGACCATTTGGCAAGTAAGGGTTCGGATGGTAGTATTTTTAATTAAGAGATCATTTGAGGATACAATATTCTGTTAGAATAAAAGCTAATAGTCCCTGTTTTTGGGCTGGATATATTTCATTTTGACAATCACACACTCATATCCACACAGACTGCGTTTAATGCCCTGAACAGAGATATAATTGGAAGTGAATCAGTGTAAAGTGTCTGCATTCGTTGTGTATTTTTTTTTTTTTCCTTCATCAAGATTATATGGTCTATATGTTACTTTTTTGCTATTCTTTCAGGGATGAAAAACTTTATAAATGCTTTTATATCCAATGTCATTCTTGATCTAAATGAACAGCATTTCTTTGAAATAAGAACATTTTAAATGTATTTATTGTCACTTTTGATCAATTTAAGGCATCCTTGATGAATAAATGTATTCTCTCTTTTGAATTTCTTTTGAAAGGCAGTAATTTTTATTCTATGTAATAATACATCAGTCTTTAAGTGTAGCATCCTGTTTGATGAAATGAGCTCTTTCATCATTGAATGGCTTTGAAACAATGCAATCTTTATTCACATGTAACTATTTTGTTTCAAGGGAAGAACTCTATAAATAGGTCTATTTTGTACTGTAAGTACATCATCCTTTATAATAAATACAAACAATATAGTGTCAAGCAGAAATTACAGGCAAAAGCACAGCACCAGACACACTGTCAGTCATGACAATCCAGAGTCGCAGAACTAAGTAAGTTTAGAGCTTTATTAATTCCCATGGGGCAATTAGTTTAAACTATCTTACATATAACACTTAAAACATACATTCAAAACTACATAAAATAAATAAGTGGGAGAGGAAAAAAAATATTTTAAGATAATTTGTTCAGAGGTTGTGAGCCATTATTTACAAGATCACCCTTAATTGCATGGTGGGAATGACTTTTACCAAGCATTTTATAGCCTTCTTGCATTAAATTCAGCCTGTATATCACTCCTGTAAACCTCACAAAGGGAACATCTGTGTTGAATCAGTCACCTCAGAAACTCCAGTATATTTACAGGACAGATTCAGCTCAAACTCATCCTCAGGAAGACTGAAATCCTCTTCCTCCCAGCTCTTCTGCCCCTTTCAACCTTCCCAGTCTCCTCTCACATTCATTTTCTCATGGTCTGTAGAAATGCAGGAGTTGATCTGGACTGCCGACTGAGCTTCACTGATTGAATTACTCTGACTACAGAGTCCTGTGTTCTGTCTCAGTTATGAAATCAAGTTCTTAATTCATTCTCACCAGCTTCATGTTCAGTCTATAGTCATCTCTCACTTGTGCTGATATATGAATCTTTGCATTCAGCAATAAGCTGCTGTCTGACCTCTTTAAGTTCTCATGCTCTTGTCTGTTGAAGGAACATTTATATTTTGATCTATTAAGTGATTTTTGTCTATCCATGGTTCAGCGTGACAATAGAAAGCTAAACAACAAGAAGGGTACCGGTGTGTGTGTGTATATATAAAAAAAATTACTGGGACCCATCAGACCCACTTTAACTTTGTAGAAAACTTTGGCACACTGATAGAGGATAGTCTAAATTGTCACCATAGCAAATTTGGAGTCTCTAACTCAATTCCTCTATCGCCACCATCTGTCCAAAGTTTCACTCATGTTTATGTTAATAACTTTTGAACTGTATAAGGGCTAGAAACAAAATTCGATGCTCAAGACGATCTGAATGCACACTATGATGAAAATTGGTCCGACATTTTGAATTCTCTGAAAAAACTACTTTTTCAAACTCCTCCTAGGCCGTTGCTCTGATTTTCACGAAAATTGAACCAGATCATCCTCAGACCATACCAAGTTATGGAATTCATGTCGATTCGTCAAACCATTCTCGAATAACTAATTTTATGTAGTGCTTGCAAAAACAGACATAAGGCTATCTTCGAAACTTTATCATATTCAGACCAAACTTGGTACATGTCATCACAAACATGACTTGAGGCTACATACTGTGTTTCGGCGCAGCGCCCCCTACAAGCCCGGAGATACGAAAATTTACATTTTTGCTTACAACTTCTGAATGGTTTGTCCAAAAATCATAAAAGTGGTCTTGTTAGAATCAGGACGTCATGCCGAGCTGATATCCAATATTTCCATATCGACCATTTTAGGTGTCGGCCATTTTGAATTTTGTACCAAAATGCTGTATTTTATGAACGCATGAACGTATCGTTACGAAACTCGTTATGGGTCATCAGTGCGATGCCCTGAAGGAGCCATGTAAAGTTTCGAACCAGCACCACCTAGTGGTAAAAATCCAAATGATTTAAACTCTGGGTGTGTTTGACTTAATTTCACTTATTCTCATTCTCTTTGCCAAGAATCCTTGCCAAGAATCCTTGCCAAGTCCAACGATACCAGACATGCTAGGTTTCACCTTACAATTTGTGTAGCGTTGTGATTTAGCGCTTAAAAAACATTTGCCAATATCTTCGAAACCGTTAGACTGATCGAGACAAAACCACCGTAGGAAATTTGGAAACATAGGTCGTTGGCTGTACACTGATGCCCAAATGACAAAATATTAATAGTGAGTGGCAATTAAATGTCAACAAAGTCAGGTGTGGGTCATTTTTTATGTGTTTAAACATATAAATGACTATAACTCCAAAACAAAATGAGATATTTTCACTAAATTTGACACACACATGTATGGACTCACTCTGAGAACACAAACAAATAATGGGATTGTGCCTCTTGTTGGCACTATAATAGAACAATACATGAAATTGCCATTGACTTCAATACAGTAGGCCTATATTCAATATGTGATATAAAATGCTATACTTTATGAACGCATTAGAGTATCGAACCGCGGTTTGAGTCATCGGCACTATGCCCACGTTTTGGGGCAGCACCACCTTGTGGTAAAAAGTTATAACAAAATTAAAAAAAATGCTAATAACTTTTGAATAAATTTGCCTATTGTAATGACACTTCTGAAGGCAATGGGAAGACCATAAGTAAGTCCTTGCATTTTAATTTCTGTATATTTCATGAAATTGTAACTATGGCTGAGAAGGTCAATCTCAACATACTGTCCTGTTACCTACATTTTTTTTTAGATTTAATTTGTATATTTTAAAAATATTAACTTTTGGTAAGTCACTAGAAATAGCTCAGTGTCCTCATGCTATTAGCATGTATGCTATGTGGCCATATGCCATGTATTTAATAACTGTCACGGGGTGGTTCAGGAAGGACAGGAGCAGCAGGTATAATCCAAAAACGAGTTTAATTCACAAGACAGGCAGACAGGCAAACGGGTGCAACAGCGTGTGAACACGTAACAAAGTGTAACACACAAACAATACCGGACACTGAACTGAAGACAGGCAGGAACTAAATACACAGATGATTGATACAAATGACAGGCAGCTGTGAGGGAGGTAATCAGTGTTCATGGATACAGATTGGTGGCGGGAAACTCAGACAGGGGAACACACGTGGAAATCAAAACAAACTGAAAGTCCAAAGAGCCTAATGGTGACATAACGCCCCCCTCCGGCCAGGTGCGTCCTCGCACCGTAACGCAATAACGAAGGGAGGACCGGAGGAGGTTCTGGTGGTGGACGAGGTGATGGTGAAGTGCAGAAACGAGGCTGGAGTGACAGGATAGTGAAGGGATGACGACGATCCCCTGACGGCATGGATGGAGATGGCCTGGTGGCGCAGACCCAGAGCCGTCCAGTACCGACAGCCCACGGCAGAGTAGAAGGAGGGAAGAGACCAGGTAGCGAGGAGGCTGACGGTAGCTGGGGGATGACCGACGGAGACTCGGCGGCAGAATCCCTCAGCGCAGACGGAGAGCCTGTGGACTCAAACGACATCGCTGGACTGGGAGACCTAGGCGACATCGCGGCGACGAGCGCTGAAGGTGGAGCCAGAGTACCCGAGAGCAGAGACGAAGTCGGTGTGAGGGAGGACAGAGGTGACGCCGAGGGGAAGGAGGAGCCCGTTGTAGCCGAAGGGGTGGAGGGACGGAGCGTAGCAGACAGACCGTAAGTCCGTGGCGAAGGCAGAGTGACGACTGACCAAGGGGGAGCCGGCAGGACGAGGGAACCCGATGTAGCCGATGGTTCGAGGGTCTCTGGTGGAGGCGCAGGTGGGAGGAGCCAAGACGGAGCCGGCAGGTCAACAGGCTGAGATGGAGTGCAGAGGACCAAGGCTGGAGGCGGAGCCAGGGGATCCTCATGCCCGAGTGCTGTGGATGGATGGCTGACCTGCGACTCGACATCAGGGGCCCTCCCCAGAGATGAAGCAGGGCTGCTAACATCCAGCAGCGGCGGGGCTGGAGGACTGGCTGAGCTTAGATGAGAAGAGGTATTAGACAGGTTGATGACAGGGTAGATACAGTCACTGGATAGTTCTGAAGACAACGAAGATGCAGATGACGGGTGGGATAGGGTGGGAAACGGTGTTTCCTCCGAGGAATTTTTCAGCCAGTCCTCATGATCCGTCAATTGGGTTCCCTCGCCCGCAGATGTCGTGGGCTCACACCCCTGGTCAGACTCTTGTTGGAGCTCCTCCTCCGGGGCGAGGGTCAGCTCTGTCCTCTTTGTCTCCGGCTCAGGCTGGCGCGTCGCGGCGGGTGGTAGCTCTCCGTCTGCGGGGGGCACGCACGAGTTCTCTGCGGTCGAGGATGGTAATCCGGGCTCTGGGTCTGGCTGTGTTCTGAATCGGGGAGCGACGCTCTCCAGACACCTGATGAAGGCCTCCTTCCAGTTCAGGTTAGAGGTGTCTGGGAGGTCGATATGCTGATGGAAGTTGGCCCCGATCCAGAACAGGTTCTTCAGGGTTTCGTCGTCGAGGGGGCTGGTGACTGCAAGGTAAACAAAATCTCTGGTGAAAGACAAAAAGTTCTTGCTCTTCTCAGCGAGCTGGATAAAATCAATATTATCCTTTTTTTTTTTGTTGGTCCGGTATTCTGTCACTGGGTGGTTCAGGAAGGACAGGAGCGGCAGGTATAATCCAAAACACACAAACAATACCGGACACTGAACTTCTTCTTCTCTTTCTATGGCGGTTGGCAACCAGCTTTTTGGTGCATTACCGCCACCATCTGGACTGGAGTGTGGATCAATGGGTCAGACTCATACACTGTAAACGAATCAAACTACACTTTTTACATTCTTTTAATTAACCCAGTTCTCTTTAAAAAAGAAACCAAACAATGAAAACAAATTTCGCCAGACCCTCTTTGCATTATATCATGTACATTTAGGGAAATCTGATTCTCACCTAGTTGTGATAACAATCTTCGGACACTGAACTGAAGACAGGCAGGAACTAAATACACAGATGATTGATACAAATGACAGGCAGCTGTGAGGGAGGTAATCAGTGTCCATGGATACAGATTGGTGGCGGGAAACTCAGACAGGGGAACACACGTGGAAATCAAAACAAACTGAAAGTCCAAAGAGCCTAATGGTGACAATAACATTTTGCTCAAAAACTCAATCCTGTTACTTTCAGTCCTGATACTTATATATTTTTTCAAATGAACAGGAGTGAGTTAAAGTAACAGGAGTGAGCAGAGTCCTCTGTTTTGTTGATTTAATACTGTAAATGTTAGTTGATATAATACTATTCACCTGAATTTTGAGTTTTAGGTTGCAATTACTTATACTGTAAACATTAGCATTAGTTATATATTACACCACTGCATCTTATACTGTAAACATTAGCATTAGTTATATATTACACCACTGCATCCAGGTTAATGGGAGAATCCTGTTACCAGTGCTGTCTTAACCAGGACACCTACACCACAGGATGGCTCCTTTGTCTGAACTGCTGCAAGTTAGAATTTCTCTTGAACAGATATGAACACAGTGGACATGAAGCATAAGACAGAACAGAGAGCTAATGTTAAATACAAATAATGTTTCCCCATTGAGAGAGATGAGCCAGATGAGAGAAACATCCCAAGGGCTAACAAGGCTTTAATACAAGGCAAACAAGGGCCAGAGCTTATAAAAGCTGTTTGAGGTATATGAATTAAGATATTTTTGGATAATTAGGTGTCTTACAGTCAAATATTGTGTTTGTAGACACTGTACTAATGACAGTATTTTAGTGCTAACACACTCATGCACTCCTGACTTCCTCTAGTGTGTCTAACTATGGATGCAGAAAGATGGAAATCTACCATAAGTTTACATAGCTAATGTGCATTAATATGCATTTCCATCCATGCCATGTTTCCTGGAGCAGGTGTTCAAACAGCCTGATGAATAATGAGATCTTTGCTGGTCTCCATCCAGATTTTAATATAATGTTTGCTAATATACAGCCGTCTCAAATCTACCAATACCCACCTTCAGTATTATCTGAACTGTCCTATTAGCACACGCTTCTAGAACAATTTACATTGAACAAAATTATAACCACAACACCTTTGGTTTTGCCCCCATTTTAAATGAGCTGAAGTTTTTAGAAACTTATCTTAATACACATCCTATATGTTCTGAAATTAAAAAAAAAAAAAAAAAAAAAAATAAGCTAAATATTTCTTAGCCAAAAAGTAGAAATTCCATTTTAGGGGTCAACCCAAAAAGTCAAATTCAAAATGACTAAAAGTGTAACACCACTAGTATGCTATTATTAACCATGACAGCACATTTTAGCCTGTCGCCATCATGTCAACATGAAATATCAAACATACAGTAGTATTTCGTAGGATTTTGCGTTCCACAGTGTTCTTTTTTCTATGGAAATATGCGCTTGACGGACATGTTTGGCTATTGCACTCGCACACATGAAACTGTAATCTAAAAATGTGTGTGTGTGTGTGTGTGTGTGTGTGTAATCAGAATGTCTAAAGCATATTAATTTAACCACTGCACTGCTAATTTATGTACGTATTTGGCAAAACAATGACTGTTTTTCTTTCTTTTTATTCCACTTGGGTGATTTTCTTTTTTTTTTCTCAGTAGTGGTTATTCATAGATGTTGAGATATTATTTTGTTCAAATTCAGGTAAACACAATCTGAAGTCTGTAAGATTCTGAAATTATTATTAATGAAAGTGAAGGGAAAATATGTAAATTATATAAACAAATGTGACATTTGTCATCAAAAAAATATCTTGACAGAAATCTAATAAATCTAAAATCCAGTCTTGAAAATAACAATGTAATTAGTATGAATTATTCTATAGCATTAATATCAGTGGGCAATGCTCTCCTATTTCCAGTGGACTAAAAAAGTATCTGAACTGGACCATTTGGCAATATTTTATTTTTTAATTAAGAGATCATTTGAGGATACAATATTCTGTTAGAATAAAAGCTAATAGTCCCTGTTTTTGGGCTGGATATATTTCATTTTGACAATCACACACTCATATCCACACAGACTGTGTTTAATGACTTGAACAGAGATATATTGGGAAGTGAATCAGTGTAAAGTGTCTGCATGTGATGTTACCATTCTGCTTTTCTCTCAGGGACGAGGGACGTTCTGCTTTTCTCTCCTGCTCCCCTCAGTCGCTTCTCAAATCCAGTTGCTCATGGTCTGTAGAAATGCAGGAGTTGATCTGGACTGCCGACTGAGCTTCACTGATTGAATTACTCTGACTACAGAGTCCTGTGTTCTGTCTCAGTTATGAAATCAAGCTCTTCATGTTCCGCCTATAGTCATTTCTCATGTGTGGCTGATACAAGAATATGCCATTTGGATGCATCAGTAAGCTGTTTTCTGGCCAGGTTCTCACACGTAGACTAAACAACATGGAGAAACACATTTAAAAAAATATATGTATTACCGGCTAAATCAAACCAATGTGCAATGTGTTTGTGTGTGTACATGACTGTGCGTGTGTGTGTGTGTGTTAATGTCTTATAAATAAAAGGCTGTTGTGTCTGTTTTGTAGTCTCATGCAGTATATTGTTGTAAGAGTGTGTAATATGTTGTTTGCCTCAAGGCTTCCATTATAAATCCAGACCTGTTGTTCTGAAAAAACTCTATTGCAAATGAAAATGAATTGCTAAACATTACAGTCTAGAATATGTCAAACTACTGAATAATTCAAGGCCAAACTCACTTGTGTCTGTCATGACTAATTTTAAAACAAATCAGCACCAACTTCATCAGTGTGTGTGTGTGTGAGTGTGTGTGTGTTTGTTGACAGTGGCAGGTGCGACAGTGCTGAAACCACACACACTCATGCACATTTTTAAAAATAAAGCTGCTTAATTAGTAAAGGCTAATTTGTATGAAATAATGTTCATGCTGCAGGACTGATCCTGCCATGAATATTTTAATTGATTATTGCCGCCTGAGGTGTGTTTCAGTAGCGTTGATTGTTCCTGTTCCATGTGAAAATCTGAATTCTGCAATTATAAATTAGTTGGTAACACTTTGCAAAGTTTAATTTGTTAACATTAGTTAAGTTAACTCAGTTCATGTTAATTTCAACATTTACTAACACATTATTAAAATCTCTTATTAAAAGATGATCTGTTAATATTGTTTAATGGACCTTAGCTAATAAACAGTTAATTTATATAACAAAGATTCATAAATTATGTAACCTATTGCTCATTGTAAGTTAATGCATTAAATAGTCTTAACCAATGGGACCTTATTGTAAAGGGTAGTCGTATGATTTCTAAAACATTTGAATAAAATTGCATGAAACTATTGCCCAAATCTACTTTCAAAAACGTTTTGTAACCAAATGTCAGGTTATTACAGTTCTGTAGAGATTCTGTATGTTTCTCAAGGTTTTAATTATCAACATATCCATAACAGAGAGAGTGTGAGTGTGAAGTCTGAACGCAGCCCTTGGGTCCATGGCAAAGGAAGGCTCGAATTCAGTTTCCCTTTGTTGAGCATCTGGCTGAATACAACATAGTAATATGGTTCTGAAAGGAGCCGTGACAACAAAAGGAAATGAATTTTAAAAAAGCCCAGACCCCATTGAGACGGACACAACCTGATTCTCAGTGGTGTGATGTGCTAATGGTGCTAATCTTCAGAGAACGCAGCAGGTTGTTGAAGCCACATGACGCAGGAATGAAAGGGAAACCGTATTTCTGTGGCTTTTGTTTCAGTAATGGAGTCCCACATGTGGGGGACACACGGAGACAAATGAACTCCCAATGACATAAAAACCTCAGAAAACAGTAGAACGGAACAAAGGAAGGCGATTTACCATATCCCACAATAATCAATTTCTTATTGGGCTTAATATATTGTAACCTTTGTTCAGTTTTGCTCATGATTTTTTCCTCATCGTGAACCACACAACTGCAGCGCGACGAGGGTTGTGCAGTTTATGAAACCAAAGTTTAAAATGTATGCAAGTCTGGGGGAGTATTTAAACACTTTTATTCTGCAGGAAATATTTCTAGAGGTGAGTTTATGGTTGAAGATTAATTTCTGTTAAGACACAAATCATTTATGGACAGTTATAGATCCCCCCTTCCCTCCCTCCCTCCCTCCATAAAACAAAGTTAAAAAAAACATGAATCTGTTTGGATTCAGAGTCAATGACTGGATCATTATTGCAGTGATTATTATGTTATATGTTTGGCAACAGTTCTTCTAACCCTAATTGATGGAGTGTGCAGCTTTTCATTTCTTAAACAACCATGTAGAAAGACACATCATGGCCATATTCCAGGAGGACGATGTCAACATTCATCAGGCTCAGATTGTGAAGGAATGGTTGTGAGAGCATGAAGAATCATTTTCACACATGAATCTCTGAACGTCTTGTGGATGTGCTGGAGGAGACTTTACAGAGTCCTGGACTCTTGCATTGGCAATACAAGATCTTGACCAAAAAATGATGCACCTTGTTATGGAAATAAATGTTGTAATGTTATTTCCATCAAGATGTGCATCAATTGCCAAACATATAACATGCTAGAAACATAATAATCACATCAATAATGATTGAATCATTGGCTCTTAAGCATTTGCCTAAACAGCAACTTTTTGGGGGGCCGTATGTCACATTATTATATGAAATGTAATTAATTCCCCCAACAGATCACTGATTCTGGTGCGTGATTAGTTCTGATTCTGTGTGTAAAACATTATTGACAGAAACACCTTGATAAAAGCGACTGGCGTCCTAATCTCAGGAGCCATCAGTTCGCCTGTGGAGACGCTTTCATTTGATTGACAGCTGTTGTGAGAGTGTTCGGCTGTTATCAATCTGACCATATATCATCAGACGAGACCGGCCATACGTTCATGATATCTCCAGGGCTCTTTATCTGACAGAACAGACCTACACCTTTACAGGCACATGAAAACACTGAGCTCTCGATCGCTCGGACGGAAACCCTGAGATACTTCAGCCAGCAGATATCTCGCATATTTTGGTGCTTTTAACAAGTTTCTGAAATAGTTCTGGTGGTATATTGAAAGTTAGTCTATACCAGGGGTGTCCAATCCTGCTCCTGGAGGGCCACTTTCCTGCTAAGTTCATCTCTAACCCCAATTAAACACACCTGAACCAGCTAATCAAGGTCTTATGGGCAAACTTCCCAGGCAAGTGAATCCTCCAGGACCGAGTTTGAACACCCCTCGTCTTTATACAGTAATGCAGTAAGAAAATTCACACAAACTCTAACATGCATTGCTGTCATCAACATTCATCGTGGCTTGTTCTAAGCGTCAATTTTAAAGGGCCCTGGAGGAAAGTTTGTTGAGTCAGATGAATGTGAAGATTTTGAAATCTCCAGATGTTGGCGTGTGTGTATCGTCCTGTTCTGTATGGTGTGAAATTGAGTGGCATTTGTTCATATTTTGGTGACTTTAGACAAGAAGCGTATGGGCAGTTCTGTGTTTTACTGTATAACTCTTATATTGTGCATGAATATACTGTCAGGAGTTATTCAGTGAGAAATACTGAGATCCATAGAGACCATGTGTGTGCTTATTAGGACTGGTAACAAATTGAATTTTCATGTAATGATTGCAAATTATATATTGCATGATTATTGTGATGAATCTATTGCACTTTTTATTTGAAATTTGAAAGTTTCTGTGTCGTTAGTTTCACAATCCTTCTCATGAGCTGGAGAATGATTCTGTATATACAGTAAGCTTCATTTCAGTGAATCAGTTCAAATTGTAAAATATATATATAAAAAAATGAAATATTCTTTCTTGTGTTTTTGTTTTAAAACTGTGTGCAAAACTATTTAAAATTATTATATTGTAAACTAGATTTTTACTGCATTTTACTTCTTGTATTAAACATCTTAATTTTTTTAATTCACAATATCTTTACACATTTTGAGATATATAATAAACACTATTGAACAGCTCAAAAATTTAAGCTATATCACTCAGCCCTGATATGCATGTATTTATGTGTTAAGTGCAGAGTAAGAGAGTTGAGCTCAAAGAGTCGACGTTGCACACATTTATTCCGGGTTTTACAATGAATTGTGTAGTTTGATGCCATGCTCATCTTTTGCATATTGCAATATCCATTATAGATGATCATTACTCATTCTCTCTCAAGTCTGTCAGAGAGAAACTACTGCAAACTCCACATAAACAACAGCAGATATGATGTGAGGATGCCACTAAAAATAGAAAAAAAAATGCTCTTTCTTTTTCTTTCCCAGTCTGTGGAAAGGAAAGAAACACCTCAAAAAAAACCTCCACCATTCACTTTTTTTCTCTTAGTCTGTGTGGAAACTGCAAACTGTCACCCAGTGAATCCTCAATGGAGTCAGATGTGTTTGAGGATTTGCTGGGTCTGGTGTGGAAATAACAGGCGTGACTCTGAGAATGAGCCTGAGTGAAGCATGAAATATGCAGCATCTCTGAAGCGGCGAGGAATCGCGTGTCCCGCTACACACTCCAAAACTTTTGTCACACACTTCACCGCTTTGAATGCTCTCCTGCCCTTCCCCCCTTTCCTTCTTTTGCCTCTTTTAATTTTTAAACAGGTTCCTTCAATTCTGTGTCGTTCTGGATTATTCTTCCATTTTTACTATTTTTCCTTACAGACACATTCAATAGCCTTCAAATAAACACTTAAATTGGAAAATAATAATTAGATAGAGCTCAAATTAATTTAATATCAATATCTGGTTATGCAGATATTAAAGGCTCAAATGCATTATTGCCACAAATGCATTATTGTTCCACTTATACATTAGTTAGTTGTTTTTTGTGACAAATGTGTCATTATTTACAGTAGTTTCGTATCAAAAGAGTAGTGAAATGGGGAGGTTATGAATAGCTTTCTTCAGATACTATTATTGATTATCAATCTGATGTTGGGATGATTTTGATAATTTGATCGACAAAAGGTCTTTTAATTTTTAAATGAATTTATTTTTAACATAATCTCAAAAGGTAGAGCATAGCACTATTAATACCAAGCTCATTCCCAGGCAGTGGATGAACTGGTCAAATGTGTAGTTTTAATGTTGGATAAACGTCTCCACAAATGCATGATTGAATTTAATGTGCAACATGATGAGGTCATGACAATAATGCATAATACGTGCTTTTGAATTATCATTGGAAGATGTATTGTTTCATATACTATTTTCGTTAAAAACATTAGTAGCCTACATAGCGTGAGCTGTGCAGTATTCAGTGATATTATTCTGTTCACCTTGGGTTCAATACTGTGTTCTGGTCCGGGCGGTTCTGACTCGGGCCCAAATGGTTCTGAGCTCTTTCTCAGAAAAAAGTTTTCAACATGTTTTCAGTAATGCTCCCACTGGGTCTTATTAGAAGAGGCATTGGACTCTATCTGGTTCTCTGTGGCTCATCTCAGACAGTGGGGAGAGCATGTGCTGCTACACATGGAGGAATACAAGCTCCTGTTACAGCATTAGCTCTCCAACAGAATGACCTGTTCCTAATGAAAGCCAAGGCTTACTTTTCTATAAAAAAAAATCTCAAAGAATGTTGTTTCTTTCAACTAAATTAAATTAGTTTTTCATTTCAAATAATACACTTAAATATGAACAGAATGTTTAGAATGTTAGAACAAAAATTATACATTGGAACTTTTTTCTGAAATGTTTTATTTGGACATTCGTCTAACATTTTTTTAAATGCTACTACTTGTTTTTGAACTTTCAGAGAACATTCAAAAGTAACATTACCATTTGAAAATTGTTAAAATTGAATGTTCCCTTAACAGTCTTATAACCACGTTTTTTTGTTTTGTTTTTTGTTTTTTTTAAAGGACATTTTGAACCTTCATGGCGTTTTCATAACTGGAACGTTAGTGAAACATTCTTACATATTTTGTTACCTGAATATACTACTATTTGACCACAAGTACATACACCTTCTACTGTTTTATATTATAAATACCACTTTTGCACTACATTAGTGTTCAACAAAGGTCATTAGATCAGGAATAGGCCTAAGCACATCTTTTCCATTCCTCATGTTTTAAAATACAGTATTCACACATACTACTGTAATGTGTTTAATGGATAAAACACAGATGTAAAAGCAGGAGCAAGAAAGAAGGAAAGACTTTGAGTGCTCTTGAGGGCGATGTTTTACAGTCCAGAATTTCTCACACGTTCCTGATTCGAGCTTTTCACCCGCTGACAGTTTCAAATATGCAGCTATTTCTGTATAAGAATCATATCAGCACGCTGCCAAGAGCAGTACAGGTTATCAGCCAACTAATATAATACAACAATTATACAGTCGCCACACAATACAGGCGACGGCATATAGAATAACCCCCGCTTCATCTTTAATTCAGACTCATTCAGTCTGCAGTGAGTGTGTAGGCAGGTGATGATAATACGCTGAACGAGCTAATTGAACATCAAACAGAGTGTGTTGGAGTGAGATTAGTGTTGGTCCAGAGGAGCTTCTCAGAACAAACGTGATCTTTTTCTTTCTTCTTGTCTCCCTTTATTCTCTAATCGCTTTTCCTGTAGGCAAATGTGCCGAAGTTTGAATATATATTTCATATCTCCATTTCAATATTGTTAGTGTGCTTATAGTGCTGTTTTTGTTCAATCAGATGTTTAAAGGCCTCATGTGTCACGGTCACCAGCTGGTCACCACCTCCTCACTACATTTCCCATCATCTCCCTGGCCCTCACCTGCATGCACTTCCCAATCACAGAGATCACTGTCACCTGTCACCAATCTTCACTGATCATCATCCAGCACTATGAAACTCTTCCCACTGCGTTTCACCATTGTCTGGTCCCATTGTTTCCTCAAAAAACATTTGCCTAACTCCTTGCCTGCCTCCTTACCTCCCTCCTTACCTGCCTCCTTGCCTGCCTCCTTACCTGCCTCCTTGCCTGACTCCTTGCCTGACTCCTTGCCTGACTCCTTACCTGAGTCCTTGCCTGCCTCCTTACCTGCCTCCTTACCTGCCTCCTTGCCTGCCTCCTTACCTGGCTCCTTGCCTGTCTCCTTGCCTGACTCCTTACCTGCCTCCTTACCTGCCTCCTTACCTGCCTCCTTACCTGCCTCCTTACCTGCCTCCTTACCTGACTCCTTGCCTGACTCCTTGCCTGACTCCTTGCCTTACTCCTTGTCTGCATCCTTGCCTGACTCCTTGCCTGCCTCCTTGCCTGACTCCTTGCCTGCCTCCTTGCCTGACTCCTTGTCTGCATCCTTGCCTGACTCCTTGCCTGCCTCCTTACCTGACACCTTACCTGACTCCTTACCTGCCTCCTTACCTGCCTCCTTGCCTGCCTCCTTGCCTGACTCCTTGTCTGCATCCTTGCCTGCCTCCTTGCCTGACTCCTTGCCTGACTCCTTGTCTGCATCCTTGCCTGCCTCCTTGCCTGACTCCTTGCCTGCCTCCTTGCCTGACTCCTTGCCTGCCTCCTTACCTGACTCTTTACCTGACTCCTTGCCTGACTCCTTGCCTGCCTCTTTGCCGGACTCCTTGCCTGACTCCTTATCTGACTTCCTTACTTGCCTCCTTACCTGCCTCCTTGCCTGCCTCCTTACCTGCCTCCTTACCTGCCTCCTTGCCTGACTCCTTGCCTGACTCCTTGCCTGACTCCTTACCTGACTCCTTGCCTGCCTCTTTGCCTGCCTCCTTGCCTGCCTCCTTACCTGCCTCCTTGCCTGCCTCCTTACCTGCCTCCTTACCTGCTTCCTTGCCTGACTCCTTGCCTGACTCCTTGCCTACCTCCTTGTCTGCATCCTTGCCTGACTCCTTGCCTGCCTCCTTACCTGCCTCCTTGCCTGACTCCTTGCCTGCCTCCTTGCCTGACTCCTTGTCTGCCTCCTTACCTGCCTCCTTACCTGCCTCCTTGCCTGCCTCCTTACCTGCCTCTTTACCTGCCTCTTTACCTGCCTCCTTGCCTGACTCTTTGCCTGCCTCCTTGCCTGACTCCTTGCCTGCCTCCTTGCCTGACTCCTTACCTGACTCCTTGCCTGCCTCTTTGCCTGACTCCTTGCCTGACTCCTTGCCTGCCTCCTTGCCTGCCTCCTTACCTACCTCCTTACCTGACTCCTTGCCTGACTCCTTATCTGACTTCCTTACCTGCCTCCTTACCTGCCTCCTTGCCTGCCTCCTTACCTGCCTCCTTACCTACCTCCTTACCTGCCTCCTTGCCTGCCTCCTTACTTGACTCCTTGCCTGATTCCTTGCCTAACTCCTTACCTGACTCCTTGCCTGACTCCTTGCCTGCCTCCTTACCTGACTCTTTACCTGCCTCCTTACCTACCTCCTTGCCTGACTCCTTGCCTGACTCCTTACCTCCCTCCTTACCTGCCTCCTTACCTGCCTCCTTGCCTGCCTTCTTACCTGACTCCTTGCCTGACTCCTTGCCTGCCTCCTTCCCTGCCTCCTTACCTGACTCATTATCTGACTTCCTTAACTGCCTCCTTACCTACCTCCTTGCCTGCCTCCTTGCCTGCCTCCTTGCCTGATTCCTTGCCTGACTCCTTGCCTGACTCGTTGCCTACCTCCTTACCTGACTCCTTACCTGCCTCCTTACCTACCTCCTTGCCTGATTCATTGCCTGACTCCTTGCCTGACTCCTTGCCTGCCTCCTTACCTGACTCCTTGCCTGTCTCTTTGCCTGCCTCCTTACCTGACTCCTTACCTGGCTCCTTGCCTGCCTCCTTACCTGACTTCCTTACCTGCCTCCTTGCCTGCCTCCTTGTCTGACTGCTTGCCTCACTCCTTGCCTGACTCCTTGCCTGACTCCTTGCCTGCCTCCTTACCTGACTCTTTACCTGACTCCTTGCCTGACTCCTTGCCTGCCTCTTTGCCGGACTCCTTGCCTGACTCCTTATCTGACTTCCTTACTTGCCTCCTTACCTGCCTCCTTGCCTGCCTCCTTACCTGCCTCCTTACCTGCCTCCTTGCCTGACTCCTTGCCTGACTCCTTGCCTGACTCCTTACCTGACTCCTTGCCTGCCTCTTTGCCTGCCTCCTTGCCTGCCTCCTTACCTGCCTCCTTACCTGTCTCCTTGCCTGCCTCCTTACCTGCCTCCTTACCTGCTTCCTTGCCTGACTCCTTGCCTACCTCCTTGCCTACCTCCTTGTCTGCATCCTTGCCTGACTCTTTGCCTGCCTCCTTACCTGCCTCCTTGCCTGACTCCTTGCCTGCCTCCTTGCCTGACTCCTTGTCTGCATCCTTGCCTGACTCCTTGCCTGCCTCCTTACCTGACTCCTTACCTGCCTCCTTGCCTGCCTCCTTACCTGCCTCCTTACCTGCCTCCTTGCCTGCCTCCCTACCTGCCTCTTTACCTGCCTCCTTACCTGCCTCCTTGCCTGACTCTTTGCCTGCCTCCTTGCCTGACTCCTTGCCTGACTCCTTGCCTGCCTCCTTGCCTGACTCCTTACCTGACTCCTTACCTGACTCCTTGCCTGCCTCTTTGCCTGACTCCTTGCCTGACTCCTTGCCTGACTCCTTGCCTGCCTCCTTGCCTGCCTCCTTACCTACCTCCTTACCTGACTCCTTGCCTGACTCCTTATCTGACTTCCTTACCTGCCTCCTTACCTGCCTCCTTGCCTGCCTCCTTACCTGCCTCCTTACCTACTTCCTTACCTGCCTCCTTGCCTGACTCCTTGCCTGCCTCCTTACTTGACTCCTTGCCTGATTCCTTGCCTAACTCCTTACCTGACTCCTTGCCTGACTCCTTGCCTGCCTCCTTACCTGACTCCTTACCTGCCTCCTTACCTACCTCCTTGCCTGACTCCTTGCCTGACTCCTTGCCTGACTCCTTACCTCCCTCCTTACCTGCCTCCTTACATGCCTCCTTGCCTGCCTCCTTGCCTGCCTCCTTACCTGACTCCTTGCCTGACTCCTTGCCTGCCTCCTTCCCTGCCTCCTTACCTGATTCATTATCTGACTTCCTTAACTGCCTCCTTACCTACCTCCTTGCCTGACTCCTTGCCTGCCTCCTTGCCTGATTCCTTGCCTGACTCCTTGCCTGACTCCTTGCCTACCTCCTTACCTGACTCCTTACCTGCCTCCTTACCTACCTCCTTGCCTGATTCATTGCCTGACTCCTTGCCTGCCTCCTTACCTGACTCCTTGCCTGCCTCCTTGCCTGACTCCTTGCCTGACTCCTTGCCTGCCTCCTTACCTGACTCCTTACCTGGCTCCTTGCCTGCCTCCTTACCTGACTTCCTTACCTGCCTCCTTGCCTGCCTCCTTGTCTGACTGCTTGCCTCACTCCTTGCCTGACTCCTTGCCTGACTCCTTGCCTGACTCCTTGCCTGCCTCCTTACCTTCCTCCTTGCCTGACTCCTTGCCTGACTCCTTACCTGCCTCCTTGCCTGACTCCTTGTCTGCCTCCTTACCTGCCTCCTTGCCTGCCTCCTTACCTGCCTCCTTACCCGTCTCCTTGCCTGACTCCTTGCCTGCCTCCTTACCTGCCTCCTTACCTGGTTCCTTGCCTGATTCCATGCTTGCCTCCTTACCTGCCTCCTTGCCTGACTCCTTGCCTGACTCCTTGCCTGCCTCCTTGCCTGCCTCCTTACCTGCCTCTTTGCCTGCCTCCTTACCTGCCTCCTTGCGTGACTCCTTACCTGCCTCCTTACCTGCCTCCTTACCTGGAGGTAAGGATCTTTTTCTTTAATCTGTTGATTAAAGAAAAAGATAATCTTTTGATTACTTTACCTGTGTGAATCCTTCTGTCAATCACTATCACACAAACCTGACAAAACCTCCCACAACCCTTTTCTGCCTCATTTGTAAAAAAAAAAAAAAAAAAAAAAAAAAAAAAAAAAAAAAAAGAATAAACTGCATAAATAAGGTAAGAAAAGTTTTTTGAAACTGTAAAAATGCTGAAAGTTTTCTTTTACTGTTAGGGTGAGTTTATGGGTTATTCATATTTTTAAAAAAGAGGTGTGTGAACGTGTGTGTGTGTGTGTGTCAGTGGCGAAGGCAGAAATTGTATTTTGGGTGGGCCAGTGAAAAAATGACTGGGCCTATAGTTTTTGCTAGAAAAAAATGACTTCAATAATAATTAACATTAATAGACAAACTGAAAAAAACAGTTACACCTTTATATTTGGCAAATCATCATGTTCAACCAACAGAGCTCAATAAAGGCTGGACAAACCAGTATCGACAATAACCTGTCTATTTTTTTCAGGCTATTCAGCAGTGCAAATACAGTTCACCCGAAAATAAAGTAAGCTAAAATAATAATATCACAGTTAGATCGGCGGATAAACCCGCGTCAGGCTGACGGGGAGAGAGGGAGCAAGAAGCGGCCGGCGCCAGCACCTGACTAGCCTTCTCCTGGGGTAATGAGTCGGAAGAACTGGGCTGGGTGGACTCGGAAGATGAAGGCAGTGGCGTGTCTTCTTCCTCAACTCTTGCTTTTTTTCAAATAGCACATTAAAGAAAGTTGTTTAGCCATTATTGTGGCGCCGACGCCGCTGAGAGTTTTCCTGTCGGAACCCCCAACAACCATAGCAACCAATAACGTTCCAGAGAGAGGCTTTCTACAACTTGCTTCACCAGTTAAATTTTATTCGGAAAACAAATTAAACACACATAGCAGTCAACAATAAATCAGGTATATATTAATATATTTTCATAAATACATTTGAATAATAAAAATAAACTAAAAATGTATTTTTATCAAACTTGCCTGGGCGGGCCAGTGAGTAATGTGGGGGGCCAGTGCCGCCCTGGCCCAATACTGGCTACGCCCCTGGTGTGTGTGTGTGTGTGTGTGTGTGTGTGCCTACTCAACCATATTTTCACAGCTAACAGTGAACGTTCTGTCAAGATTCTCTCAAAGTTATGAACAATTGTTCTTCCAGTAATGGCTACAGAACATTCATTCAGTTATCTGGTTTTTAATAATATTTTCAAAACACATTTATACATTCTTCATGGATTTTTTCCCACCTCAAATGTTTTAGATGTTTTTTAAATGTTGCTATTTGAACATTCAAAACTAATATACTTATGTTTGCAGAATGATAAAATGAAATGTTCCCTTAATGTTTGCATCTGCAGCAGCCGTGAGGTTAAACCAATTAAAGCCAGGTCATGGCTAACAAGCTTTAAAAGGCCTGTAAAACCTCAAACACACACACACACACACACACGGTTGGATGTATGAAAAGATCAACAGAGTGAGCAATACCATCAGTTTAACACCAGCAATGATCATCATGCATGTTGCTTTTTCAAGTCCGCCTACAGTAATGCTATGAAAAGATTCATCTGTGTTCCTCTCTCTTGGAGGTTTGCTGATTAAGACGAGCGTTTTGTGTGCACTCGGCTGAGATCCTCTATATTTGTGTTTTACAGAATTAAATATATGCAATGAAATCAGCGGGGAGCACATGGAGAACCGGATTAGAATAATTAAACACACACACATGCAGTGCTGGCGTGCTCAAGCGTGTTCAGACACACACACATGCGGTGAAGGAGGACAATCCAGCTAATGTAATCTGGAGGTGAATGCGTGTTTTATCTACATGTGTGACACTGAGGCGTGTTCATACGTGTACATAATCTTGTTATGAAAGTGCACATAGATTTGGATTTCATAATGATCAAAGGCACTGAATCCAGCACTTTGATTGTTCAGTTCTGGATGTGTGAGAGGCATGAGGCGTTTCTAACAAGATATCATGTCCAAAAATATACATTCATTTCATCTATAGCTTCTTGTGTTTCTGGTCTTGGTCAGCCCAGTCTCATCCCACGACGTCATCTGTTTGACGCTTTTGACCATACGTCAACATCCGACGTTTTAGGGTACCCTTTAACGTCAGTCAGATGACGCTATCTAATCCTAACCCTACCCCAGACCTAAACCTACCCGCGTCATCTAACTGACGCTAAAGGTAAAGCGTCAGTTAAAAGACGCCCTAGGATCGTCATCTGACTGACGTTAAAGGGTACCCTAAAACGTCGGATGTTGACGTATGGTCAAAAGCGTCAGACAGATGACGTCTTGGGATGAGACTGTGTTATCTTGGTAACTCTAAGGGCCCAAAACATACGCAAATACATGAATGCAGATTGTTATAGCCTCAAAAGTTTGATTTCTAGCTCTTATTGCATTTGAAAATGTCCGAGGGCAATTCATAATGCAGCATAAAAATTATTTGTGCATTATTTGCCACAAGAGGCGCTGGAGACATTAGTAGTGTAATCTGTCTTCTTCTTCTATCAGTTTTCTCTTTCTCGTCAACATGCTTATATCTAATAAAGATATAACCAAATACTAGTCAATGGGGCCTGAGATCGGCTTGGTTACAAACATTCTTCAAAATATCTTCATAATAACAGCTAAATAATCTAGTTTAATGTCTCTGATATTCAAAAAAGAGATTTGTCACTGTTTATTGAGTTTAACATTCTAAAAACTGTTGTAATTCTTAAATGCAATAGATTGATGACATTTAGAAATCATTCTAATATACTGATTTGATGCTCAAGAAACATTTATTTTAAATAGTTATTTGCACAGTATATTGAGAAAACGGACATTAAAAATAATGCTTCATCAAACTTGACTCAATTTTAAAGAACTCTTTTATGCCAGAAAGGATATAAGGAGAAATATCTTAAAGGTGCACGATGTAATATTTAGGAGGATCTGTTGATAGAAATGCAATATCGTATACATAACTTATAACTATGTTTTCAGTGGTGTGTAAAGACCTTACATAATGAACTGTTATGTTTTTATTAGCTTAGAATGAGCCATTTCTCTCTACACACACCGCGGGTCTCCTTACATCGACATGTTTCTACAGTGGCCCTGAACGGACAAACGCGTTTCGTCACTATGTTGTTCTTCGTGCAAAGAAGCTGTTAAATTCAGCGAATAAAACACTGACACAATGAGGAACAAGTAACAATAATATTCACAATAACATATTGTTTTACTGAATAATCAAGTAAACCTAATTTCTTAATTTCTCTTTAAAGAAACCTCATTACTTAACTGGCTACTCTCTGCTGTCTCAAACGACGACATCACTTCCCGTCGGACTCGGCCACCATAACTTCTGTTGGGTGCAATTCGCAACCTCACCACTAGATGCCGCTAAAAATTACACACTGCATCTTTAAATGATTGCATAATAATTTCATGTTTGATGGGTTATTTCACAGTTTTTTTGTGATAAAGTATATTTACAAGCTGCTAAATTCATCAAATGTAATTGAAAATTGAAAATTGGAACCCCTTTAAGGTTCTATATAAAAGCTTTTTTCTAAGAATATCAATCTGAATATATGAAAGTATATTCATGTAGTTTGAATTAAGATGCCTTTAGAAGTCAACAGACTGATCTCTGATCCGCAGGTATAATGTTGATGATGTAATGGGCTTTTTTTAAACTATGAAATCACAGGTGCTAATTGAACTCGCGCAGTGAAAAGACATAGTTTCATACGCATCAGCCAGGAATGATGTGTAAAATGAACTCAGCACTTCGTGAAAAGTGAAAGTTAACTGCAAAAGACTGAAATCCAGTTCAGTCTGTTACTCATTATGGAAGTTTTGCACAGAAGCTTTTCACTTGAATATCTTGTTTAATTAGGAGAAACTTTTACAAAGCACATTTCCTCTTGAATGTCCCTTTATCACACAATATAAAGGACTGTTTGCTTTATTGCTCTGCTTTTCTTGCTCTGAGACAGAATAACTATTGACTTATCATAGCGGCATTGCATTTGTCTCTCTTCCTTTAAAAGATAATTTCATTTTCTGCTTTATGCAAACACTATAAAGCGATACTTTGTGTTTTGGACAAAAGGGTTTTGCTTTGAGTGGATAAATAGGATTTGATTCATAAAAACACGGCTCATATTTGAAATTGGAAAAGAATTAAAAACAAAGTTGTCTTCTGTCTCATGGAATATGCAGAATAAATTACAGCGAATTGAGCCAAAATCTTTCATGAAACTTTCACAGAGAGTAAATTTCTGACCATATAAACAACAGAAGCAAAACCAACAGAATATTTCCTCACAAAGAGTGAATAAAGAGTTTATATCATGTTCTTTCCTGTGACGTATGTAAGACAAATGGCAATATTAAGTTCAGCTCATGTCATTATATCACATTAAAATCTAAATTAAATTATTCATAATTGTAAAAAACATACATTTTACACCTGTGGAGTCATGTTTTATTGCTTTTATAAAATTAAATATCATCTGATGTTGAAAAAGAACCACTTTCGTTTTTATTAATGACACAAGATTGGCAAATGTCATCTGTCCCTTTGAATGTTTAATTATACAGAGATTTGCCTGTGTGTAATTAGTCTCACAGGGAGTCTGTGTCTCGTGTCTCATACAGAGTTCAACAGCGCCTCCTAGTGTTAGACTCAGGAGTGACACACGGGCCCTTAAAGGGACAGTTCAGCCCAAATGAAAACTCTTACTTACTCAAATCATTCCAAACCCATATTTACTCTATTTTCTATTACTGAATAAGAGACAAACATGTACCAATTGTCTTTAAAGATTATTTATTCCCTTGCCAGGAAAGGTCAACAGTCGAGTGCCTGCAGAGTCCATCCTTTCTTCTTTACAGTCGACTCCTCCATCATAAACAACATGTCCCTAACTAACACATTGTTGCATCCTACTACTAATGTGTAAAAGGCCCTAGTCTCAGTCATACATTAGTCACACATTACTTTTTGTCAAGTCATGAATACAAGGTCATAGGTATACACACAGATAAGGGTTAATAGTTATTTGTTCCATCAATGTAGCAGAGAATCATGGGACTCCACATGCAATCCTCGTGCATTTTACTACCGTAATCTAATTGCTATCAATATAAGAAAATGCACATATATAGAACATATTAAATTGCTTCCACAAGCACAATAGGAAGAATGTTGTTGATGAATCTTCAGCTCATTTCCATACACTGAAAAAATGTGGTTGGATTTACTTTGATATAATTTTCAGTCAGAAATTGCTGGTAGATTTTACAAAGAATTATAAAGAAGTGACAAGCATGTTGAATGAAAGTCGGCATGAAATGGAAGTTACGCTATAGTCTTTTCTTCTCTATTGTGAAGTATGTCCGAGTGAAACGCTTCTGGAACAAGAACAAATGTGGGCGGGGCTTGATTGTGTCTGTGAGGAATTGATTAGATGGTTGTGGTTTGCTATTGGCTGATCTCATGTGAGTGACAGGTTATAGCCCCGCCCTCGTCATCAGAGAAGAGAAGAGATGCTGCGAGAGGAAGTTACTCTGATAATGATGTGCACGGATAAATCATTTATAATATATACTGCAAAACTGCGTTTAAAAAAGAATGGTCAGTTTTGATTTAATGGTGACTTTAAACATAACATTTTGTAGTAAAAAGACAATACAAAATAGTATTTTCTTGTGAAATGTACTTGTATTTACAACATTGAAAAGTCTTTTTTACAGTGTACATATATCTACTACTGTCAAAATAATCACTAAAGCAGGACTTCTGTGCTCTGAAGTCCCTCAGGTCCATTTGCTACTCAGAACCTGACATTATACCTGACAATATTAATACAAATATCATATTAACATGTCCAGATTATTTTTCAGAAACTGTATATAGTCTATATTCATTTCTTTCTCTATATTTTCAGGTGAAACGTGAGCCAGACATGTTCTTCTCGGTGAGATTCACTCATTCAGAACAAAAGTATCAGACTAATAATCAACTGTCAGACTCAATAACTCAATCTGACAGCTTACAGATGACCGTCCATCTCCGTCCACTGCAGTCGCTCCACCATGACCGACAGCGTTTCTGTATAATGTAAAGGCCTATAATATTTAATTGAAGGTCTCGCAAGGCCACGTCAGGTGAAGTGCTGCTTCTCCACCAGACAGCGCCACAATTAAAACAGAAATTTGAGGAAGATTTTCCTACTGGATGTGCCAACGTTTACAAGGTTATAGTAATGTCAAATGTTTGAAATGCATTCAGACTTTTTGAAGCATTTAGTTGCAAGTAAATTATGAGCAGAACAATAATATATATAATGCTGTGAAACATTATTATATTGGATGGACAGAAATTCTGATCAGAAAATCTGCACACTATTTAAATTATATTTTCCCCAAATTTCCCCCATGCTGATCTATTGTGATGTACACTCTCAGAGAAAAGGGTACGAAAGCTGTCACTGGGGCTGTACCTTTTCAAAAGGTACTTTTGTCCCTTTTAGGTTCTAATATTTACATTTTAGGTGCTAATATGTATTATTAAGGTACCAATATGCACCCTTTAGGTACAAAAGTGTACCTTGAAAAGGTACAGCCCCTAAAACATTATAGTCTAAACATTTCAGATAAACCCGCCTCTAATTTCTCGTAAAAACGATACGAACTGCAGTTTGTTTGCTGTAGCCATGTCAGTCAGACGGTAGAATAAGTGAACCTGACCTATTCAACAGTCAGACTGTGCAAGCATTTGTGATCATCTCTGGGTGTTTTCTCATCAAATAACTCTGTATGATGCTGGCCAAACACCACCAATATTCCACTCTTAAAAATAAAGGTTATTTATTGGTATCCATGGTTCCATTTAGAAACTTATGGGACATTTTCAGTGCACAAAAGATCATTCTTAAAAATGGTCCTTTTAAGGACTGTTACTGAAGTTCTTTGTGGAAACTAAAAAGGCCTTTCCGTGGCATTACAGCAAAAACGTCCCTTTGGAAGCTTTCTTTTAAAAGCAGGTAGGTAAGTTTGAGAAACTTGCAGAAAACTGCTGGATTTTGAAAGTCTCCAACAGAGAAATGATCAACTTTACGTGAGTTGTAGTTCGACACCGCACAGCTCGGATGAACACAATGTTTGAGGAGACTGTGAGGCTGTCAGTCACTGCGCCGGTGTGGATAATGGCATTCAGAATCACAGATTATTCTTTATGGAAGTATGACCAACATAATAATTTTCACCAGAAAATGTAATCTGAACAAGTGAGTAACATCCACTTTTGTTCTGGTTCTGACATTGCCGTAAATCGCGCAGAGCCTACTAGCCGAGACTCTTCTTTATGTGTACAGATGTGTGTGTGTACAGATGTGTGTGTACAGATGTGACGTAATGACGCAAAGACATGCTCGAATCCCCCGCGGAAATCCACCAGTACCACTGGAATTAAAAACATTATTACAAGCTTACCGCTTTGAATCGAGCTAAGGCAAGCAGAGAGTTTTGAACACTGGCTGGTTATGTATTTTCTCAAATATGTATTTTGGATAATTTTTAACCCCCAAAAAAGCTACGGACTGCAGCTTTAAGTGTGGGGCATAGGCTAACGATTAGGCTATAAGGTCCACATGTCAGTGAAATGTATTTTCTGCTAGAATCTCATGGAACAGAAACAGTGTGTTGTGTGAGTGAACTCAAGGACGCTGCGCTGCTTTCCTTCTGTTTTAAATGTGCATGAATCACTCTCAGATCACAGGAGCGCGCAAACTAGGAAAAATGACAGAAAGTTTATTTCTGGGTCAGTGGGGGGGCTAATGAGAGCGCGCGCTGAGAACGAGAGGCCTCCAGATTGGTTCGGTTTGACAGGCGCTCACCGGGGAAGGACATTGACAATGACACACTGAGAGAGAGAGAGAGAGAGAGAGAGAGAGAGAGAGAGAGAGAGAGAGAGAGAGAGAGAGAGAGAGAGAGAGAGAGAGAGAGAGAGAGAGAGAGAGAGAGAGAGAGAGAGAGAGAGAGAGAGAGAGAGAGCTACACTTGCTGAATACACTTCACACTACACTTATCGAATATACAGACAAAATTACACACAGAGAGAGAGAGAGAGAGAGAGAGAGAGAGAGAGAGAGAGAGAGAGAGAGAGAGAGAGAGAGAGAGAGAGAGAGAGAGAGAGAGAGAGAGAGCAGTTCGCAATGTTTATTTATAAGCTTTGCTAGACTTTCACACACAAAACTTTCTATACAGGAAAAAAACTGTCATATATTCACAGCAATGAAAAACCAGAAATGTCAAGTTTACTGTCGCTCTCCCCATCACAGGCCGAGAGAAGAAAAAATATAGAGAAAATAATCAAATATAGCCTTATGAAGAAGTGCGTTCAATGCATATGAGCACTTGTAGTGTAGGCCTACTTCATATGTGAAAAGTGCAGAGAATATAATATTAATGAAATTAAAGGCAGAGTACTTAAAGAGAGAACATGTTTCTAAACACACTTGAGTACACTTTTAAGAAGGTAATTTGTAATAATGTCAAATCAAATGTTTTACTTTAAAGCTGCAGTCCGTAGCTTTTCCTCTTTGTCGCCATCTCTCTGTTCGAAATCTGTAACTGCAGTGATTCGCGGAATTATTATCTTTATACGTGGGTTGTAAATCGGCATGAAACAGCGCGGATGAACACAGTTGCTTTGAGGCGAGTGCTGCTGTCAGTCACCGCGCTGTGTGGATACTGTATACAGAATCACAGATTCACTTTTTGAAAGTTTGACCAACATAAGAATTTTCATAAGAAAATGTCTTCTAAACAAGTAAGTAACATCCATTTTTGTTCTGACCAACTAAGGGGGAAAAAGCATTTGACATGATAAGCTTCGTTAGATTTAATCAACGCGATTTACAGCAACCGTGCAAATTATAGCCTACTTTGTTCTCAAATTGTTCATGTTACAGTAACAACATCACATCAGCATTGCGTGACTAATGTTAAATTTAATGTGTTTTATGGTTACCTGTGTAGTTCAGAATTCATATTCTCCATAATAGCAAAACGAGAAGGCACAACAAAGGAAACTCCATAACTGTGTGAATTAAGAAAACGCACTGTTACACGATTGAACTATTGAAATGTCTTACTTGTTCAGCAGAAAAAAGCCGTCTCTTCTTCCGTTTTGAACCCCTTCAAAACACGGAGTTCACGCACTTTTCAAAAGCCCCGCCAATGTTTAAATCCTTGTGTTCGCATGAGACGGTTTCTTTCTCTAGCCACCTTAAATCCGAAGTACGAAGTCTTTTGGGTTTTATAACTGCTGAATCTCCAGTTGACACTGATGATTGTTGTTTGGATCTTTCTGGATGCCATAAGTTTAATTATGTAAAGTGCTGCGAGAAAAGTCTATACATCTAAACATCTCGTCACGCGCAGTATAGCTAGCCGAAACTCCTTCTTTATGTGTACGGGTGTGACGTAATGACGCAAAGACATGCTCGAATTTCCCGCGGAAACCCACCAGTACCACTTGAATTAAAATCATTATTACAAGCTAACCGTTTTGAATCGAGCTATGGCAAGCAGATAGTTTTGACCACTGGCAGAATAAGTTTTTTTTAATATAATTATTTTGGATTATTTTTAACTTGAAAAAGTTACGGACAGCAGCTTTAAAGTAGCCTACATTTTTTTAATATTAGGCTATGTTATAATGTTTTTTCATGCTTTAAAGAAGTGCACGTACTGCTGAGTAAACTCAAATCCTTGATTATAATTGAACTGTCGTGTGTTTTTTTTTTTTTTTACAATCACTAGATTTCTCAATATCTGGTCACTTTTTCTACACTCTTAACTCAGTGATCACATGTATCGGTCCATGGGATAAACTGAGGATCATTTATTATTGCTTTGGCACAAAATGTATTTTTCATCTTTCAAGTAACATAAATTAATTTCTCACTCAAACACAAACACCAGCAAAGCTTTATGTATAGCCTTTACATTACTTGAGTTGCACATGTTTACATTCTCTTTTCAAAACTGTAAAACTTCTGTTTAAAACCTAACACACAAAAAACAAGACAGAAATTATGCAAAATTTCTACAGTAATACCATATTGAAATATATTCAGAATCTAAAAAAAATCAAATACTGTGAAAGCGATGAGATGAAGCTCAACACCTACTCAAGTGTCAGTCTTTCAGTTTCATCTCATCCGTTAAGAAGAGGAAACTTAGGAATAATATTGTACTGTAATAGACGTGTGACAAACTGCAGTGAATTATATGCAGTCATTCTTGTTTTGTAAAGAAGTTTTAATAAAGAACACAATGTATAATGCTCCTGATGTGTGTGTTGGTCTGTGTTTTATGAGTGATGAAGTGTGTTAGTTGTGTGAAACCTCTGCTAGTGTTCAGAAAGAATGAGTTAATTTGAGAGGTGAATGAAGTGTTTTGATAGTTTTAGTGCGTTTGCGTGTGAAATGCCCTGCTGTGCGTCTGAGAGTTCAGGAGAACTGAGGGAAGAGTTGTGAAAAACTGACCTAAGTATTGAGAAATGTGTCCTAGCAATTAAAAAAAAAAAAGTCTGTAAGTACTCCTGTTAGGAGTGTGCTAAAGAGTGTGTTACTGTAACTCTGTCATCCATTATAATTGTGTCTGACGAGATGAACAGACCCGTGAAGGAAGGGTGAAGGTTAACCAATCGAAGATGTGTTTCTTTTGAAAACCACACAGTTGAGGTGATCCGTGAGAAAACACCCGACCCCATGAAATCAATGTGCTTCACACACACACATACACACACACACACACACACACACACACAATCAGCAGCAATGCAGTCAGAGAGAGGAACATAGTTCACTAAATACTGCAGTGTGCCTACTATTAAAAAAATCACATAAGAAACATATATTATGATTAACATGTAAAACACACACACACACACACACACACAGGAGGGAATAGAGATGGATTACGTGTGCACAAATGACATCAAATCATATATACATGACTGTGGCTTCATCAGACAGACGTTTTCTTTCATCACTCTGTTTTCAACCATCGGCTGAACATGTCTGGAGGATCTGATCTCACAAATGCATTTGATTGGACAGAAATTCTGAAGTGCGGAGTGATGTCATCAAAATCATAATCCATATTGGCGGAAGTGAGAGACTAAGTTTTGAACGCTTGTATCTTCTAAATGCGAATTTAGTGAGTGTATTGGAGACAACAGGCTACATATTCACTGAAAGCCAAAAACGTCAATTTCATGGGGACTTTACAGTACAGTAATATTCAACAATGTTATTGATCTGACTTTACTGATGATGTTGTATGAGAACAGAAGCTTTATAGATTAACTAATTTACATAATACATTTTTTTACAATCACTTTGTTACTATTTTCAGAACCTTGATGTCATTTTCCACAACTCTAGACACAAAACTCACAACCAATGATCAAAATGCACATTTTTCATAACCCTTTTCTCAATTGCTTGGACATAATACACATAAAACTTAGATCAGGGATTCCCAAACTGTGGTGCGCGCACCCCCAGGGGTACGCGAGCTGCCACTAGGGGGTGCGCGAGACGAAAAATGTAATGGCGGTCTGTTTTTTTAAGTGGGATTTTTCCATACAATGAAAAAAAAAAGAAAAAAAAACATGAACTGTAAACATTTCCCTTGAAATCGCTTATATTATAAATAAAAAAACTATAATTTATCAGTTTTTCATAGAACGTAGAAGACAGCTGCTGTCTTCTACACACTGCTCTGCACTGCAGCCGCTATAAGTTACACATTATCAACTTCTGAATTCAAACGTGCTTTCGCATGTTGGCTGGCACTGCCAGTGCTGTCATATATCACAACTATTGAGTGTTTTCAACCACATAATGTTTATTTTAAGTTTCAGACATTTAAATACACATAAGTAGGCTACTAGCAAAATGATTTTGATTTTGCTGAAATCTATGGAAGCGGCAATAATAATCCTTTTCATTATAATAAGACGACACGTTTTATCATTTCAGAAACACACTGACTGTGTAGGTAGCTTCACATTTTACCCTATTCCCTAGAGTCACTGCTAGCTAGTGGGGGGGGGGGGGGGGGGGGGGGGATCGCTCAACGAAAGTAACATAAAATAAATAAATAAAAAGAAATGGACCTACAGCGCTCTTTATCAGGCATCATGATAAGCACAGAGTTGTTATTTATTTAGTTCTGTATTATGGCAAATCAACCGGGAGCTCCCCGCGAAGGCGCGCGCGCGTCTTGTCCCGACTGCCCCTTTGATGTCACTCGTTGTCACTTGGTCTTGGTCAGTCAGTTAGCGACTCCGACGAATCGACGATGTCTGGCAAGAAACGAAAATATCTTTCTGGCCAAGAAAAACGACAAAAAGGAGCCTGGAAGAAGAGAAGAAGCAAGAAGATAAAGGTACGTAAACCTGTAGGCTTAATTTTCCGAATTCTGTAATATGGATAATCTGCACTAAAAGTCTTAACATTAGCCTAATCGTGCTTGTATTAATTTTCTACAGTTGTTTAACTTACATGCTAATAACATGCTGCATAAAATTGGTTTAGTATTAGGCCTATACCATTTGCTGTGGTGTTACTGTTAAAGCATTTAACAGAACAATATAAACCCAGTTTGGATTCTACACTAAAGGGCTAACATTAGTTTACTCCTTATGTCCCCTTAGGAGCACTATTACAGTAACGTTATGTGCTGCCAGTAAGCAAAGCTCCAGCTGTTGGTGAGTATAAAGGGGCTGTAAAATGATAACCTTCTGCATTTTAAAAATTAAGTCTAACTTTATGTATAATGATTTTCTTTATTTGGATTGGATTTTAATAGTTATATTGAAATGTTACCTTATTCTTAATATTGTTACTATTGATCTTCTTTGTGGTGTTTTAGATGTTATTGTTAATTTTGTTTATTTGAAAAATCTATTTATTATTTTATATAATATTATATTTAAATGTTATTCTATTTGCTCTATTTAATTATATACATATATATAATATATATATATATATATATATATATATATATATATATATATATATATATATATATATATATATATATATATATATATGTGCTGTAGTTTGTGACTCTTAAACTCTGGTGTCAATAAAAATGTATCTTTGTTCAGTGATAATCACTTTATCTGTCTTTTTATTCAGCAAGTTAATCAGTGTGTGTGTGTGTTTTGCACTGCCATTCAGCTCAGTGGTATCATAATTTTCCTGTTAGACATCAAGCATAGTATATACAGTATAATATAGTTATATAGTATGGTATAGTTATAAGGTACTCATTGCTTTTCTTTAGGCCTTAAAACGGTCAAAGGGGCCTCCAACCAAATTTTGCTTAGGGCCCCCAAAGGTCTAGGGCCGGCTCTGATCGTCGCGTTGGGAGAATCATTGCAGCAACAAATTAGAGTTAATATTAAGGGTACGACCCTGACTGAGCGTTTTTTATTCACGAGATTGGATTAGCAACTAAATGATGCGCATCAGAGGGGATCTAGAAGTGGGTGCCGACTGAAAAAGAAGTGCGTGCATACCTGCGTATACCCTGCACTACACCACTGTGTGTGTGTGTGTGTGTGTGTGTGTGTGTGTGTGTGTGTGTGTGTGTGTGTGTGTGATTAGAGGAGCGGCTGACGAGGGACACTCTGTCATATCTGTTCCTCTTGTTATGGGAATGATTGACTGTCACCACGGTAACACCGGCGGGGGATTCCCAGAAGGACAGGCGATCAGTTTCGGGAAGGAGTGAATGAAGGAGGTGCACGTCTTCATCTGGGTTTCTGCATATTATGTCAACATGCATGTCACACTTTTTTTATTTGATGCCAGATACAGTGAATTTTTAGCAGGTCAGTAAAGATGCAAAAGATAAACATTTTGAATCTTAAAATATTATTCCATTAAATCTATGCAGAAATTGATATGCAAATGACATCAAAGTTCATTTTAGCTCATGTTTTGTTCTCACTGTTGCAGAAATATTTAAAATCAGATGCAGTAAAAGCTAATTATAGCTATATTAATAATGAATTACTGACATTTCTCTTTCTAACACCACCTATATTTATTACTTGCAAAGTATCTAAAACTAATTAGATATTACAGTATAATCCATATTCCACAATAAACCAGAACACATCTGAGGAGGACTGAGCACGACTGAGATCATTGTTTGCCAGAGAATAGTTCGTCTTGTGTTTGAATCTCTAGTTTATTTGCCTGTGAAGAAAAGAGGGAATGTCGTTTGATAAAAACCCTGTTGATCTGATCTGACAGTGAACTCAAAGTCTTCAATAATAATCATTTAGAGACTACATTGAATATTTGTTCTTTTGTTCACTTATTATTGAATATTTGAGTGAACTGTAAAAAGCACAACAACAAAAAAAAGTGTGGGAAAACTCAAAAACAGCTCAAGTGTGATTTGTTTCTCATTTTTGGTCAGGCTTATTCCCACCCGTCAATTTTTTTGCACTTTTATTGTTTTATCTTACTTTTGTGACTTCAGTTTTTTTATGTTTTTGAGAGTTTTTTTTTTTTACTTTAATAATTAAGAATGAATAGGTGTATCCTGACTTTTGACTAAATATATACAAAAATATTGATATTTAAAAAACAAATTTTCAAGGACAATTTGTTATACAATAATATGTAGTGTACTTGTGCCATCTAGCGGTTGTTTGACATAATACACTAGAAATACAACATAAACTACTACAAAGTCAAACAAAGCAACAACAAGTCAAACAAAGCGTCTATTGAAGTTAAATTTGTTTAGTTTTAACCATAGACTGTAAAAAATAAGTTTTAACTAGTGAATTGTATGCAAATTCATTGTAAATTAGTTGCAGATCATCTCTGGTCGGTTTCAGTCACCAGGTGGCGCACGTGTCTGTCTCAAACACTGTGAGGCGTCTAAAAATACTGCCTGATTGTTTTTACACGCTTGTTTTATATTCTTAGATAATAGTAATAATAGTTATTCATAGCATATTATGTTTCCATAAATTATCGATGTAGTTATTCAGAGTTAGAGGTCTACAGAGAGATCCACGGTCCCTTGAAATCAGTTTTTTTTTTACTTTATAATACTTTAAAAAATACTTTTTTCCGCGTTTATTTTAGGCTACTTTATAAATTATAACGGCCATGACAGACAACAAGTGGTTAATAGCGAGTGAAAATGTGGGTTGATTTTCACTCAGGCGCGTTCATGTCAGACTCGTGGGGTCTTATGTAAGAGGAGTGCGCGCGGCGGAGCGTCATTCGGCGGCGGCACGAGATGAAGTTCCAGTGATGTTTACTGTCGAGTGATTTTAATGTTATTTAGTATGTTAGTTAATGTCACATCATGAGTTTATTTTAAGATTAAGCTTCACTTTAATCATAAGTATCAACTCAGGAAGCAGAAGAGCGCGGAATATCGATCCGTGACCTGTTATTGATCATCATGCCGCCCATCGAGAATGACGGGGGTCGCGAGCAGATCCGACTGAAAATCAAAGAACTGATCGATTCCAATCAAGTGATGGTGTTCAGCAAGAGCTTCTGTCCTTTCTGCGTCAAGGTGAGTGGAGATCCGTCATAAATATGACTAATATCTCCTCGAAACTGCATTGTCATGTAAGAAGGTTTGTAAAAGAAGCAAAGAGTGTAACGTTAACTTATATAGTTCTGAAGCTTACTTCTTAAAGGGACAGTTCGCCCAAAAATTCAATTCTGTCATCATTTACTCGGCCTCAAGTTGTTCCAAACCTGTATGAACGCAAAAGACGATATTTTGAAGAATTGTGGTAACCGAACAAGTTGATGGACCCCATCGACTAACAAGAAAGAGTCATATGATCCATTCTTTCTTTCAAGAAAAAAAATCCATAATTTAGAGGTTTGGAACAATTTGAGGGTGAGTAAATGATGACCGAAGTGTCATTTTTGGGTGAACTGTCTCTTTAATTTGTGTTCAGTTTTCTCTTTTCTTTGAGAAGGCAACTTTAATAAAGTTGTTCAATTGTTCTTTTCACATGTTTGAAACTAGTTATAGTTTGGGGAGAAATTTGCTTGAAAATATCTCGCAAATGTATATGGTTAAATTAAATGGTTTAAAAATGTATTTATTTTAAATATTTAACGTCTGGATTTAATATTTCCATGTTATGGCTGAAATAAAATAAAATCCTATGGGTTTTTTATGTACTAAAAACTAAAATCAATAGTTTGTCAATGTCAAGTTCATGTTTTTAGGAATCACAGCATTTATAATGTACAGTGAGAAATATAGATAACTTTGTTTTATGATCTATAGACTCATGTCTATTTGACTATTTGAAAAAACATCTAAAGGTCTGAGGTGTAATAAAACATTCTTCAAGAAACCGAACTCTGTTAAATCTGCTTTAATTCATCAATGTTGCTTTAAGGTAACTTTAAATGGTGGCAAATGAAATATCCAATTATGACTGATGATGAAGAAAACACTTCACTAAAGTAAATGATACGATCCTGTGATCTGTGCATCTGTCGACTGAACCAGACAAGTGTGTCGAAGTGCTGTGATGTTCACATTCATGAAGAGACTGTTTAGTGTTTTAAATTGCTGGGATTCTGTAGTAATTATTTTAAGAACAGTAGAGAGAGACTGTCTAGTTTTGCTCTGTAGGTCATGTCTGATGATTTTATTTGACACTGAGTCCAGAATAAACTACTTGTGGAACCAGAAATAAAACGGCAGGTTGGGAATGATTAGGGTACAAAGTAGTTATAGATATCTCCGCTTTTATCACGACATAAATTATTTTACTCCTTTGTATTTTTGTACATAACATAAGTGCTTCACGGCTGATTTCATGTAGTTTATTTAATGCTGTTACTCTTTACTGTAATTTACATGTATTTAAATGGATGTTTTTCCGCTGCTAAATGTTATCATGTTTGAAACGCGAGTCTTGTTGAATAACTAACATGTTGGGCTTTCTGTGGTTTCAGGTGAAGGATCTCTTTAAAGAGCTGAATGTCAAGTGCATTACGTTAGAGCTGGACCTGATGGGTAAGATTTTGCATAATGACTTTTATAATAATTCCTTTCCGAGAGTGAAATGAAATGCATGGAGGATGTGTAGTATGAACTAATGGCAGATTGTTTTCATATGTACATTTCCGCAAATATGTCTTCAGAGCTCATTGTCTATCAAACATATTTAATTTAAGAAACGTGTCTTGAATATCTTTTTTTATTCTAAATGGTAATACCTTAAATGTGGTTTTCGCCACCAAAATAAACAAATACTCTGGCTTGGAATTTAAAAAACAAACTATAATGTTGTTGTTGTTGTTGTTTTTTACATGAAACTAACGTTTTAGAACAAAAAAATACTACAAAAAGAACTGTTTTTCACAATGAAAAATGAGCAATTTTGCACCCTACTCTGTATTTATTTGTTTATCAGGACTATTCAACTTCAACAACAATTGGGCCAAATTATAAATAAGATTATGAGTCTAAATAATTTACTGAGATAGATGCCAGATCTGAGATTACATTTATATTTGTTCACTACACATTTAAAACAATGTTTAGTTTGATTTGCTGAACATTCAGTTGCATAACATTTTTACCTGAAGTTCTCTCTGATACGCAAGATAACTGAATATGCATGTCTTCTGCATGCTGCGATTATGTAATGTCCACGTTTAGGGTTACAGCAGTTTTACTACCTCATCGACTCGACCCATTGACAGAAGTGCTGAGATACTCATGCATGTGTTCTCTGAACATTGTGCTGAACCTCTGAAGTTAATGTTTAAGCGTTTAGAGCAGTTTTTGCCATGATCTGCTGAGTCACTCCAACCAACTCCTCTTTCCTTGTTTTCATTCACTCATTTGCACCCCACCATGTCTCATTCATGTCTCACGCTCGCCGTTATCTCGCTGTCCATGCACAGCTGTTCTGCTCATGTTCGTAGTATCACACTGATAATGGGTTCCCTGCTGAAAGGCTTTAAACCTGATTAGCTGTTTCGGAGCTCGGAGCCAAACATTAGTTTCAGAAGAAGTGCCAGATCCGAACCCGATTCGATTATCCATCTTGGAGGGCCGCCCATGTGGTGTAGATGTGAAACATGAGCGCTAAGATCCTGACTGATCATGTCTGATGTGTTTTAGAGGACGGGACCAACTACCAGGACTTACTGCATGAGTTAACCGGACAGAAAACCGTCCCCAACGTCTTCATCAACAAGAAACACATCGGAGGCTGCGACAACACCATTAAGGTACTGACTCCTCCGTTCGATCTCGGCATGTGTTCGAAATATCGGGAAAAAATACTTTTTTTCTGCGATTTTGTGTTGCGATATAAAAACAATTTCACCAGATGTTTTGAATAGCTCTAGTTGAATAACTTTGAATAATAGGGGTGATTTTATAGGGGAGTGAATCTGCATAGAAAATAATAAACAAATTACAAGCATAGATCAATGCAATAGAAAGATACAATTGAAAATAAATCTAACAGCACGATATCGATGCTAAAACGTTTGATTGACATGTGAAGACATTCCACCAACCGTAGTTTGATTAGTTTGCTCTGAAACACTGCACATGTACAGACGTGTTCGTGAATGTCTTTACGAACCAAAGATCACCAGAGAAATTAGTTATTAGTTTTTGTTAATTTACAGACATAAAAATGACATTTCCTCAAGCAAACTCTTTTCAAGATTAAAGATTTGATGGCATGAAACCTTACTGACTTTATAGAACGATAAATTCCCAAGCTGTCTACTACATTTGCTAAAAAAGCATAAATCCTGGCATACGGTTCCAACAGGTTTCTGGAAGGGAACATGCAGTCAGTGTTTAGTATGCAGTACATTGGGTTTTTTATTTTTATAGTCATTAGTGACTGAGATCGAGAACGTTCTGCTGCAGAATCGCCTCACGCACACACACACCCTTTCATTTTAGCTGTAGTAGAAGATTAAGAGAATAAGTATAAGTAATTAAAACCTTTCTGTCCGTCCCACATGTCTGCTAGAAGGTGTTTTTCCCATTTAATTGGCAAAATTGCAGTCATCATTGATTCAGGGCAGGACTTTCAGTTTCATTGTAGAATGTGTTGGTTTCGCTCTGAAACAAACTTCTCACTCGTCAAATTTTGATTGCAATTATGCAACCATTGTTATTATTAGGGCTGGGGAATTTCCTTAGACCCCCCGATATTATTTATCAATATTATAACAATTTCTAGCTTGCTATTTATTTTTTTATCTTTTTTTCATTTAGCATTTTATGTGTATTGTTTAATTTAATTTCTGCTTTACAACCTTACACATACTTTTTATTTATTTTTAAAAAAAAAAGTATTATAAAAAGAAGTGTTTAAAATATTTTGACTAATAATAAATTAAAATGTCATTTAAGTCAAGTATTTTTCAACTAAATTGCTTTTAAAAAATACAAATAGTGAAAAACAAATACATTAGAAGCATTAAAACGAAGTGCTTTCAGTGTATAACTGCAGGGCTCACTTAGAAATCACAACTGAGAAATTAACTAGATTGTTCAATCGGCCTTTAACTGCAGCTTGCATAACTTCATCTTGGTGGCCGTTAAATACATTTTTAGTTAGTAGCATCCATAAGTCCACATGCACCATTTATTTGCATTAAAGCTTGCTATTTTGGAGCCTTTTTTTATGAAGACTTTGTTTCTTTTCTTTTTTTATAGGGCTGTGACCACAGTTTTATACCACCATGGTCAGGTTGACTGGCACAGCTCTAGTTTTGTACTATCAAATGTTATCACACCTATTTATTTGTTGAATATGTTGGTTTACCCCATCAGAGGTCTACTCCTAGGATCTACATATGAAATATCTGATCAACAGTGCCTGTCTCTATCACTAATGTATCTGTCTGTAGATCTGTCAGCTGTCTTTAAAAGCCCTTTCTCAGTTGTGTAAAGCAGCTCTGTGGGAAAGACCTTTGGTAATGGAGCTGAATAATGCACAAGTGCCTCTTCACAATGGCTCTTATCAGCATGTTTTTATGCTCTGATGATTGTCTGGTTGTTGTGGTAACAGGCACACAGTGATGGCGTCCTGCAGAAGCTGCTGGGTGAAGGGAGCGGGGCGTACGACTATGATCTCATCGTCATCGGCGGTGGTTCTGGCGGTCTGGCGTGTTCAAAGGTGAGTTAAATTACAGCGAGGCGGGAAGATCCTTCATCTGTAATGCTGTTTAAATACTGTATGTGTGTGTTGAGTTAAGTCGGGTCAATCAGGACACTTTGTCATTTCAAACTGAGGCTCAAGTTACATGGATTCACCCTGTATTAGAGCTTAGTGTTTATATATATATATATATATATATATATATATATATATATATATTTAAAAAAACCTATTAAAGGTATAGTTCACCCAAAAATGAAAACTTCTCGCCCTCAAGGCTGTTGAAGCCTAAAATAAATTGTTGAATTTAAATAAAATAAAATTTGTAATGTATATTTGATTTTTTTTTTTTCAAAATAATAACTTTAATTCATCTTTTGAGGGTAATTTCTCAGCCAAAGTTAATGTGCAACTAATTTGCGATTAATTAGCTTAATTAAACGCCACATTGTGTAATTCGATTTTAGATTCGAGTTTTAAAAGCTGGACAGCCCATATATATATATATACACATACTAGGGCTGGGACAACGCGTCGACGTCATCGATTAAGTCGACGCAAAAAAATATGTCGACGCACAATATGCGCGTCGATTCGTCAGACCCAAAACAAAGATGGCGGCGCCGGAGAGTAGTAGCAACACGAGTGGCTCCTCAGACTTTCAAAGTGCAAGGTGCAAAGTGCACTCGTTCCTCTAAAGTAGAGATGCACCGATTGATTGGCTGGTGACCGGAATTGGCCGATTTTCATGTGATCGGCGACCGGCCGGTCAGTCTGACATATTCCGATTTTATGCCGGTCAAATGCACTCGGACGCCGCATGATTAACATCGCGCAACATTAGCATCACACCTGCACATGGAACGCACATGTAGGGAACCTCGTGAATTACGGCCGTTTCACATCGCAAGCATGAGCAGTGCGGGGGGTTTTTTCCGGCGTGCATGTTGATCAATGAGTGCATTCACACCGGGAGCAGGAGCAGCGCGTGAGCAGCAGTGAAGCGCGGGTTTCGCCGCAGAGTATTTTTTTTGCAGTACTGCTCTCAATTAAAGTGAAAGCACACTTTTGATGGACAAAATAAATATGATTTCACTCAAAAAGTGCCCAAATGCACATGTCTGGTGTGTTTTAACAAGAACTGGAGTAGGCTATGTCAGAAAAGAAAATGAAGACTCAAAAATATTGATAGAATTTTTTTTTTATTGAATGCTAGACATCAAGTTGGTATTTTCATCTGAAAGAAGAATTACAAGATGCACTATTTTTTTAGTAAGCTTGGCCTATGTGTTTTCAAGGCTTCAAAGTTTTATTGAATGCTACCTCTGACTAAGAATGCATTACTTTGCACTTGTATATTTTTTTATTTGGGAATTTTAAGAGCAATAAACATATATTGCAATGTTAAGGAATTCATGTTTTTTTCATTCAGATATATAAATCAACATGTATAAATTGGTATTAGTCAATTAATGGGGAGATAATCGATAACAGAATCGAAATCGAAACGGACAGAAAAACGAATCGTTAGATTAATCGATGCATCGGAAAAATAATCGCTAGATTAATCGTTTAAAAAATAATAGTTTATCCCAGCCCTAACACATACACATACACATACACACTTGACTTGAAAGAATTAAAATCCAGATCTAGATAAAAATCTACTTGAGGCACAGTTTATTCCCGCTAAATGAGCACAAGGAGAAAATACCTTTTATAATAAACAGCATTGTTTAGATTCAAATAATTTATATATTTATATGCTTATTTAATACATTTACCTATTATGTACATATTTTATAGATTTACCAAATAATTGTTTTCTAGGGTTTTCAGTTTTGAATTTGATTTTAAAAGGATTCACAGAATTGGAACAAAACTATCTAATTACAACATTTTTAGGTTGCTTAATTTTATGCTGCCAGTAAAATCATCATAAATACTCAAAATATCAAACCTTGCACTGTAAATGTATTGATGGTGCATGTAAAGGCCTGATATTGAATTGAACCTGGAAATTTTCATGTAGCCAGTCTCTCTTGAAACTCAGAGCAACTCTCTGGGTTTTGCACAGGATTTAGATTTTAACACGTCTCCTTGCTGCCCAAACAGGAAGCAGCTGCCTTGGGCAAGAAGGTCATGGTTCTGGATTATGTTGTTCCCACACCAAAGGGCACTACCTGGGGTAAGAATACCAGAATCAAACATTCTTATGATATGATCGAGATATATATGATGATAAAGATTATGATACGAGGTCTGTCTCCAGGTCTGGGCGGCACGTGTGTGAATGTGGGCTGTATTCCTAAGAAACTGATGCATCAGACGGCACTGCTTGGCACAGCCATAGGAGACGCCCGCAAGTTCGGCTGGGAGTTCAGTGATCAAGGTCAGTCGTAACATTCAACACGGCTGGGAATATGAAGCGGCACATGATACACTGGCTCTGTGATCGGGATGCAAGACAAGAATTACACCACGTCATGTAATGCATTGCACTTAGAAATGATTTTTAAAAAGTGCCTGTTTGATAATGTGCAAAGAGTTCTTCATGCATTAGTGGTTAAAGTTGTGATGCAATTTTGTGTTTTCTTCTGTGAAGACATTTCAGTTGCAAATGTATTTCCTCTTTCTCTGAAAGTCGATTATTAGTAACTTTATGAAACGATTTAAGTGACAGCAACCTTGTGAATATATCTAGAAATGGTTTGAAAGACTATGAGGGTCCTCAGTTATATCTTTTATTAAAAGGATTATTAATGGGTGATTTAACACAAGAAAACTTCCTAAAACACACAGAAGAACTGATAATTACAACATTTAATGTGTCATAAAGTTTTTGCTTTCAAGCATGTCCACTTTTTCTCTTAATGTAGATTTCTTTTCGTGTCTTCTGTTTCACTTTCTCATCAAATATTGTCTTTTTATTAAAGTGACTCACAACTGGGAGACGATGAGGACTGCGGTGAATAACTACATCGGTTCATTGAACTGGGGCTACAGAGTTTCCCTACGAGACAAAAACGTCAATTACGTCAACGCCTACGCTGAGTTTGTGGAGCCGCATAAGATCAAGGTAAGTGTGTTCTGATCCAGCGAGCCAGCTGCACTGAAGCTTCACCATATTCACTACAAAATGCATTATAAATGCATGTAAAATGCACCAAAAGGAGAGGTAACTCCACTACAGGTCCAGGTACAATGTGAATGCGAAGAGAACTGGATTAAATTTCCACTTAATTTACTTTTAGAGGACTAAAAAAAAGCATGAGTTTAAGTGTGAAGTGTAATTCATTCCTACTTTTGGCAGCAGAACATGGAGAAAATGTGCCTTTATGACATTGGAGAGCTGTTTCTGTGTGTTTAAGGCTTTTCTTTTAGCTTTATTCAAATGCCAGTACTATGAGAGATGCTAAAAGTTGCATATTACAGGTCAAATCACACTCACAGTAGGTCTAAAGCTGCCCTCATCTTATTTTTTTTGTTGACTCTTCCCAACAGGCCACCAACAAGCGAGGTAAAGAGACGTTCTACACCGCGGCTAGGTTTATCCTGGCGACAGGAGAGCGGCCTCGTTACCTGGGCGTCCCGGGAGATAAAGAGTATTGCATCACCAGGTGAGACTGAGTTCACAGCGGTAAACCTCCTCTGGAGAGCTGGGTAAACGCAGCTGGACCTCAGGGGGTCGTTACAGGAGTCCTGCTGACTTATTTACAGCATTTATTGATCTAAAGCTGGTTCATGCTCAGTCACTAAGGGAACAAAAGCTGAATGACGTGTCAAATTTCGCTGGTACTTGTGATTAGTGACAATAAAGGCTACTACTACTCTAAATAGGAGGAGGACTTCCTGCTGTAGCTCTGATATGAGTGGCTTAAATGTGGAAAATTATCAAGTTAGTTCATGTTACTTATTTAAGAATGGCACGACGTCGTACATGAAGGGCTCTATGATTTCTGTGACTCGTATTAAAATTGCGGAATAGTCATAGAAAATGGAATTGTGTAATGCAGAATGTCATAGAAGTTGCCAAATTTTGGATGAATAAATCAAAATTAGGACTGTGCACTTAATCAAATCGCAATATGGAAAGTGTCTGTAAATATTAAACCGCAAAAAAGACTATTTAAATATGAAGTCTGTGTGAATGAATGGCATGGTATCATCAACTACACGTACTCAAGCGTGCATGATGCTCGTTGGGTTTTTAGTTTTGTTTGCCAAAAAATAAAAGGAATTGTTTCATTTTCATTTGATTTACAATTGAATAGGTTTAAAAATGTTAAATGTTTTATGCCTATGTAAAATTTGTATTAAATCATGAATCCAGAAAAATCAGGACAAAAAAATAGTGCCCTGTTATTAAATGACATGTATGATTATGATTTCTGTGACTCGTATAAAATCGTGGAATAGTCATAGACAATGGAATTGTGTAACTGGGAATGTCACAGAATTTGCCAAGTTTTTGGATGAATAAATCAACTAGGACTGTACATTTAATCAAATCGTGATATGGAAAGTGTATAAATATAAAACCGTAGAAAAGGCTATTAAAATATGAATTCTGTAAATGCCACAGTTTCATCAAATACTCGCAAGCATGAAGCTCGTATTGTTTTCAGCAGTTTGCCAAAAAAATTGGTTTGAATTACATTTTAAAAGATTACATAAATTGTTGGTTTTATGCCTTCATTTGAGTTTTGATACTTTTTTTTATTATAAAATCAGACAAATTAAAACAAAGAATTTTATTTTATAGGGCCCTATTTTACTTTTAATAAATAGCTGTTAAATTCTAAGTTTCAGCATTTCAATTAAGACATGCTTTTTGATTGCTAACATTTTAATTTAACCTTTTAAATTGGAGTCCAGAGAAATGTAAATTAAAAAAAATTATCCAGAAATATTAAAACAGGAAAAAATGGAATTGAGTCCGTACGGCATCGAAACGGCACGCCTTTAACCTGAATGTGTGTGTGCTCTTTTATGACTCAGCTGAAGTTTGCTGAGGGTTATTCTTCTTTTATCTGATGAGGAAGTGAAGTGCAGTGCCCGGTTGCATAAAGCACCTTAAGTTTTTCCCTTAAGTATGATACTTAAGGGGCGATTTACCCTTACCTAAGAGAACAACTTAAGGGTGTTGCATAATCTCTTAAACGGTTCTCTTAGGTAAGGGAAACATTTAAGTGTTTCACGACAGCGATCCTGGATTCACGTTATAAAAGTCTGTTGTTGCCATAGATACGCAAAACACTAACATGTCGGAATATCACGTGTCAGTCCAGTGACGCTATCACGCAACACCGCGTTAGCTCCGAACGTGGCGGCAGTTTGTGTTGTTCACCGTCTCATGCTTTGGCATTTGTTTAGGTTTTGTGAGTGCACTTCTGGCTCTGTGTCTCGAAATACAGCTGAGTATATTTCCATAGCATACCTGTTTTCTTCTGTCATGATTCCTTTTAAAACACAGAATCAGCTCGTTCTCCTGTGAATTTTTTGTCGGCCACACACTCTCCGTGCGCGCACTGACTTAACGTTGTGATAGTTTACATGCGAGTCGCGTGTAATGACAGACAGACAGCCGTCTAGTTTGATAGCGATGTCAAATATTGCGCGTCGATCAAATCGGTATTCTTGCAACAATTTTTCATGACTAAATTGGTCCAAAGGGTTCTTCCTATTCCCTATGATCTTCAGCTGGTTTCATAAATTCAGCCATGTCGTCTTATTTTTGTCCGCGTTACTCTTAAGGTTACGATTTCCAAACCTTAAGTTATACTTAGGGAAATTACCGTTAAGGGGTTTTATGCAACACTTAACGATTACTTAAGTGAAAAAACAGCATTTAAGGGAAATTCTAAGTGTTTATGACGTTTCACTTAAAAAAATCCGTTAAGTAACACTTAAGGTTATTTTTCTGCAACACCCTTAGGTTTAAGGGAAACATAAGGGCGACTTTAAGGGAAAATTACACTTAAGGTGCTTTATGCAACCGGGCACTGGAGTTTGGTAGTAACTTAAGCCTCTGTGGTTTTGAGCATATTGACTTTTCTCTTGGGCAGCGTTTATGATGTTTACCTGTACATCTGAACTTGTGTCTGCATTGGAGGAAAACATGATCCATATGTCTTGTGCTCTCATCGGTTTTGTTCGTTCTTCACAGTGATGACCTGTTTTCGTTGCCCTACTGTCCCGGGAAGACTCTTGTTATCGGGGCGTCGTATGTCGCTCTGGAGTGTGGGGGTTTTCTGGCCGGGTTGGGACTGGACGTGACCATCATGGTTCGCTCCATTCTGCTTCGAGGATTCGACCAGGACATGGCCAACCGTGCGGGAGATTACATGGAGACGCACGGGGTCAAATTCCTCAGGAAGTTTGTTCCGACCAAGGTTGGTGCATGCGTGCGGTTAAACATTACTGAAATCTATAATGATGCATTATCTATCGTAGCCGTGATTATGTAATACTCATAATCATGGCATCTTTACACACATTATCGAGGTGATAAAACATCACGGGGATTTCTTTTTCCCACAGATCGAGGAGCTGGAAGCTGGAACTCCGGGCCGACTTAAAGTCACGGCCAAATCAACCGAGAGTAACGAGATCTATGAAGGGGAATACAACACTGTGAGTGTCCTGCCTTTCTATTGGCCAAAACTTCAGATATCATTACAGCCTGTTTTTATCTTGTCTGCCATCTTTGGCTCGGTTTCAAATCCTAGTGTGTGCCGTCTATTATTCAAACATTTTTCAAATATTTTACATTCTCTTCAGGGAAATGAACCCAGTGACTTTGTGAAATGTTAATTGATAATTTCCATATAAATGTGGTGAACCTATGACACCATTTGCTTAAGTCGTTGGGAAACGGCTGGAAAAAGATTGAAGTTTCAGAGTTTAAAAGCAAGTATTTTTGTTAAACTGGGTTCGTACAGGGTGCTTAAAATGCTTGAAGTACTTCAATTTGACTTTTTAAAATGCAAGTCCTGGAAGACCCTTTAAATCAGCCATATTTATGAAAAGGTACTTGGAAAGTGCTTGAATTATTGAAAGACAATATATTTGAAATTAGTGTTTAATTTTATCGATAAAACAATCTTTCCACACATAATGAATCTGCAGCCTGTCTGATATAGAGCCATTTCTCATGACTATGAGTGTGATATTGCTCATAAATATCCAAGTATATGGTACAGATTTCATTCTTCAGGTCAATCATATATTCTTGGAAATAAATTAGTTTGAATAAGGAAAGCCATATCTTTGACATCGTATCCTTTCAATGGTTACAGTTTCCACAGTCATTGCATCTGCTGCACTTTATTAGTACCGTTTTGTTTGATTGGTTTATTTTTGTTTATCTATTTACCTTTTTTCAGAATTTGAAGGTAATAAAGATATTGTTTGATAAATGAGATCTCTAAAGTCCTCAAACCAAAAAAGTAGTGCTGAAAGTCCTGGAATTTAATTTTACAGTGTGTACGAACCCTGAAGCACTTGCATCAATTATTCAGTATTACCCTATAAGAGCTGTATAGTTGTCTAAGAGTGTGAGGTCTGACTACAGTTCAAGGTAAATGTCATTCCTGTGAGTCGAGTTTGCTCCGTGTGAACAATGCTTTGCCTTAATATTATTTTGTTTATCAAAACGTATCAAGCCAAGGCACTCAAGAGTTAATGTATATAAAAAGCCTTTATTTCATTATGGCTTAGGCAATTAAAAACAGTTTTCAAATAACCGCACACCTTTTAAGGTCCTTTAAAGCAGCAATTAGTTAGCCATGTGACAATCACCTTGAGAATCACAATAGAGAATAAATTGTTGGATAAATAGGATCTCACCAAAACATAATTAAACCCAACATATGTTCTGAAAAAAAGATAATGCACGGAAGTGTAAGAAACCCGAATCAGCAATGTATTCCAATAATAACTTGACTTATTTTTTCTTTTCTAAAAAAAAAGTTAATGTAAATACAAGTGCAACATCACATAAGATATCAATGAAATATACAAATCTGAATTTGTATGTGATATTGCTCATAAATACTGAATGAGCACTGTGCCACTGTTCGTCTGACTGTTTTTACTGTACTTTATTTTCTTTTTAATTCTAAACTGTTTTAATTATTGTTATTTCTTTTGATTTTTTTTATTTCTTCTATGTAAAGCACTTTGAATTACCATTGTGTATGAAATGTGCTATATAAATAAACTTGCCTTGCCCCTTGCCTTGAATCAACAATATTCTCAGTTCCAAACCTTGGATCAAAAAAATAAATAAATATCAATACAAGTACAACATCACATAAGATAGCAATGAAATTGTTGTTTTGTAACCAAAGGCACTTGTCAGCAGTTGTCACATTCCTTACATGTTGCTAATGTTGGGGGGGGTGTGTGTGTGTGTGTGTGTGTCAGGTGTTGATCGCAGTGGGCCGTGACGCCTGTACAGGAAAGATCGGTCTGGACAAAGCTGGAGTTAAAGTCAATGCCAAGTATGTCTCTTTCTTTTGAATAGATTATTTTGGTCATGTGGCCTCATAGCTCCTCCCCCACAACCCATAACACAGTCCTTGTTGTCACGGTAGCATTTAAAGGGGCGGGGTCAGAGTGAGTAGGAGAGGCGGGGTCAGGAGTGTCATGGTGAATCAGCAGTATTTCCTCTGGGAGTGTGTCCAGCGTCTGACCTCGGTGACACAGAGTGTGTTTACAGAACACACCACACACTGGGATGTAGATGGGCGGGATGAGTTGAGCAAAGTGTTTCCATTGAACAGCATGGGAGAATGCATATTAATTCACACACAGACTGAAGTGTGTATGTGTGTGTGGTTTGAGGGATTAGTGCAGCAGGTTTTAGATCCGTTCTCAAGCACAGTCATGTGATTCCATATGACCCACACACACATGACTGATGCACTGCTGTTTTATGGTTCATAGTTTTTTCAGTTTTGTAATGTGCATTGTGTGTTACATAACATAAACTGTATGGGATTTTAAAAGTCATTGTGCGTTTGTTACAGTAAATCTCAGTTCTGACTTTTCCTAAATTGCAGAAGGGAACTAATGATGATGTAATGTGGCTGATATATTATTACGAAGCATTTTTCATTTCATTTCTGTCTGGAGAGCAAATATCTCAAGATGTTTTATATATCCGTTAAACAAACAGATTTTTTTAGTTATTGATTTTTTTTTTAGGACATTTAATAAAAAAATCGATACAAGGATCTAAAGTTTAGATGGTTTGAGGATAAATAATTGAAGTTTCACTGCAGTTCTGCTACTCATGATGATGACAAACATTTCCACAAAGGTGAAAGTAAACTGATTCAGATCAAGCATCAGAACCGAGTGTGAAATATACTTTTATTGTGACTCCTTCATATGCCGTTCATGCACATATAGTCCCAATTACAGTGGCTTTTGGTCCTCAAGACTGAACATGTCTTCATGTCTGAGTCAATATGAACATGAGTCATTGTCTGTTCCTCCATCCAGGACTGGGAAGGTTCCCGTGAACGATGAGGAGCAGACTAATATTCCTCACATCTATGCGATTGGAGATATCCTGGAGGGAAAGTGGGAGCTCACGCCTGTGGCCATTCAGGCCGGGAAACTTCTGGCTCGACGACTGTACGCTGGATCATCTTTAAAGGTCTGGCATAGTCATAACATCGGTGCCGTCTCCTGGAGATTCTCCAGGGAGATTAAAGTCTCATGCCTGGTTCAGATTACACGATTTTAGCCGATTTTGGCACGATCTGTTTGACGTAGGGTGTCGTGGGGATTCAGGCGTCAGGACGCCATATTCAAACGCGCATACCTAAAGAATGAACTCTTAATACACATGTGCACGCCATCAGCTTTCTCACCGGTTCGTGTTTTTAAAGTTTGCGTAGAGAGAACTTAAGGGTTTTCTGTTAGAACGGTGTCGTGTTAGCGGGCCCTAAGTTAATAACTAATGATCGTTGCGATGGAAGTGAATCAATTAAAACAAACTTTAGCTGGAAAATAACTTTATTCTAGAGCTGTCATAAAGCCAAAACAATCTCTGTTACTTTAGTTTCCTATTATCACTGTAAAGCAGCTTTGGAACAATCTGCATTGTTAAAAGCGCTATATAAATGAAGAAGACTTTGACGCAAGATTGGATCGTTTCATCTTGTATAGTGTCATAGTGGGCGGGTGCTTCACGACATCACAATAAAAATACTAGCATGTTTAATTTTTTTTTCCGGTCCTCCACTACGGTTTCCGTCATTAATGTGTGTGTGAGGGTGGCGGGGCGGGTACGCGATGACTGGTCAGAAAGCAACGTGTAGTCTGATATGTTTCTTGTCCATGACACGACAAGATTTTAGGAGTCAAAATCGCGTAATCTGACACAGTGACTATTGTAACAGGCTAAAAAATTGTGTAATCTGAACCAGGCATTATATAGAGTAGTGCTGGGCGGTATGACAAAAATCCATATGGTATTTTTCAAAACTATACAGGTTTCACGGTATAAGACTGGGGGTTAACCACATTTCCTACTGATTAAGAGAGGAAATACTGCAGTATATTGACTTAGAATCCCCTATTTTACTGTCATGAGTGAACATTATAGAAAGAAAATCCACACTAGTATTTATACAGGTTTGCAGTGTTTACAAAGAGTTGCCAGCAGGAGGTGCTGTAGGAGCGGCAGAAACGGCGGTTTCCCCGGTAACGGCTGAACACAAACCTGTGCTTTAAACGCTGCTTTATCAGGAAAGATAAAGATTCAATTGAAATAACATCGAAACTTTTCTAAAGACCGTCAGTTCACTTCAGATGCATTCATATAAAAACTCCCGCGCCGCGTTTGGACTGTGAAAAGCAAACGACGTCAAAGCCAACCACAAATAGATTTTCCAAAAGGCTGTGTTGATTATTGTGAACCAATATATGGAAAACACTAATATAATTTGACAGCTATCAATTATAGTTTAACCTATCTATCTTCACTGTCACGCTTAGTAACACACACACATCTGTGCATCACCAGTGCAACAGTGAACCTCTCAAAACAGTCGCGCCGCGTTCCCAACGTTAAAGCGTCATACACCGGTATTGCAGTATATTAATTTCATAACAAAAATAAACACCGGTATTCGGTATGATGAACTTGTATACCGCCCAGCTCTAATAAAGAGCGGATTTTTTTTTAATGATTATAACCCTTTCTTCTCTCGTGTGTGTGTGTGTAACAGTGCGATTATGTGAACGTTCCCACCACTGTTTTCACTCCTATGGAATACGGCAGCTGTGGTCACGCGGAGGAGAAGGCCGTGGAGATCTACGGACAGGAGAACCTCGAGGTGTGTGTGTGTGCGTGCGTGCGCTCAGACGGGGAACATGAATAGTCTGTTCTGGTAATTGTTGTAATGATGCGTGTCTGTGCAGGTTTATCACAGTTTGTTCTGGCCTCTGGAGTTCACCGTTGCCAGCCGAGACAACAACAAGTGCTACGCCAAGATCATCTGCAATAAACTTGACAATGTAAGACACGCGTAACAGCCAGCGTCCTCTAGCAATGTTGACTTCTCTTCTTTTATCAAACTATGATTTCAAGTCAAGATCAGACATTAGATAATACAATTCTACACTTTACAATAAGGTTTAATTTACCTTTGTTAACAAACAACACTGGTAGAAGCACTTCATTGTAAGTTTTTGTTACCTAAAACTGTTAGAAATAAAAAAAAAATGTAATTGAAATAAAGCTGAAATAAAATATAAAGATTAGATCAAAAACTTAAACAAATGTTGCCTTGGAAGCTAATTGAAATTAGGTAAAGTTGAAGTACTTTAATAAAATAAGCTTAAAATGACAATTAAAAATATAAAAGCTATTTGAAAAATGAATGTTGTTATTATTAAAAAATATATATTAAATGAAGCTGGAAGCTTGTTTCTGCCACGAAATAAAAAAGGTTGTGACTTATCTTAATGAGACTTTCTTTTCTTTTTTCTTTTTTCTTAATTCTGGGTTGGAAAGTACAAATTGTGAGCCTTTTTTCCTTGCTATTGTGAGTTTCTGAGTTGCTAGATGAAAGTCGCAATTACCTTCTTTTTTTTTTCTTTTTGGTGGTGGAAACAAGCTAATAATAAAGTAACTGGCTTCTATAGAATTTCTTCATCTTAATTTCAATATTTTACCAATACATTTTAAAATCAAGTTGCACAATGGGAACCGACAATGAGCAATTGCATTACAACAGCAGATTTGTGCGTTCTGTTTGAATCGAGCATATAAAAAGTGCTGCTCAATTTTGTAACAAGCAGTGACCAATTTCTATTAAGGAATGTTTTTTGATAGAATGCAATCAAATGCTTTTCATTCAGTGTTGTTAGAGATGTGATCCTGTAACCCCTGTGTTGTGTGTGTGTGCAGGACCGTGTGATTGGCTTTCACTATCTGGGTCCTAATGCTGGAGAGGTCACACAGGGCTTCGGAGCCGCTATGAAGTGTGGGATTACCAAAGACCAGCTGGACCACACCATCGGGATTCACCCCACCTGTGCCGAGGTGCGTTTCCTTTGACTCTACTACTTAAAGTGGATCTTTTACGCCCTTTTGCAAAGTCTCTACTAGAACAGGTTTTCATGCTCGAATGTTAAACACATTTTCCTCATATTTCTTCATTGTTGCGGCTCGTCTCTTCCCAGTCTGTCAGTAACGCTCTGTTTAGTTCCTGTCTCTATGAAGCCCCTCCTCCTGAAAAGCACACTGTGCTCTGATTGGTCGGCTGGATCAGTGTGTTGTGATTGGTCGTGCGCTTTGAGTGTGTTTGGGAAATGTCCCACTCCTACCATAACCACTAGTTTAACACACTACTAACTAACTCAACCAGCCCCCGCCCCTTTATTCTGCGTATGAATTATTTAAATGAGGAATATTGTGACGTGTTCGTTCCCGGAAGAAACTCAAGACTACAATGGAGGCGTTTCAGGAGTTCAGAAACACTGATATAGAGAAGAGCACCGCAACATTACACACTAAAGAAAGATGACCATGTAAAAAAGCATAATAGGCTTATTACTCATTAGAAGTTCTTATTTTTTAAGCACATGATCATAACATGTTCTTCCCTTTATTTGTTTCAGATATTCACCACGATGGAGGTCACCAAAAGTTCTGGCGGTGACATCACTCAGTCGGGCTGCTGAGGTTAAACCCTGCTGGTTTAACAGGCTGTCAGTACCAGTTCAAACTGGTGATTTATTCCTCTTAGCTTAAACACACTCTCTAGAGGTACAACATCATGATGTTTCACTGCTTACAGAAGGCTTTTGTGTCTGTCGTTCCCTTTCACCCTTTACAAACCATGTGATCGTTTGCACATGTGCTGGAAGGGGCGGAGCCATTAGACACGACGGCCTTTAGAGGCGGGGCTTCACTTGCTGAAGAGACCAATGATTGGGAGAGGAATGTTGATTGACAGCCTGTTAGACAGCGGGGTTACTCTGCTCAAAATCACCGTCCGAGTCAGAAATGCACCAAATGCGCTTGTGATTTCTTTTCTTTCATACACACACGCGTGCGTACGTGGTGCTCCGTGATGTTTTAACCCCTAACCCACGCTCAGTGGCGGGGTACGACTGATGTTTTCTGCACTTGGACTTTAAATGGGTGAATCCATGTTAACACGCGCTCTCTGGACTCACGAGGACGGCGCACTTTCCTTTCTTTTGGTTGTAGAAGATTAATTTTCTATATTTAATAGTGGGTTTGTCATCAGTTGCTCGTCAGGATTATAGTTAGCGGGATTTCACTTCCCGCTCTCATTATTATTATTATTCTCTGATTTAGTGGTCGAGTAACAGAGACGTGATCGAAGCGCAAACCAAATGCAGCATGTAGATGCTTCCTCGTGAAAGTATTTAAAATAACTCATTTATAGTTTGATGCCTGTTAAAGCACCTAGAAATATCAATAAAATGTGTATGTTCATATTTTTATAAATGTGTATATATATCTTTACATCACTGGATTACATGTATCTGTTTGGAGGATTCATTCACAAATAAATGCATGTCTGTTAGTTTGACATTTGCTGTTTATTTGCTTTCTGGATTATTTGACGTTATTCGCTCCCTTCTGCTCTCTAAGGGTTAAAGTTCATACATCTGTCACTCAGCACCTGTTAAATGTACAATATTTCCATAGTATCTCTGTTTAATTCTGTTCATGGACTTGAATAACACTGCACAATCTAAATTTCTCACAGGTGTGTTTAATTTATCTAACACATGCATTAATCTAAGTGCTAGAACTAACATTCAAAAAGCTGCAATTTTTCAGTGTTATGAATAAAGTTTACTCACTATAATTATACATTTATAACTACTACCTTAATGTGTTCTGCTTGAAAGGGAGCGCAATTAAATACATAATTTATATTATTTTCTAATGTATGTGCCCATTAAATATCTATTGATCAGAATATATAGTTGATTTGTGTATTTCATGTTATTGCATTAGCTCTTTGCTTGTGTATATATTGTTTCATCTACAATGGTTTGTGTCCAGGGATTTCATTAATGGATAATATCTAAAAGCAGCTTTGAGAGGATTTGATCAAATTTAAAGCTTCTTTTATCATAACATTTAATGTAAGTCAGCAAAAGGAGGAATTGTTTTTCATTTAAGAAAACAGCCATTGTCTTGATCTCCTGATGCATTTCTTCTTGTTCATAAGTTTCTTTAGAGTCCAAGAACTTTATTTGTCTCAGACTGCAGCTTTTATGGTTTTATGATTTTTTTTTTTTTTTTTTGGTGATTTGATTGATGCTGAAACCTGCATCTGGATTGAATGAAAGCCACTGATTGTCTGGAAACTCTTTATAAACAGGAAAAGCTCCATTTCCCTCAACAGGAATCAGCCGTTACGTACAGAATCTGTTCAGGCCACTTGCACTACAAACACAACGCTCACTTTCTAGTGTTCGCATCATTCATTCGGTATTAAAGTGAGTTTAGACAGCTTGTCCTTTTGCTGACAGTGCATGAATATTCACACGCATGCATTGAAAAACTCATTTAGACCGACACACACACACCTGTTCCTGTGAAGTGCGGGTGTATTCATCCGAGACAAAAAAACACCAGAGACTGAAAAACTGAGGATAAAACGCCTAATTTTCATGCGTTTCATTCAGTGAGTGAATAATCACAGACCGATGGATCAAACACACCTGAGTGTGTGTGTGTGAATCTAAGGAGAGAGTTGGTGCCTCATTCTCTTTGGTTTTATATAATGGTGCTCTAGCTCATTAAATCCAGCCTGCTGGGGCCTGATATTGCAACGTGGGATGTTTCATTCAGAAACGATGGAGACTAAACACTGAGAAGCTAACCATGAACAGGTGAGGGTAATCAATCACTGTGGCAAAAAACAAGGGTTACTATAGAAACAGGCGATGGGAACAGAAAATACACTTCAAAATAAAAGTCAAAATAGCACAAACTAAACACAAAACTTTTTTTTTAATTGTTATTTATTTATTATGGATATAGCAATAACATTGGACGAACCAGATGCATTGTTTAAAGTGTTATAGCACATGTGCTAATTTTCAACACCTGTCCATAGGGGCTTTTACAACAAATAAAAACACATTGATAAACAAGACAAGGCACATGTAACAGATATATTACATAATTTTCTTTAAAAATGCATTAATATTTTTCAGGTTTTTATTGTCCTGAAGAACCTTCTACAAATATGATGATAAATCAGTACGTTTCAAATACGGTAAACAAATAAATTAGCTATAAATGAATAAAACGTTATTCAAATAAAATATTTTTATTATATTAGGTAAGTAAGTAGTGGGTATACTGTGTGTGTGTGTGTGTGTGTGTGTGTGTGTGTGTGTGTGTGTGTGTGTGTGTGTGTGTGTGTGTGTGTGTGTGTGTGTGTGTGTGTGTGAGTGTGTGTGTGAGTGAATGTATGAATATACATATATAATATGTATACATGTATGTGAATATATATGTGTGAATCCAGGACACAGTAAAGGATCTGTAACGCATTTGATCTGGATGTGTTTCTCCAGCATGAGAACAAACTTGGTTTAGTCACAGGACAAAGTTAGAATATGGTTAAAAAAAAAAGAGAGAATTGTGTAAATTATTAATGCAAAATAGAAGCTTCTAGATAAGTGGTTTCAGACTTTTATTCGTCACTGTTTGTACTGTAGTTGTGCAATGAAAGTGATTAAACACTGAGTAATTCCTGAGATTGTGATTCCATTTTAAACATGTTCCCTGGAAAACTGTGATCAATATACATACACACACGGTCACAGTGAGTTGGCACTTTAATTCCTTGATTTAAATAGTTATAAACATAGTGAGATTTGCCAAGCTTTTTTTTTTTTTTTTTACAAACTTTTAACTAGCTGTTTGTAACTATGGTAGTACTTTTGGAGGCTGATAGCCATTTCGAATATTTAACTTTTTATTAACTGTCTATTAAAAATAAATATATTTCTCAAATTCGAATAAGTGATAAAGGGGTTGCTTTTTTGTAATCATTCTTTATTCTGTACAATTATTGTACGGATAGCCTACTGTACATTGTGTTTATACCAGGAGATGGATTACACATTAACTCATCGGAACATTTCTTAAACATTTAGCATAAGGAAAGAAAAAAAAACTTCCTCCTGAGCAAACCCAGGCGCTCAATGTCATTAACTAAGATAAAGGTGATGCACTAGAGCCCCCTGCTGGTCAACAGCGATATTACACATAGTTACATATATATATATTTTTTTAACTATAATTTATTTAATTAAATTATTACACAAGCTACATTTCAGAAAATGTCTACGTGTTTTACAAGGACTTCAATTTTTTATTGATGAGCCGTTTATTAATTGCAGTCAGCAGTGCGCCGCCTGTCGGTCTATACATGTATCGCACATGAGAAGCCCTCATCAGCCTTTCCTCTGGATTTGTTCTTCAGTTAAACTAACTTCCGGTTAATGTCCCTTCTAGCGAATCAGTTCTACTGTTCAGAGTCACATGACCTGTGACGTGTGTGCACCGCGGAAGAGAGGTCCAGCGGTGAGATGGAGGAGAAACTCACATGAGTTATTAATCATCAAAGTTTAATAAAATAATCAGATGATCAGATGTAATCAATGTCAGGATGCCGCTGTTGACTCAGAATAAGCGAATAGAGCGCGTGAACTCAACCGCAGAACTCTTCAGCAAATACCCGCATCTGAAGGTACAAACAGTAATCTGATAGCCAATTTAATATTTGAAGTAATATAATACGGCAGTATGTATGCAGAGACTATGATACATAGACCCTCTTTCACTTTATATTTAAAAACTTACTCGGGTATAGAGATACAAAGGTAGAAATCCTGAAAAGTATAATAATAAAACCTCAATACAACCTCAAATATACTTTATAATGTGTGTGTGTTAGATTTTACAGCCCTATTATATATACTGTATATACATATAGTGCTCTTTTTTCATGCAACCTATTAATTAGCTCATATAGAGACTACATGTAATGTTGGTATAAATGTATGAATTTATTTTCCACTCTTCAGGACTATTGAAGTGAATTGCAAAAAATGCATAGTAATAAATAAAAAGAAAAAAGTTCAAACTTGAATTCCTACATGCATCTTGATGTTAAAAACATTACTTTTTGTCACCATTCACACACTCTACATATAGAGTTGACAATAGAGTGTTTTGTCACATTAATGTGTGTTTCTCTCTTAGGAAAGTGCGCAGCAGTTTGTGTGCAGAAGCCCGGAGCCTGTGGACCCTGAGCAGCTCCTGTACGTCCAGCAGAGAGAGTTTGCGTCCACGACTCCAGCGGACAGTGAGTGTGTGTGTGATAAGCGGATGACGTCTGTCAATCAAACAGACACTGATGTTTCTCTTTCCTCAGATTCGGTCTCCATCCTGGGCTCTGATGATGCCACAACATGCCATTTAGTCGTGCTCCGACACACAGGTGACACGAAACCTTCTTCAAATCAATATCTGATGCCATTTCACTGCATGTACGGGTGTGTGATCCTGTGTTTCTTCTGTTCTGAAGGCAGCGGAGCGACTTGCCTTGCACACTGTGATGGTTCCAGCACATGGACTGAAGTTCCTCTTATAGTCAATGCCGTCACTTCTAAAAGCAACCCGGATAAAGACGGCAGGTGCTGTAGATCTTCATGCATCACTCCGCTCTAATGGGGTTTTCAAATATATAATGACTTTAGGAGTGTGTGTGTGTGTGTGTGTTTTCAGACTGGAGCTGCATCTTGTCGGGGGTTTCGATGACGACAAGAAGACCTCTCACTCGCTCAGCCTTAGTATTCTGGGTACGTTGTGTACAAATGTGTGATGAAGACGAAACGCTCACTGTGAGATCAGAATATGAGAGTGTTTTGTTTTACAGCTGCCTTTCAGAAGCAGAAGGAAGACATTCACCTGGAGACGTGCTGCATCACAGGTCAGAGGAGCGCTCGTGCTCTTGTAGCTCACCTTAAAGCAACACTAAGTAAGATTTTTTACCTTAAAATAATGTTTCCAAAATCGTTTCAGTGGTTCATAAAGTCGTAACAGGGTGAAAGGCACTTCTGGATTCGCTTTGCGGTCCTATATCTGCTATAACCACGCTGTGTAATATTGCCAGATCGGGCCGTGTTTCTGTAGTTCTAATGAGACATAAGAAAACTACAAATTTGACTTGCTTTACGTCAAGCGTTACAATAGTCATTATTTTGTTTTTCTTCGTTTCTGATGTCGCAATACATCATACTTTCATGAAATCATGCAACATACTCTACCTTTTCTGTGGACATCGTTCATTCCAAAGCCGGTGCTGGATAAACAACGAGCGTGCGTGCGACAGTAGGCTGCGCTAGGCTAAATTATTTACGACAGCGGTAATGGACAATTCCGCTTCCAACCTGTAGGGCGACCGCAGAGGAAAAGTTGCTTGGTGTTGCTTTAAAGGGGCTGTATGTAGAGTTCAGAAACCAGTGTTTCCGCTACATTCATTCCGCCGTGGCGCGCCGCCACACCTCAAATCATCCCGCCACGGCTGCAGCTTCTCAGTGAGGTCCGATATTGTGCTATTTGTTAAGCCCCACTAAAGGCATAAAAAACATTGTAAAGCACAATAAAGTTTTTGCACTATATTCCAAAGTCTTTCAATAGCATAATGTGAGGTAAAAATGAATATTTAAGTCGTTAAGTTAAAGTTAATGGAAACTCATCTCTCCTCAGCTCCATTCAGCATTCAAACAACGCGTCGTGAGACACTCTTTAAGATCAATGTTCCCATTATCATACTTTATTTGTAGATAAAGTTATATAGTTTGCATAAAATATCTTGCTGGAGTTTATAGTGCTTTCTAAATCATATTCCTTTCTCCCGGGTGTCTGTTAGATAACAGCACTGGAGTAGAGAGCGCTATTAATTGTTCTTCATGCGCACTGTAACTTAAATTTAAAACTGCTAAAAGAAAAGGCTCAATAAACTGTTGCATAGATATAATACATTAAGCATAGATAGATATAATCTCTTCACTTTCGCTTTGTGCTTTGAACTTTTCAATGCGAAGCGCTGCGCGCTGTGACTTCGCGTTGCTTTAAGTGCATCATTCTGCGCACGGGATGCGCATAATCGCTTTGCCGCTCTTATTGGTTTAAACACCTGGGGTAAGGGGGCGTGGCCAATGGAATATCACTCATGGGCCACGCCCCCTTCCCCTGGCAAAATGGCCCTGCCACCACGGCAGGAAAAAATCCTAGAGGAAACACTGGAAACTGTGTTATAGTGACACCGGTGGCCGTTATAGTGAACTGCAGCTCTTACTGCTCGTGCACACGTGACGTATATGAGACTGAACGGGAGTCAAGACCCTAATATTCTCACGATGAAGCTCTTATTCTCTGCTTAGAAGTAAAAAGAAGTTGGAAATACATTAGCTGTGATAAACTGTTAAGGAACATCCCAACGCCGTCCACTGCTAGAGCGACGGTTAGATGAATATGGAAATATATGTGATGCGCTTTCCTCTCAATAACAATAATAAACACACAACAAAAATGCCAGCGGTGAGAAACAGCGGTTCGTTCATCGTCTGATCATAGAGATGTGGATGTTTTCAGCAGATCTGAGATATGACGACAGATGAGCTCATTAATATCACACTCATTATTATGATAGTTTGATTATAAAGTATATTTGAGAATATAGACTAAATATCTGGCTACGAGAGACTATAGTTTTAATTAATCCCTTTTCCATGCATGACACATTGACATTACAGTACAGAATGGCTCTATCGGCATTATCCTGAACATTGTAAGTATTAATTTCATTAACCGTCACATGCTTTTGATTTTCCCGGCAAAAACGTTTTGAATCCTTCATATAAAAATCAGTCTACAGGCTTTCATAGACAAACTAAGAACTCGAGGAATGTCTCGTTTTTAAAGTTTCGTTACAAGTTGTTCACACATTAGCAATAAAAAAAGTGATTAATGCATGAAAATTCTTACATATAGCCCCTTTAAATTGACAGTTCACTCTTAAAATGTAAACCTGTATGTTATTCTTTCTGTTGACCACAAAAAAAAATCATACGATGAAACCACATCTAAAAAAAAACACTGGAAAAGTAGTCATTACAATTAATTTGTTATATTCCAAATCGGGAGGTTAAATTATGCTGAGAGGAACATACTCAATAGTCATTATTCATTGTAAATTGTCCCTTCGTTGAATACCGGCTTAAACGTACATTTGCACATTGTGTTTTATGCAGTTGTTTGAGTCTGTTCTTCAGCTTATGTATGACTTCAGGAAACTCTGAGGAATAACATAATTGTGTTTGTACAGACATGAACGACGTGATCCGAGACGGGGTTCATCGGCCAGTGGTGTATGGGATAGGTAATATCAGCTTCTCCTCATGATGTCTCTGTTATCTGAAGTGTGCGTTTACATTATGAATTAAATGTGTTGAAAGAGAAATACAGAATGATGCACAAGATAATATAAACTACACTAATAAAGGCACATTTTTCAATGTCCTCACCAGTTTCACTCAATAATAAACATAAAGTGTGACCAGTGCGGTCAAATTATGATAAATATTGTGATTGCAATTTATTTTATTTTTTAAAGCTCCAGGTTTGTGCTAGTTTATCCAAAATTTGTGTGATGACATTATTTGGGCAATAAAATAATAATAATTGATTAATAATGGATGATTATTATTACTAAACATTTTATGATATATTTATTTTAAAAACATAAATGTATTATTATTTATTTAAATGAGTATATTAAGAAAAATAATATAATAATAATAACATTATATCACAGAAACTGTATAATTTCTTCATTTTCAAATGTTAAACCATCAAGCTTTTATGTTATTTAAATCACTTTTGTTGTGTAAACCACCAGTTTATAAGCGTTTCTCGTTGTAATCCACATCAGAGTTATTGCATTAATCCTGCAGCTGTTCATGTGTGTGTTTCTGTGTGATCGCAGGTGTGAACGTTAAAACCGGTCACATGTTTCCAGCCTCGTTTGCGTGTCGAGGGCCGGCGGAGGAGCTCAGGTCCGCTCGCAGCTTCTCTGGAGGACCGGTACACAGATCACACAACTAATCTCTTTCATATGTAGCGCTCATTACAAATATCTGATTGCGTGATGATACTATTGACCAATCAGATCTGAGTAGCCGAACTGATGGACTCTGAGTTCAAACATTGAACTGGATAATATTCTGATCCAATCTGACCCATAATGATGCCTGAATCATAATCATACACTGTTGGTTCGTTGGCCAGAGGAGAACTGAGCAAGTTTCTCTCAACCCAGCAAGCAATAGCCGTCATTTCACCGTCTTGAATTTGGATACATGTCGTTTTTTTGCAAAATAACTTACGAAATGTAAGATATTTCATCATGTTACCAAAGTAAACAGTGATTACAAGGTGTTCGGTTTCATTTCTTCACTCATTTCATTTCCTTGTTATCTAATCGTCTATTATATTTTCACTCACTGCCCACAATTTGCCTTGTTTTAGCTTAGACGTCTAAGCTGAGTTTGGACGGCTATTAGACGTCTTTTAAAAGCAAAATTGCCTGCTGGGAAGGTTTTTCTCTCTATTCTGTCACTGATGGAGGTTTGGTTCATTGTCACTGTCGCCTTTGGCTTTTGTCTTGCTTAATTGGGGACATTTAATTTAATATTCAACAATATTATTAATCTGCCTGCATTGACACCTTTATATGAGAACTGAACTGAGCTGGACGATGACATCACTGTTTTCTCCAGAGCGGCTATATATATATAAATGAACTAAATTAATAACTTTTTTTACAACAAAAATGAACCATCACTGAACTCACTTAAGCTGGACTGTGATGCTATTTTCTTCTAGAAACCAATTTTGTTGCATTATTTTCCTGTCATCACAGTAAAGCTGCTTTGAAACACTCTGTATTGTAAAAAGTATAAATGAAGGAGACTTGACTGCAACTGTTCTTGACAGATGGTTGATGTGTATGACTCCAGCCGAGAGCTTGTGAGGATCGGCCCGTGCCGATGGACGCCGAACGAAGACATGGGCTTCTGGCTTTCTCAAGATGATGAAACTATCCTCCAGGTCTGAACGCCCTTCAGAGTTTACATGCGTGCTTCTGTTGATTATCATATTTGATATATCAGGCTCATTTTTTTCTGGTATAGTTTTATTCAGAGACTCAAACTGAGCAAAAATATGCAATTTGGTGCAGATGCTGATATTTATATGGACAAAAGGTAAGATGAAATTCTGATGATGGCAATATAAATCAATGAGATCGTTATAACAGTATAGCAGATACTGTCATAAAATCATATAAATATCTGCCTATAATGTTTTAAGATGATTTTTAAATGCTTAGATTTATGATCAAAGCTCTGTATTTTTAAAACATTTAATGCAATGCAATAGAATGATGATTAAAAGATGAACAAATAAACCTTCCTCAAAAGCCTGATGATCATATTAGATGCTCATGATTTTCAACAACAACAAAAAAGATGAATAATCAAGTAAACCTCAGTCGCTTCAGTCCAGTAAGTGTTCATCTTAAAATATCACTAACAATATTAAAGTTGTTCTTGCTTTTACTGCATATTTGACATCAGAAAGACAGAGAAGCTTGAGCTGAAAGAGGACGTTTGTACAATTATACTAAAAGACTTTTACTGGATCTAAACTGTCAATCAGATGAAAGGAGGAGATTGTGTGTGAGAGGTTTTATCGGATCATTTAGAAATGATTAATGTTGCTTGATGTGTGTTCAGTCATTAATGAGATCTGCAGGATGAAAAGCGAATCTCATTAATGTCTGTTTGTCCTTCAGTTTTTGTCCACGTCTCCGTGTGCAGAACCTCCTCACTTCATCCAGCACATCAAATCCACCATCCGGTTCCTCCTGGATCATCCCAGCGCAGACGAGCTGTTCCCCGGCGGACAGGCTCAGCTCTACCGGCGCTCGGAGGAGGGGGGGTGGGCGAGAGTCTGACCTCTGACCTCTGAGGATGGGGTGAGAGTCTGACCTCTGTGACCCACTGACACCCAGCCAAAGGCCTTTGAGCGTTACAGTAGAAGCTCCTTTACACTGATCTGAAAGCTGCTGTGAAGGCCGTTTCTATGCAGAGTGAAATATCTGAAGATGGTTTACTAATGCGTGTTTTTCAAAGACGGCTCTTACATCGAGACAAGAGCCTGTTAACTCTTTTATTTCTATTTTATTTCATGTGTGTACATGCATCATAAGACGTGTGCTTTATTTTAAACTGATATGATCTCATGTTGTTTTCTTCCTAATATCCAGCTTGGTCTCATTTGCTCTTTATGAATTCATTTTGGAAACTGTAAATAAAGTGTGTGTTTGTGTCCTTTGAGGAGAAATAAGAGAATTAAAATTCTGTTACCAGAGGAAACATTTTGTTTTGTATATCGAGTCCTTTATGTAATAACAATGGAAATGTTAAGTATATTCATCTTTAGGAAGAAAAAGAGAATGAAATGAGGGAATCTGTTTATTGACAGATATTAGATGAAATGTTTGTCCAATATGAAATACTAAAGTACAACATATCTGTATTCAAAATGCATGATAGGCTATTTAACTTTAAACAATGAAACAAAAAAAATTAAAATATTTGAAAATAACCAACTCAATGTTTTAGGCAACAGAAATTATAATTCATATATGGTGCTACATGTAAAAATAACATTTATAATAGTAACACTTTAGTTTAGGGTAGAGAAGTGTCCTACAAAATACTAATATTTTATTACGAAAATTAACCATATACATAGAAAATTGTCTATGCACCTTTATGGCCAACTGTTAATAATTAATTTACATGGATAAAGTATTGCTCAAAGTTCATAAATGAACATATTTTACACGGAAGTAAAGGTATAGACTACAGAAGAACGACCAAGACGAGGTATGCGGATGAAATATGATATTTTGCTTATTGTTTGATATGTTTTCTGTGCTTGCATGTTTGAAAAACTTTCTAAAGTGTATTCGGTTGTTGCATAAGCTTTTGTTCAGCATAGGTTCACTTTTGCACCTTTCCTACACATTTTTTTTCTTTCATATAATGATAATGGGGGGAAATCTTTAAATAAATTAGTGTTAATATGTGTTATGAACTTAGTGTTACATCTGTGATACTTAACGTTTTAAAACATGGTAAAATGGCTGTGTATTAAGTTCAGTTTTCTTGTTATCAGTTTCATGAAGAGCAAAAACACCTTCACACACTGAGATCATGGGCGCTACACCTTCTAAAGGTCGGTCAATTTATTTCAACAATAAAATAATTTGATTAGACACCTACTGTATTTATTAGAAGAGAGTCATGGTGATTTCTTTCCACAAGATAATGAACCGATTGAGAAAAAGGAAAAACCATTTTGTGAAAGTGAGGTCAGGCGAAGTTTGCAGAACAATATTCATAACTGTGAGTATTTTTCCACTAAACCTATTCAGCTGCTCTCTCAATCACTAAAGCACTGATTATTAGTGTTATTTTCTTTTACAGTGAGAAATGACAAAGAAGATTCAGAAGAGAAGACGCAGAGAGTTTACATTGAACTCCACAGATTTGTGCTGATGTTGATGGTTGTAGTTGCGGCTCTTATCGGCTCAGTTGTTGGAGCTCAAGCTGGAGTTTCGGGATCTTGCAAGGGAATAATCTCCGGAGTTCTTGTAGGGATTATACTTTCAAAATTGATGTCAATAGTTCATGGCAACATATGATTTTACATTACTTTTACTCGTAAAATAAGCAATTTCAAGGTCTTACAGGCACACTGTTAACAAATATTTTCATGATTTGTTATCACAACTTTTTTTCTTTCATCAACCCAACTTAGATAATTAAATAAATATAAAATATTTAAAAGATAAATATTTTGAATCTCCTTCATTGTATTAACAAATTTTTAATTGACTCAAAATTATGAGCCAACCAGGTTATTTACTTTTTTAAGTTAACCAACAATATTTTCTTACTAGCCAGGTTGATTGTAGGCCTACTTAATTTAAGGCAGCAACTAAATACTTTTATTTTTTACAGTGTACATTTACATTCAAATGTATTCACGCTTTTATCCAACCTAAAGCAGAACATTTACACCATAAGCTACAAAGTTGATCAGATAGCCTACAGGCTGGTACAGACATTAGCGCAAACAGTCCAGAATAGTATTTTGTAATGTTATTAAGTATACAGGCGTAATGGGGACAGACACAGTTTGTCTTGACGGCCATTAGACGTCTTTTAACCCTCTGGGGTTCCTCATTTTAGACTCACACTCAGGACCTTCGGTTCAAAAATTACCCGGAGGGCGGCATTAAGATACATTTTATTTGAGTAAAATCAATGAAATATATTTTTGTTCAATAATATTTTTTCTTTTCTTTTTTGGTGTTTTGAGATAATTTTATAATTTATAATTAATATTTATGCAATAATTAAGACCCATTTTTTCCCATTGAATATAATAGAAAATTTATATATATATATAATTTAAAAAAAAAAAATTTTTAAAGCTGTATTTCATTTTAGAGTCACCTCATGAAAGCAATTTTTGAAATGAGATCGGAGCCATCTGGTGGACACACTGAGCATTTTTATCACGCAATAGCACATTTTTACCACTAGTCACTAGTGGATTTACAGCTCTCTGTAGAAACCTATAGTAGAAACACTCTAGTGATTTTTTCACATATTGTTTAATTTTTTCAGGTTTTTGATTTGAATATATAATAACAGATTCTCAAAGACTATATTTGTAAAAAAAATTTTTTTTTTTTTGGTTGGTTTAAATGGTCATTGTAAGTGGCAGTTTTACTTTATAATACAGTCAAACCTGAACATTGCATTATAAAGAGAACAAATGGAAAAAAAATTGTCACCCATTGTTTTAAGAGATTCCCCCCTTCACTGTTGTGTGCTTTTTTTCTGCATCCTGGCTGATTGGTAGATTGTACGCACAAAAAAAAACTCTGTATTTTCACATTTTTGCCAATTTCCCATTCATTTCCTATGGGGGTCATTTTTGACCCGAAGACCCTGAGTGTGACTATTTTTCTTACGACCACTTAGACTTTTCAAATCCTGTCCCCAATTTTTTTGGGTGTTCATATACCAAGTACCAATAAAGTCACCAAGTTTTGGACCATTCCGATGAAGCTACGATTTTTAACATTTTTTTATTTAAACGCTTCAGGTCATTTTTGACCCGAAGAACCCCAGAGGGTTAAACGCTATATTGCTGGCTGGGAAAGTTCTAATGATCGGGGATAGCGGCTGCGGCACAGTCAGCGATGAAACGCCAGAAACAACAACAGGTGAATAATGTCATCATGGATGAAAAGAGATAAAGGAGATGTGAGTTGGTTGATTCAGTAAATTTGCTTAGGTCGGGATAGTCATATTTTCTGTCTACACCTGCTGATGTTAGCTTGACTGAGCTAACGTTAGCATACACTGCTGCTAGTAACTTCAGACTGTTAGCTAAATATTTAATATAGAACATTCTGTGTAGCTTAGCAGCTTAACTAAAAAACATTCTGTTTAGGCCTACCATGAAAACGAGTCCACTTTAAACCGCAGCATTTTCTGTCAGCAATGTATGCCTATGATCCTGTCAGCAGCGGCAGATCTTAAAGTGACAGCAGCCACTAATTCTGTCTGTCAGTAAAGTTAACCAAAGAACAAAGGGAACAGAGAACATTATTCACTGCTCTTGACTAAAGAACACTTGTAGCTTTAATAAGGATTAATCTATATTTCATTTAGAATTTATGAAGTGTGGACTGTTTTATAACCGTATTCAATTTCTGTTAGACAGGAAAGGCACAACACTGTAAAAAGTGTTCAGTTCACTTAGGCTACTTAAAAAAATGAGGAAAACCATTGCCTTAAAATTTTTAAGTAAATAAACTTCATGCTCAATCAAAAAAATGAATTGTCAAGTTCACATTACTTATTTCTTTCAATTAAGCATTAAGTGTAGCCTACTCATTTTTTTTTTAAGTAAGTGGCCTGAACACTTTTTACAGTACAGGTAAATATGGCATTTATTATGGGTTTATGTAAGGTTTGTTTTCAGTTCACTTAAATTAAAAGTTGTTATATATTTTTAAGCCTAATAAATGTTTAAAATTTGGGGGGAAATAATTTTCATCGAGACATCAAGTATTAAAATCAGTGATACTGGCCTTCATTCATAAAAAGATGCCATTAAACAATTATTTAAAATATACTGTCTTTATGTTGTTTCTACATTACAGTGGAAATTGAGTCTCACATTATTTACATTTTATTTACACACAAAACATTAATGGCTAACATTTGTTTACTTTATAAAATGATTCTCTCAAGTCTTGGCGATCAACCCCTATTAAAGAAAGTAAGACATATTTTTCTTATACAAAGTTTAGCCTAATTCTTTTTGGCAGAATTTATCATCATGATCAAATTATTTCCTGGATTTTGTATCACCATATCCTTAAATGTATGTTAATGCAGGAAATGGGATTCAAATCGAAAACATTTTTTTCCCCATTTTGTGCCTCCCCAACACACACACACACACACACACACACACACACACTGCTCAAACCAAAGTTACACCCTTGAGTATACATTTCAGAATCTGCATACAAGCAATGTGAGTTACATAATCAGAATACTTTTTTCTTTAAAAGTAATGCATACCTTTAGATTTACACCAAAATATCAGAGATTTTTTTTCAAACAAGCAAGCACAGAAGTGTTTTTGTGCGTACGCAGTGTTGATACATGAGGCCCCAGAACTAGTGAAAACATAGTAAAATAATGTAACAAAATAATGTTTTCCTTATAATGTTTTAATTGTCCTTAAGGATCTTGCAGGTGATTTTATCACGTTTAAATATGTTTCTCATATGTCATGGCTAAATGACTGTACAAGCATGTAAATACAATTTATTTGGAGTAAAATAATTTTTGTTGTTTAGGATTTTAGGCCTATGGATCGGTTATAAGTCTAAACTCATTGCCCAGTAAGCAGATACTGTAAATTTTGGGAAATATATTGACATTTAATGGTATTTTATTGCAGTTTAATCAATGACAAAATTACAGAAATGTCCTACAAAATATTAGAAAGATTTAGGCTGGAAAAGAAGTAATTTTGCTTTTGGTTTTATCATTGTATTTAAGATTATGTTGGAAGGATATATTAACAGAAAAGTCTATGGTAGAAATGTGTGTATTTGATGTGATGTTTTTTATTTTCAAAATCACTTTTTGGAAATGAAAGAACAAATACATAATGCATTTGTTTATTTTATTTGGAAAATTAACCAACTCTTTATGAATCAGATTTCTAACATTTTATGAATGACTTCTCATTTATAAATTATACATTTTACATAATCCTTTTGGAACAAACTAAAAATAAAAGTGCTGAAATGTAACTTTTTACAATTTTTCATCAGTTTCAATCACCTTTATGCCTGTATGATGAAATGCATGATTATTATAAAAACAATGATCAAAATTGTTGTTTAAAATAGTTTATATGGAGTATGATTGTCACTCAGAAGTATTTAATATCAAGTAACCAGACACACAGAAATCATAATTTTTGCAATTGTATGAAAGTTTTTTTCAGTCTGATATTTATCTGAGATTTGAGAAAGTATCTGGATTTTTTAAACATGTGACCAATTACCAGATCCTACGAGCTCGCGCCACCAGAGCCCGCATGCGCCTTGTGTGACACTACCATCAAATATTAATTTTACCTGGGTAAGGTACTGTTCAAAGTTCATACACAACACCATAAACGGCATAATTGAAAGTATTTTCACACGGAAATAAAGGTACAGAAAAACAACCAACTAGCAATGCGAGGTAGGTCGATACAATATAAAATTTTGCTTATTGTTTGATATGTTTTTCTGTGCTTGCATGAAAACAGTTTAAGTGTATTCTGCTGTTGAATAAGCTTTTGTTCAGCGTTTAAGCTTAAACGAGAAAACAGGACTTGATCTTCAAATGTTCCCCCGAGTTTTCCTCTTTTATGTCTGTTGATATAAGAAGTATTTTTCATAATGTAAGCCAATTGTGAAAGGATTTAGACCTTACAATTATAAACTTATAATGACTGTGGACTCAGAGCTAATAGACTAATGAAAGCTTTATAATTTGTAATAGGCCTATTACCTTTTTCTGAGCAATTGAAATGAACCTTCCCTACACATTTTTTCACATATTTCCTCTGAAAAAAATCATGCCACAAATTAGCATAAATAATTACTTCAAAATGAATGCTATATCTTCTGATTAGATGATTAGGCATTGCTTAAAGGAACACGCCGACTTTTTTGGACTTTAGCTTATTCACTTTTTTTTTTTACCGCAACTCTGAGCGAACTCTCTGCTCCTCACTACGGCTTCTCCGCTGCTGCGCTAATCACTCCGCCCAAGTAGTGCTTCGCCTTCTGAGAATATAGTTCCCAGTATTTATACGGTTAAAATATGGCTGTGTCTCATATGACCTTGTTATTTGTACACTCTGTGACTATACAGAGTGAAGCTTTTTGTGCAATGTATGATTGTATTGTGGGTGCTATGTATGAGGCAAGTAGACCATACTTTACTTGCACTAATAAGCCACATAACATCAAGCCAGGTTGGAATAAGTTTGTGGCTGCACATCAGGCGGAAGCCAAGGAGGCATTTAAAGCTTGGGTTCTGGCTGGTAGACCCAGACAGGGGCCTGTACTGGACCTGAAAAAGTTTACTAATGCTAGGTATAAATATGCAGTTCGTTATGTTTGCAAATATGAGCAAGTCATGAGAGCAGACTCTTTGGCTGAAAAGCTACTTTGTAATAATACCACTGACTTTTGGAGGGAGGTAAGAGCTCAAAATAAGGGTAATACTTCGTTACCATGCACTGTAGAGGGAGTTTCTGGAGCCGAAAATATAGCAGAGTTGTGGAGGCAACACTACTCAGCTTTATTTAACTGTGTCAATAGTGATCCTTATAAAGTAGGAAATATTGCCAAAAGAGATATACTGGAAATCACAACTCAAGAGGTCCATCAAGCAATTTCTCAGTTATCTGATAATAAAGCAAGTGGCTCAGATCAAATTATAGCAGAGCATCTAAAGTATGCAAGCCCAAAGGTTGCAGCCCTTCTTGCCTTTTGCTTAAATGGCTTTATGACCCATGGAATGTTACCAGACTCGATGTTAGCCGTTAATCTTGTGCCTGTCATTAAAGACAAGACTGGCAAGGTTGGAAGTGTGGAGAACTATAGGCCAATCGCACTAGCTAGTGTTATATCTAAAGTTTTAGAGAGGATTTTATTAGATCGCCTGAGTGAGTATATTGATACCACAGACAACCAGTTTGGCTTTAAGGCTAAACATGGTACTGATTTGTGTATCTATGCCTTGAAAGAAGTAGTTGAAGTGTATAGGAGGCAAAACTCCTCAGTTTTAATTGGCTTTATAAATGCCTCTAAAGCTTTTGACCGAGTCGGAAGTTGTTTCTGAAACTGAAACTAAGGGGCGTGCCAGACAGCATGATAAGAATCCTGGCATATTGGTATGCCAACCAGAGTATGCAGGTCAGATGGGGTAATAGAGTCTCCGCTCCGTTTAGGGTTGGTAACGGAGTACGACAAGGGGGGTTACTCTCCCCAGCCCTTTTTAACCTGTATATGAATTACTTATCAGAACAACTAAGAGGCAGCAAAACTGGTTGTATGATTGGTACCGCTCTAATAAATCATTTTATGTATGCCGATGATCTGGCTATTGTTTCACCTAGCAGTGCTGGTTTTCAACAGTTACTAAATATATGTTCTGAGTATGGGCTCAAATATGATGTGCAGTATAATGCTAAGAAGAGTGTTGTCATGATATGCAGAGCAAAAGGGGATAAAGACCTCAACTTTCCAGTGTTTTATCTGTCAGGTAAAGTGCTAAGTACTTGTAATAAAACAAAATACCTGGGGCACTTCCTCACAGATCAATTGTCTGATGATGATGACATATATAGGCAGTGTCGTATGCTGTATGCTCAAGCTAATATGTTAGCAAGAAAATGTTATGTGTGTTCAGACCATGTTAAGATAAGGCTCTTTAAAGCCTTTTGTACTCCACTCTACACTGCCCCATTGTGGGCCAAGTTCAAAAAGACAACCATACATAAGCTTCAGGTGGCCTATAATGACTGTATGCGGATATTGCTTAAGAAATCTAGGTGGTGCAGTGCAAGCGACTTGTTTTGTAAGGCAAGAGTCAACACTCTCCATGCGTTGTTGAGAAATCTGATGTACAAATTTATTGGTCGACTGGATGGCTCTCAGAATGGCATTATTAAGCTACTGACAAATCCTAGTAAAAGTGTTGTGCGATACCAGTCACCTCTGTGGAATCACTGGTTTAATTGTCTTTTATAATGTTTTGTTTTATGTTTTTATGTTTTGAGGTGTTGGGTGTCTGTAACAGGGATGGAAATTAGCACCCGCCACCAGCCAAATGCGGGTGATTTTGTGTTGTGGCGGGTAAACTCGCTTCACCTACCGGCCACCGTGGCGGGTAAATAAAAATATCATACTGTTTCACCCGAACGGCGGACACTTTTAGAGGAGGCACACCTTCAAACAAAAATGTGGCGTTACATCGCAGGCGTAGAGGTCTTCAGAGAAAACATCATGGTGCGTTCACACCAGACGAGAATAGAGCGTCTGGCGCGAGTGATTTCAGCAAAGACGCGTTACGCGCATAAAAAATTCCTGCGGCTCGAATGAGGTGTAGAGCGGGCCGTGGTAGATGCGAATACGCCTCATTCGCGCGGCAAGTTCGAGCGTCTGACGCGTTCCACGCGCATGATTTTATTGAGTGCTTTTTTGCATTCACGCGTTTGACGCGAATTCGCGTCTGCCGCCCGAGTTGAAAAATCTGAACTTTGGCGTCAATTCGCGCCGCGTTAACCAATCAGGAGCCTAGCTGCTGTCACGTGGTGAAGTATCTGGATGCTTCAATAAATTATTTTGTACTAAATGCCTGATGTGGTTCTAATGCACAACAAAGCAAATATTTTATCACATAAAACTTGATTTCAATATATGAGACATATTCATTTTGTATTGAATGCTATTTATTCCATTTCATATCTAGATTTTATTAAATATTATTCTAATGTAAAGGCAACCAACATACTATAGCTCATAAATCCGTGTCTGGAGAGTGTTGTGTGAGAGAGAGAAAAAAAAATCACAGGACAGGTTAGTTACTTTTGGAGGCTGGCTCAATTTATCATCAAAACAAAAATAAATGACAGATTAGGTGGATGAGGCCGAGGGTGAGAGAAAGAGAAAATGTCAGTATTTTATTGAGACTTGAGATTAAATAAACTGCTTAAGTATTCTTGTAGTATTAATTTTCACATGCAGTTACACATTGTCGGTTAAAAACAAGAAAGTGGCTGGTAAAAACATTGAGTGGCTGGTAGATTTTGAAATCCACCAGCCACAGTGGCCGGTGGACAAAAAAGTTAATTTCCATCCCTGGTCTGTAATGTTGTGTGGTTTTTCTAATGGACCCTGAGTCTGACAATAAAGTTGAATTGAATTGAATTGAATTGAATTGAATTGAATATACAAATCACAATATGTAAATAGGAAAATGTTGGTGTTATTTTGTCACTTTTTTGGATTAGTTTGCTGGAGCCATTTACATCCAGTCTTTGTGCTAAGCAAGTGTCAGATAGAGTTACAGCACGCACGGAGATGAAAAATGTATGTATGGACTTATCTAACTCTGGGCGATACGGTGAATAAGCTAAAGTCCTCAAAAGTCGGCGTGTTCCTTTAATGTTAAATGGCTTTGGGAAATAATTGAAACTTGTAGAACAGACTGTGTGTTTTCTTGTTATCAGTTTCCATGAAGAGCAAAAACACCTTCACACACTGAGATCATGGCTGCTAAATCTCCTCAGGGTAGGTCAACCATTCTGTGCGTGTTTTCCAATGATGAAATGATTGATTAAACACCATTATGGAATAATATTAATTTGTTAATTTGATTGTGTTCGTCTAAAGGAGGTTCGTCTGTACAGTCAGAGCTCAGAATTGTGATTCTAGGAAATGCGGGAGACGATAAGAATAAAGTGGTAAAATCTATCCTGAACTGTGAGAATCTGACAGGAGTGAAAGTTGGTCAGTGTACGTTACATCAGCGAGATCCAGCGGGACGGAGGATCAGTGTTGTTGAAGCTCCAGGATGGGACAGAACTTCAAAACAACAATCACCAGAGAACATAAAAGAAGAAGTTGAGAGAAGCGTGTCTCTTTGTCCTCCAGGACCTCACGCTCTTCTTCTGGTCATCCCGGTGGAAACTCTCTCTCTCTCTGAAGAACCTTCTACTAATGAAATTACAGCAGCACAAACTCACATGGAGTTGTTGTCAGAGCGCGTCTGGAAACACACGATCCTGCTGTTCGCTTGTGATGAAGGAGTGGAGGACACACAAATCAAAAAGTACATTTGCAGCGCAGAGAAAATCCTGGACAAGTGTGAAGGACGATCTTATGTTCTTCAGAAAAGCGCTCAGAACCATGAACTTTTAAAGAAGATAGATGACCTGGTGGAGGAGAACGGTGGTGGTTTCTTCACACCACAAGCTGAACTGATTAAACTCAAGACACAAGAAGCCTCTGGTGAGAGTGAACTCAGACAGAGACGTGGAAGTATTGCAGATCCTCCTGACTGTGAGTATTACTTCACTAAACGTACATTTACCGAAGCCCTGAATCTATTAGTGTTATTTTCTTTTACAGTGAATAAAGACAAAGGAGATTCTGTGGAGAAGAAAGAAACCACAGAGGCTGACAAACCTGTGGAAGACATATCGAAAATTTGCATGGAATTCAAAAAGATAGTACTGATTATTGTACTGATATTGATGGGAATAGTTGGAGCTCTTATTGGTGCAGTTGCTGGAGCTGAATATGGAGTTTTAGGGTCTTGCATTGGATTAGTCTTGGGTATCATTGTAGGGATTATACTTGCGAGTATCACCAAGTGCATGTACACTCACATTTATTCACGCTCTTTAAAGAAACCAACAGATAGCAGTGTGAATTCAGGTTGATACACATTTTGGCATTGAGATGACTGGGAAAAATGTCCCAATTAACATGAATTCATCCCTACATTATAAACATCTGAATAAAGAGCTTATAATATATATGTCTTTTATATATATATATATATATATATATATATATATATACACACACACATACATAAATACATTAACTACACTAATTTACACTCTTGAATGAAACACTGCATAGGTCAGTAGGGTGAATGCAAAGTGGGATTTGTAATTTCTTGGGATTTATATTTTAATGTTCTTGCATTACTAAATACCAGCATTCATCAACACATTTAGACAGCTTTAAATGCTTTATAGCAAAGATGTGCATCTGAGGAAGCTAAGAAGCAGGTGTTTGCTAGATTTTGTACTGGTGTTGATGAATTTTGAAGGTGAGCAATTGTTTCAACACATCAGCATGTTTAAATGTGTTTCTCATGTCATGTGCCTTTAAATGACTGTACAAGCACAATGTAAATACCATGTAAATAAAATTTATTTGGATTCAAATATTTTTTGTTGTTTAGCATTTTATGTATAGGTTATTAAGTGTAAACTAGACTCGTGGCCCAGTAAGCGTATACTGTAAGGGTTTGGAAAATATATTGACATTTGATGGTATTTCATTGCAGTTATTGGTAAATCATTCATAGACACTCATATGTCAAACATTGTGAGGCCATTTTCCATTTCTGGATTTTGCACCTGCAACAGTTTACATATGAAACTGGAAGCCTATATCCTCCCTTACAAACATGCATCTGTGCATTTGGCAGATGCTTCAAAGTGACTTGTGTACATCATTTGCCAAATGCACAGATGCATGTTGCTGAAATGATTGTGACCCCTGCTACTTCTGCATGCAAATATGTACTTTGTTTCACCTAGAACTAAGTTGCCTCTTTTCTTTTCTTTTCTTTTTTTTAAACCTGCCACAGTATTTGACAGGCATGCACGTCTGTACCAGGAGGATATTACTTTATAAATTAAACAGCTTTAACTAAAAATATACACAAGCTTAACAGAAATGATTCTGATATTCCAACAATGATGTAATGAAACAGGTTTAAGTTTAAGGGAGTAAAGCCCGTGTTTAGGCTATTGAGGAAATGTAATTTTGCCAAAGAAAAACTTTTATTTTAAATGAATGTTCATTTACAGTAATAGCCAACTTCAGTGTGATATGTTAGCATATCATCATGTTTAACAGTGAGAATTATAATAATTGTAATATGATGATCAGGTGCAGATATCTGAATCAGAGAATATCACGAGTTTGGGCCGGTGTGTGATTTACTGTTAACAGTGTACAATTTGCACACTGAACATGGGTTGTTTTTGTGCTATTTCATGTTGAGTTATTACGACTTTGTATTATGAGGCCTGATCATAATGTGGGATTATCTATTATCTGCTACTATCCCTTATTTCCACATTTGTGTCTCCATTACACAAGACACACATGGTGAACAGACCGCCCAGGCAAGACCGTTATACTAAGGATTAATTTACCGGGGTAAAGTATTGTTCTAACTTCACAAACACCATAAACGGCATAAATGAAAGGATTTTAATACAGAAATGAAGGAAAATGTCCTTAACATGATAAACTTATAACGACTGTTTTGTTCTCTGTGAACCCAGAGCTAACAAACTAATACAAATTAGCATAAATAAGTGCTACAAAATAGTGTTACATCTTTTATGATTAGGCAAGATGAAATGTGTGTATTCAGTGAAACATGTAGGCTAGAACTGACTGTTTTCTTGTTATCAGCAAAAACAGCTTCACACACTGAGATCATGAGTGCCACACCTTCTAAAGGTAGGTCAATCCTTCTGTGTGATTTATTTCAACAATTATGATTAGACAGCATAATGGAATATTAATTAGGCGAGAATAATGGGGATTTCTTCATTCCACATGATGAAGAGGTTATGATAAGGTAGCGACATATGGTCATGCGGAGACGTGGAAGTAATGCGTTTATTGCTCCTGAAGGTGAGTATTTTTCCACTAAACCTATTCAGCTGCTCTCACAATTACTAAAGCACTGATTTATGGGTGTTATTTTCTTTTACAGTGAGAAATGACAACAACAACCCAAAATTATTAGGCCTACTGATATTGATGGGTTTAGTTGGATCACTTCATGGTGCAGTTGTTGGAGCTCAAGCTGGAGTTACAGGGTCTGGCGTGGGAATAATCTGGGTGCTTTTGTAGGGATTTTAGTTGCAATATTTATCAATCAATAAGTCATGACAACATTACTTCAGACCTTCGTGCCATCCAGCAACTTGCGTTCTGCAAGTGAACGGTGCCTTGTGTTGCCATCCCAAAGAGGCACAAAATCACTTTCACAGACCACTTTTTTAGTGGCAAGTCAGACAAATCTCTTTTTCTATCTAGCATCTGCTAAATATAACAATATGTTTAATTTCAATCAATTTCAACATTTAGTTACACGAGATTCAATTAGCACGTTTTTTTTTTTTGTCAGTTTAATATAATTTAACTTGAAATGACTGTCAAGTTGATTGTACTTAAAAAAGTAGCTATACTTTTGTACTTATTGTACTTTTTTTTAAGTGTTCATTTACATTAAAATATTCCAAGGTCGTGAGACATCAAGAAAGGCTCGTCATAATGCAATGATAGTTAGACGATCGTGAAGGAGGAGAGAGGACCAGGCCTGGACTATTTTCTTGAATGTTTTGTTGTATTGTGTGGCGCCAGTCGACCATGAGGGACTGCCGTCTTTACTTTTGTTTTTTATTTTGTTTCTAAAATCGTTTGATTTTTCACTTTTGCTTGAAACTTTTTAGCTTTGTAACTTTGCAGATGTTGTTTATGCAACATTACACACTAACTATATCAAAGTGAAATCATAATCAACCATTTTAAAGCCTAATAAATGTTGAAATTGCAAGCTTTTGTGCTGTAATGCTGAATGATGAAAGTTACTTTTACAAACAGGTTACAAACGAGTTTACAAGCAAGTTACTTTTACAAACAAGGTTACAAACGAGTTTACAAGCAAGTTACTTTTACAAACCACGAAGATAAAGTTACACAAAAGTATTGCATATCAATATTTTGCGTTACTCCTAAAAATAACTTTCTCCAACACTGGCATTGTGTAGGCCTAACATGTATTTTTTGATTAACTTTTTCATTAATTTTATTTTTCATTTAATAAAGTTTTCCTTGTATGTTGTTTTCAAATTGTCTGTGAAGGATATTACTCATTTCTGGTGTTTTTTACATAGAATGTTTAAATATGTTTCTCATATATATCATCATCCAAAATACAGTAAATAAATTATTTACTGGACTAAACTAATTTTTGCTTGTTTAGGATTTCATGAAGCCTATAGGATACTAAGTATAAACTAGACTCATAGCCTAAGCAGATACAGATAATGTTTTGGGAAAATGTGGAAAATATATTGACATTCAGGCTAATGGTATTTCATTGCAGTTTAACGGTAAATCATTCATCAGACACAAGTGTCATACACAATGTCAGACCATTTTGCATTTCTGGATCTAGTTGCTACAATCTAAAGAGTTCATGCATGGAACTAAATTCATTAGATTCACTGGCATTATTACAATCTCTTCAGTGATTCCCATTTGTTTGTGCATTCATCCTTTATGCGTTTATTAAATGTAAACTATTTACGATATAATGTAGGTAACGTTACTATGAATAGGTTTAAGTGCTTTGTAGTGATGTTCAGTTTATTGGGCCGCAGAGCGCCTCATGTGGCAACCGGAAATACATCGCGCTGTGTCCCGGAAACACGCGGGGCAGAAACTGCGACTGGCGCGAAATCTCTGGACATTCTTTGGTGAGTTTATGCTTTTACTGTAGCAGCTTACATAATTTAACTGGTTGTTTACTGTTTATGTGAGCAGTTGCAGCAGCGTCCTGGCATACGACATACTAAACTACATATTAAACTCTTTTGAATTATGTTTCTAAATCTTGTATAAGTCATGGTTGCACATATAAGAATACATAATGCTTAAATAACGTTCCAGGACAAAGATAACACAAAGTGCAACAAAGTAAATTCAAGTAAAGATGATAGAAAGTGTGCAAAAGACAAATGTGTCCAATCACTAATTTTATGAGCTCATATTAATTTAGAAATAACACCCAATATTATTATTATTTTAAATCACACTGTCAAAATTCACCAAGTCACACTGCGGTACTATTTACAATAAAACAAAGAAGGGTATTAACATAGCAAACCACTTGCTGACCAGTGACAAGGCCTAAAAAACAAAATACTGTATACATTCTTCATATAGTACATTTTCCTTGATGGGAAAAAAGTTTTTAATGAATATAAAAAGGTCTGATTTGGTCTGTAACTGTATATTTATTTACTATAATGTTTGCTGTATATTTGTCCAACATACTTTTTTTAAAAATAATAATCATTGCAGTCAAATGTTTGTAAACATCTGCACAGTATTTACTGAGATGTGCTAAATGTGTTGCAGGTGAAGATGAGCAAGCGCAGATCCGCCGCTCTCACTGAAGCTCAGTGTGTGTCTCTGGTCCGTCAGTGTTTATTACACTGTCCTCATGATTGTGTTTCTACAGTTCGTTAGTGTTTAATCGTGTTGTGATCGTGTGTTCAGGCTCAGAAGCTCCTGAGAGAGAGACTGTGTCATCAGAAGCTCCCGGATCAGCCCTCGGGTCTGGAATCACAGCACAAGTGTGTTCATTACACAATATCTGTGTGTGTGTGTGTGTGTGTGTGTGTGTGTGTGTGTGTGTCTGAGAGAGAGAGAGATCGAGAGTGTGTGTGTGTGTGTGAGTGAGAGAGACTGTCATCAGAAGCTGCTGGATCAGCCCTCGGGTCTGGACTCACAGCACAAGTGTGTTCATTACAAAATATCTGTGTGTGTGTGTGTGTCTGAGAGATAGAGAGTGTGTGTGTGTGAGAGTGAGAGAGAGAGAGAGAGAGAGAGAGTGTGTGAGAGTGTGAGAGAGAGAGAGAGAGAGAGAGAGAGAGAGAGAGTGAGAGTGAGTGAGTGTGAGAGTGAGAGAGTGAGTGTGAGTGTGAGTGTGAGTGTGAGTGTGAGAGTGAGAGTGAGAGAGAGACTCTGTCATCAGAAGCTGCCGGATCCCCCTTCGGGTCTGAACTCACAGCACAAGTGTGTTCATTACACAATATCTGTGTGTGAGAGAGAGAGAGTGTGAGTGTGTGTGTGTGTGTGTGTTGATTCTAACGCGGTGTGTGTGTGAATGAGAGAGTGAGTGAGTGTGTGTGTGTTGATTCTAACGCTGTGTGTGTTCAGGCACTTGCTTGAGCTGTTGAGACGCACTGCTGTTCATGGAGAGAGTAACTCTGTCCTCATCGTTGGTCCTCGAGGATCGGGTAAAACTATGGTACGAAACTGAGATTTAAATCCCGTTCACACCAAGGCTGATAAACTGTAACTATCAAGTTTTGATAATTGTGAAGTCCACACAACAACTGTAATGATAACGACACAGAGGCACGATATCGTTGGAATAATTTTCAGAGTGAATCATTTTTTTTCCAGCTGATGGAGGATAAAAACATTGACAGCCAATCAGAATCCATCCTCCTTTAAAGGGATAGTTCACCCAAAAATGTAAACTCTGTCAGTAATTACTCTCCCTCATGTTGTTCAACCCCGTAAGACTTTCGTTCATCTTCGAAACACAAATCAAGATATTTTTAAGATCTAATCTGAGAGCTGGATCACTCCTCCATAGGTTTCAATGTTATTGAAACTTGCTGGCCCAGAAAATTAGTAAAGACATTGTTGAAATAGTCCAAGTGACTACAGTGGCTCAACCTTGTGTGTGTGTGTGTGCGCAGCTGCTGGGTTGTGTCCTCAGAGAGCTCATGAGTCTGAAGGAAGTGCAGAAGAACGTTCTTCTAGTGGAGCTCAACGGTGAGTTCATGCGTGTGGTGTTCCTGCTGTTAGTGTGAGACTGTGACACGAGACGCTCCATCTTCACACGCCGGTTCTCTGAGCGCAGGTCTTCTGCAGACGGACGACAAAATCGCCCTGAAGGAAATCACTCGCCAGCTGCACCTGGAGAACGTCGTAGGAGACAAAGTGTTTGTGAGTGTGACAGGAATAATTTACCCACAAACCAACGTTCTGTCATTATTTGCTGAAAAAGTGCAGCTTTTCTTGTGTTTTAGGGGAGTTTTGCAGAGAATCTGGCTTTTCTTCTGGAAGCTCTCAAGAAAGGTGAGGCTTCAACATTGTTAGCGTTGCGAATCGAAAATCAGTTCTGCAATCGGATACTTGCTATAAAATTAAAATTCATATTTTGCTTATTGATTCCAATCTGCCCATTTTAATGTGATTTTAAACCATTCAAGCTCAAGAAGACACAGAAGAACTCAGTTCGGCACAAAAGCTTCACATTTATTTTTAAAGATAACTTATAAACACTTTAAAGACAGCTCTTCTGTGAGCTACGAGTTTAATCGTTCTTATTTGCTTTTGTAGCCTGCATTATTTCAACTTGTTTTAAAATAATCGTGTTTAACAGCGGAATTACCCATGATGCAGTACAGAATATGCCACCAATCAGAGTCAATACAAGAAAAAATCTGCCAAAAGAATGTGCCGCCCACTTAATCGAGTCGATCTCCTTATACTCTCAAGATACTTAAATATTTAAATATATATGCATATTTTGAAATAAACGGATTGTTTTATTTATATAATGACTTGTATTATATTTCTCCATAATTTTTTATTCGATTATGCTGTTCGCAATGCTTCATGGGATTGTTGTTCTGTCTGCAATAGAATGTTTTGCAGAAAGACACAGAATAAATGTTTGACTTAATTTTTACCTAATTGGGATCTAAAATGGGAATCGATAAGAAAAGAATCGAAATTGAAAGCCAGAATCGGAAACGATACAATTCGAATACCCGACCCTAATCAGTATTATTGTAGTATAATTTATATACTGTTTTAATATTTTTTAATATTTTCATTTAGTTTTCATTTCTATGTTTTCTTATTAATTTTAGTTAAACTTTTATTAAATTGTTTATTTTTTGTCATTGTTTTATTATTATTATTATTTTAATATTTTTTATTTTAATATTTCTAATTTGAAATTACTATTTTTTTTTTGTTTTGTTTTTAGTAATTTTACTACTTCAACTTAAAACTATTTTATTTAGCTGCCAAAGCAACATTTTTACTTTTTTAGTTTAAGTTTCATCCATTATTAATATTTTATCTCAGTATTATTTTTTAAGTAATGAAAGCGATTGAATAGTTGAATGTTTTGTGTCCCTGTGTGTGATTGTGTCAGGTGACCGGAGCAGCAGTCGTCCTGTGCTGTTCCTGCTGGATGAGTTTGATCTGTTCGCTCATCATAAGAACCAGACGCTGCTGTATAACCTGCTGGACGTGTCACAGTCTGCGCAGACGCCCGTCGCTGTGGTGGGACTGACCTGCAGACTGGTGCGCACACACACACACACACACACACACACACACACACACACACACGAGTCAACATCACGCTTAAAGGGACGATTCACTTAAAAATTTAAATTCTGTTTTCATTTACTCACTCATGTTGTTATAAATTTCTTTCTTCTGCTGAACACAAAAGTTGGTAAAAATGTTGGTAATCAGAGAGTTGACGGTACCCATTTTCTTCCATGGTATTTTTTTTCCTACCATGGAAGTCACTGGCTACCATCAACTGTTTCATTACCAACATTCTTCAAAATATCTTCTTTTGTGTTCAGCAGAAGAAAGAAACTCATACAGGTTTGAAACATCATGAGTGTGAGTAAATGATGACAGAATTTTTATTTTTAAAGCTGCAGTCCGTAACTTTTTTGGGGGTTAAAAATTATCCAAAATACATTTGAGAATCCAGAAAGTTTTAAACAACAATCACCAGTGACATGTTAACTCACCCGCTGTAAAATGCAAAAGACTTCGTTCGGACTTCGGAGTGGCGACAGAAAAAAAGAGACTGCAACCGGACCCATGCGAAAACAAGGATAATATCGGAAGGACATTACATGTAGTCACGCAATGCTGACGCTGTTAACATTAACAATTTGAGAACAAAGTATAATTTGCACGGTTTTGCGTATGATAAGCGATTGTTAGATTTAATCAGCGCGATTTACGGCAATGTCAGAACCAGAACAAAAGTGGATGTTACTCACTTGTTCAGATGACATTTCCCGGTGAAAATTATTATGTTGATCATACTTCCAAAAAGAATAATCTGGGATTCTGAATGCCAGTATCCACACCCGCGCGGTGACTGACAGCTGCACACCAGTGGCGTAGGCAGAAATTGTATTTTGGGTGGGCCAGTGAAAATGTGACTGGGCCTATAGTTTTTCCTAGAAAAAAATGACTTAAATAATAATTAACATTAATAGACAAACTGAAAAAAACAGTTACACCTTTATATTTGGCAAATCATCATGTTCAACCAACAGAGCTCAATAAAGGCTGGACAAACCAGTATCGACAATAACCTGTCTATTTTATTCAGGCTATTCAGCAGTGCAAATACACTTCACCCGAAAATAAAGTAAGCTAAAATAATAATATCACAGTTAGATCGGCGGATAAACCCGCGTCAGGCTGACGGGGAGAGAGGGAGCAAGAAGCGGCCGGCGCCAGCACCTGACTAGCCTTCTCCTGGGGTAATGAGTCGGAAGAACTGGGCTGGGTGGACTCGGAAGATGAAGGCAGTGGCGTGTCTTCTTCCTCAACTCTTGCTTTTTTTCAAATAGCACATTAAAGAAAGTTGTTTAGCCATTATTGTGGCGCCGACGCCGCTGAGAGTTTTCCTGTCGGAACCCCCAACAACCATAGCAACCAATAACGTTCCAGAGAGAGGCTTTCTACAACTTGCTTCACCAGTTAAATTTTATTCGGAAAACAAATTAAACACACATAGCAGTCAACAATAAATCAGGTATATATTAATATATTTTCATAAATACATTTGAATAATAAAAATAAACTAAAAATGTATTTTTATCAAACTTGCCTGGGCGGGCCAGTGAGTAATGTGGGCGGGCCAGTGCCGCCCTGGCCCAATACTGGCTACGCCCCTGCTGCACACTCTCCTCAAACACTGTGTTCATCCGCGCTGTGTGGTTTTGAAGTACACCACATCACGTAAAGTTGATAATTCCGTGAATACCGGTAAGTGCAATTGCAGATTTCGAACAGAGATGGCGACAAAAAAAACTGCAGACTGCAGCTTTAATATCTTCAGTAATTTTGCTTTTCCAGTAAATATATCTTGCTTTAAGAAAGTTTAGGAAAACGACAAAAAAAATGTTTGCCGTGTAATCAATACATTTCATGAAAAAATATATTCAGAAAGATTGCAATATAATGTGCTTACGAAAATGAAAAACATAATTTTGTGCAAAACTGGTTTATAATATAATGTTGACAATATAAGGGACAGATAAAAGCAAAAAGGTTTAATAGAAAATATGGTTTAAATGTAGTGACTGTAGTCAGATAAAATTGAAAAATTAAATAAGCAATGTGGCGTATGTTCTTTACAATAAGGTCTCATTTGTTATCAGTGCATTAACTAACATGAACAATAAGCAGTACATTTGTTACAGTATTTACTAATTTTTTCACACGAGCAGCTGATCCTCCTGTGGTTATGGTGTGTGTTGCAGGACGTGCTGGAGCTGCTGGAGAAGCGAGTGAAGTCTCGGTTCTCTCACAGACAGGTTCATCTCTTCAGCTCGCTCTCCTTCGCTCAGTATATGGATGTGGTTCTCGATCAGCTCCGTCTGCCTCAGGACTTCCCGGACCACAGGTTCTCCACCGAGTGGAACCGCAGCGTCACGGTACAGATGCTACACACATCTAGTGCTCACGGTACAGATGCTACACACATCTAGTGCTCACGGTACAGATGCTACACACATCTAGTGCTCACGGTAGAGATGCTACACACATCTAGTGCTCACGGTACAGATGCTACACACATCTAGTGCTCACGCTACAGATGCTACACACATCTAGTGCTCACGCTACAGATGCTACACACATCTAGTGCTCACGGTACAGATGCTTCACACATCTAGTGCTCACGCTACAGATGCTACACACATCTAGTGCTCACGCTACAGATGCTACACACATCTTGTGCTCACGGTACAGATGCTACACACATCTAGTGCTCACGGTACAGATGCTACACACATCTAGTGCTCAGATGCTACACACATCTAGTGCTCACGGTACAGATGCTACACACATCTAGTGCTCACGGTACAGATGCTACACACATCTAGTGCTCATGGTACAGATGCTACACACATCTAGTGCTCACGGTACAGATGCTACACACATCTAGTGCTCACGGTACAGATGCTACACACATCAAGTGCTCACGCTATAGATGCTACACACATCTAGTGCTCACGGTACAGATGCTACACACATCTAGTGCTCACGCTACAGATGCTACACACATCTAGTGCTCACGGTACAGATGCTACACACATCTAGTGCTCATGGTACAGATGCTTCACACATCTAGTGCTCACGCTACAGATGCTACACACATCTTGTGCTCACGGTACAGATGCTACACACATCTAGTGCTCACGGTACAGATGCTACACACATCTAGTGCTCACGGTACAGATGCTACACACATCTAGTGCTCACGCTACAGATGCTACACACATCTAGTGCTCACGCTACAGATGCTACACACATCTTGTGCTCACGGTACAGATGCTACACACATCTAGTGCTCACGGTACAGATGCTACACACATCTAGTGCTCACGCTACAGATGCTACACACATCTAGTGCTCACGGTACAGATGCTACACACATCTAGTGCTCACGGTACAGATGCTACACGCATCTAGTGCTCACGCTACAGATGCTACACACATCTAGTGCTCACGCTACAGATGCTACACACATCTAGTGCTCACGGTACAGATGCTACACACATCTAGTGCTCACGGTACAGATGCTACACACATCTAGTGCTCACGCTACAGATGCTACACACATCTAGTGCTCACGGTACAGATGCTACACACATCTAGTGCTCACGGTACAGATGCTACACACATCTAGTGCTCACGGTACAGATGCTACACACATCTAGTGCTCACGCTACAGATGCTACACACATCTAGTGCTCACGGTACAGATGCTACACACATCTAGTGCTCACGGTACAGATGCTACACACATCTAGTGCTCACGGTACAGATGCTAAACACATCTAGTGCTCACGGTACAGATGCTACACACATCTAGTGCTCACGCTACAGATGCTACACACATCTAGTGCTCACGCTACAGATGCTACACACATCTAGTGCTCAGGGTACAGATGCTACACACATCTAGTGCTCAGGGTACAGATGCTACACACATCTAGTGCTCACGGTACAGATGCTACACACATCTAGTGCTCACGGTACAGATGCTACACACATCTAGTGCTCACGGTACAGATGCTACACACATCTAGTGCTCACGGTACAGATGCTACACACATCTAGTGCTCACGGTACAGATGCTACACACATCTAGTGCTCAGATGCTACACACATCTAGTGCTCACGGTACAGATGCTACACACATCTAGTGCTCACGGTACAGATGCTACACACATCTAGTGCTCACGGTAGAGATGCTACACACATCTAGTGCTCACGGTAGAGATGCTACACACATCTAGTGCTCACGGTACAGATGCTACACACATCTAGTGCTCACGGTACAGATGCTACACACATCTAGTGCTCACGGTAGAGATGCTACACACATCTAGTGCTCACGGTACAGATGTTACACACATCTAGTGCTCACGGTACAGATGCTACACACATCTAGTGCTCACGGTACAGATGCTACACACATCTAGTGCTCACGGTACAGATGCTACACACATCTAGTGCTCAGATGCTACAAACATCTAGTGCTCACGGTACAGATGCTACGCACATCTAGTGCTCACGGTACAGATGCTACACACATCTAGTGCTCAGATGCTACACACATCTAGTGCTCACGGTACAGATGCTACACACATCTAGTGCTCAGATGCTACAAACATCTAGTGCTCACGGTACAGATGCTACACACATCTAGTGCTCACGGTACAGATGCTACACACATGTAGTGCTCACGCTACAGATGCTACACACATCTAGTGCTCACGGTACAGATGCTACACACATCTAGTGCTCAGATGCTACACACATCTAGTGCTCACGGTACAGATGCTACACACATCTAGTGCTCACGGTACAGATGCTACACACATCTAGTGCTCACGGTACAGATGCTACACACATCTAGTGCTCACGGTACAGATGCTACACGCATCTAGTGCTCACGCTACAGATGCTACACACATCTAGTGCTCACGGTACAGATGCTACACACATCTAGTGCTCACGGTACAGATGCTACACACATCTAGTGCTCACGGTACAGATGCTACACACATCTAGTGCTCACGGTACAGATGCTACACACATCTAGTGCTCACGCTACAGATGCTACACACATCTAGTGCTCACGGTACAGATGCTACACACATCTAGTGCTCACGGTACAGATGCTACACACATCTAGTGCTCACGGTACAGATGCTACACACATCTAGTGCTCAGATGCTACAAACATCTAGTGCTCACGGTACAGATGTTACACACATCTAGTGCTCACGGTACAGATGCTACACACATCTAGTGCTCACGCTACAGATGCTACACACATATAGTGCTCACGCTACAGATGCTACACACATCTAGTGCTCACGCTACAGATGCTAAACTCATCTAGTGCTCACGGTACAGATGCTACACACATCTAGTGCTCACGGTACAGATGCTAAACACATCTAGTGCTCACGGTACAGATGCTACACACATCTAGTGCTCACGCTACAGATGCTACACACATATAGTGCTCACGCTACAGATGCTACACACATCTAGTGCTCACGCTACAGATGCTAAACACATCTAGTGCTCACGGTACAGATGCTACACACATCTAGTGCTCACGCTACAGATGCTACACACATCTAGTGCTCACGCTACAGATGCTACACACATCTAGTGCTCACGCTACAGATGCTACACACATCTCTAAATTAATAACTGTTTTTACAAAAAGAATGAACCATCACTGAACATACTTAAGATGGACTAAGGGTGGGTTGCACCAACAAGGATTAATCTTAAATCTAGATTAATCAAGGTTTATCTAATAATTCTGTTGCACCCAAGTTTAAACCTTTTTTAAAAATAAGTTATATTTACAGGTTTTAAGGTTTACATTTAAACCAAAATTTTGATCCTGGATTGAATTAATATTTAAGATAGATTAACTTTAATCCTGTTGCACCATAACTTTAAACTTAAAACATTCATTTTAAACTTGCAGGTGAGGAGCTTTAAATAAAATAAAGTGCACCTACAATTAAAATATGTGGCTGATTGAACAAAGACAGAAACAGTGGGTGTGTCGTCAGGTTTCAGAGAGGTGTTTATTACAGGCAAACAATATATTTACTGCATTGAGCCGGCCAAATTAAAGAAGAGAGAAATATATTTGGCGCGTGACGGCAGCGGTGATGATGCGGTGAGGATCACCAGTGGAGATATCATGTGTTAACAAACAAGTATTCATTACTTCAATGAGCTCATTGTTCCTGCATTAAATTATTAGATTCTTTAAATAATAAGTTTTTCGCTAACTGTGATTTTGTACATTTCTGAAATGCAAACTTAGACAGTTTCCCCAGATCACTGTAAATTATATGGACTCGTGTATTTTCTGTAAAGCTGCTTTGAAATGATGTGTATTGTGAAAAGCGCTATACAAATAAACGTGAATTGAATTAAAATGAATATTCACTCCGTGAATCATGCATACCAGTTTTTTTTCTTTTTTTTCTTATCTCTGTTGTTTTCGGCTTATGAAATCCGCACAGGCTTCCACAATAATGTGTTCATTGCCTGCTTTATCAGGAACGGTCTCTCTGCGTAACAGTTAATTAAGACATTTTACAAGTTTATTTCCTTTATCGGCAAGAGCTATTATCATCAGAGAGAGAGAGTTTCTGGTGGTCAATAAAGAAGGAAATACAATATTAACATTGTTGCTGTTTAATTACAACGGCAAAACCATCATGGCGTAGAAAATTGATCATAAATGCAGGTTAAAATTCGAATGATTCCCTGATTGTCAATCTGTGTTTAAAATAAAGTGGTGCAAAACAACTCGATTTAAAATTAAGCCTAGATCAACAAATCCTAGATTAGCTCTAAACTGCTTAATTTAATCCTTATTGGTGCAACTCACACTATGACACTGACACGAAATTTCTTGCATTATTTTCCTGTTATGACTGTAGAGCTGCTTTGAAACAATCTTTAGTAAAAAGCGCTGTATAAATAAAGCTGACCTGTGCATCGAGACAAATCTTCTTATTCTAATGTTTATTTGCTGCTGTAATTAGTTGTAAAGAGGAAGAGATGAAACCGTATGAAAGCTGAGACTCTTTCATAACAAGAGCTTGTTGTTATTATTGAATGGCAGGCGCTACTATAATGTTTAGTGTAGTTTTGTTCACACATCAACTGAAAACAGCACAGAATAAAAGATTCTTGGGGATTTATTATATTATTATTTATTATATTTTTAACCCCGTCGGTTTTCTCACCTCTCGTTCGGTTCTCCTGCAGAAATTATGTGAAGATAAGTGTGTTGAGGAGGTTTTGAAGAGGAACTTTAACTCCAGTAAAGATCTCCGCTCTCTGCATTCGCTGCTGGTAAGTTAAGATGAATTCATCTCTCAATCAGACCACAGCTGGACATCTTGTGCGCCTGTGTTTCTGTGCGAGTAAGGGATGTCAACGATAAATCAATGATCGATTAAGTAAGGGTTAATGCCCTTCGAGGTGTCCACATTGTCAGGTATTAATGGACGACGGCGAGGCGTGAACCGTCCGACGCGAACCGAAGGCAATGGACACCTCGAAGGGCATTAACCCGCTTATACCATGGTCACTTGCCAAATAACACATTTTTAAAACATTAGTTTATATTTTAATTAGTTTTCCAATCGAAATCTAAAGTTTTTACAAACAATAACTTGGTTTCCCTCGTTACGCCTGACGGTTTATTTAGCAACCGGAGATATTTATAGTCTGCTATGTAGTCCGAATTGTTTGGATTTAGTTGCTGTGTTAACATGAGCTACACATTATAATTTAATAAATGATCAATCACATCGACTCACTTTAAAATCCTACTAGCTCTTTTTTTAGATTAAAAACCCTTCTCATTAATTTGGTGAGGAACAGCCGTTTTGAGCAGCATTTGTACTATATTTACGATTACTATACTATTTGTATATTGCAGTATTAAGGCTAACGATGAATTGATCGCTAATTTAAACGCCGATCGATCATGGGAATTTGTGTAAATTGACATCCGTAGTGTGAACGTGTGTTTGTGTTGTAGTTTCTGGCTGTGAGTCGAGTGTGTGTGTCTCATTCGACCCTCCGTGAGTCTGATCTGCTGGAGGCCAGTCGCCTGATCTCAGCCGACTCGAAAGCAAACGTCCTTCACGGTGAGACACTGACTCATGATACTGATGTTTACATGATTAACACAGCATCTCTATGGGCCTGTTCACGCCTGGTCATCTGATTTGTCAAAACTATTCCGTTTACACTTGCCCACATAAATGTGTCACTGCAAAACGGATATAAATCCGATCTTCAATTCCCGCGCTATATGCAGATGAAGTTCACGTCAGCGAAAGCAACACATATGAGCTGCATTTTATTGATCATCAGCTAATGTAAAAATCAAAGATTGCAATAGGAGAGAGAGTGGCATCAGCTTCACCTGTAAGACCATGTAGTCTCGGTACTTTTAATGAAGACGATTGTGTTTTGAGCATTTTATTTGCGGCAGTTTTTGCATTTGTTTAATGAAGAGATACACAGATTCATCTGCGGTGATGCGTACTGCAATAGCGCTTTAATATGACATATAGCCTATAACACGCTCACACACGTTTGTTTTCTAGCATGTTGGGAGGAGTAAAATGCACATATGTGGTTTCAACAACCAGATGCATTTACACTCATCCAGTTTCGTCGGGAATGCCTCAGGAAGACCCTCTCCTGATGTGGTTTGAGAGAAGGATTTAACCCTCTGGCCTTCTTCGGTCTAAAATGACCGAAAACTGTTACGTTTTGAAATGTTAAATTTTTTTTTTTGCTTCATCGGAATGGGATGAAACTTGGTGACTTTTGTTGTATTACCTATGTGAACACACAACAAAATCAAGGAGCTGATTCGAATATGTTAAAGGTTAAAAATATAGTCACACTTAGCTTCCTCCCGGTCAAAAATGAACGACCATAGGAAATGAATGGGAAATACGAAAAAATAGGAAAACTCAGAGAAACTTTTGGTGGTACAAACTACAGATCAGCCACTGTGCAGAAAAAAAAAGTGTACAGCAATGAAGGGGTGACACTCTAAAACATCAAGAGTGCAAATAAGACCCCCCCCCCCCCCCACACACACACACACACACACACACCCACGCACACAAATACACACACACACACACACACACACACACAAATAAACTGGCAAGACTGCAACAGCAAATTTTTAGAATGTGCAAAATAAAATCAATAAATGAAGAAAAAAAAAACCTCCCTCAAATGCACACACACACACTCACAGAGAGCGGGAGAGATAAACTGTTTGCATTGTGTTCCCTTTCTAACCAAATGTTATTGTTTGATTGTAATCATAATGCAAAACCTGCTTAAAAAAAAAAGTAGTCTTATATCTAAATATGTATCTAAATAAAAAAAACGAATAAGATAGAGAAATCATGTCTAAACCAACAATAGGAATCAAAAAGCCTTTACATTTATATATTTTTAAAGCCACTAGATGGCGGTCTTCTCAACTTGAATTTTTTTTTTTAGGCCTGCACTAAACTTAATTCTAATGGGAAAAAATTAATAAAAAAATATTATTGAACAAAAATATATTTCATTTGTTTTCATGGTTTTCCCTGTTATATATATATTGCGTTATGAAAACAATTTCACTAGATAATTTGAATAGCTCTGTTTGTAAAGAATTGATAGGGGTGATTTTTATGGGGAGTGCGTCGGCATAGAAGCCTAGATAAATACAATAGAGCAAAGATACAAATGAAATAAAAATGCTTTGTTTTTCAGGTAAATATAACCGTATTCAGGACAGGTACAGAAACTGAATAATCAAATGTAAGATAACACTATTTACTGTATGAATTAAATATCCCTTATGTGCTGTTGGGGATGTTTTCATCCACTATGGGGTATTTTTGAGTCTTAATTTGGCCATAACTTTCTCCGTGTTTCAGCAAATGGAATGATTTTTGGTGACAAATCTTATTTTGACACATATTTTGGGATAATGCTTTGAAAATTTGCAAAAACTCAACAGTACACTGTGGGCAAATTCACTACCCTTTCGTTATGTTCGTGGCTGAAAACAGCCACTACTTTAAACTGCTGAAAAAATGTATCAGATAAATATTTTTTTCAATTTTTTTTTGCATAAATCTATTTATCAACCTCAGTCCTGATCAAAACTACTTAATGTTTAAAAAAAAAAAAAATTGGATTTTAACTCTTTAATTCCCAAATTCATAAATGATGTCACTGATTTGGGGAAAAAAAACACAAAA